>CM029390.1:4848760-5043760 GCA_017165825.1 Hepsetus odoe | reverse complement strand
GACCACTGTTACCTTCCCCTGGAGACCAATGAAGATCACTCCAGAAGCAAGGAAAATAATAGTCTGTGAAGCCTAGTTCAGTATATGTTGCTCCATCAGCATGAAGGTATCAAGGGAAACCATGAAACTGCCACCGCCATGTTTCACAGATGGTAAACAGTTCTTATAACAATGGAATGGATTGGGTTTTATTCTCCATAACAACATTCATCTGCAAACCAGCTTAGAGCACTGGACATCTCCTTAGCATCCCTGCTATGCACATCACTATCTTTCAAGGTTCTCCTGTCAATGTGAGTTTAGTGGCTTCCGGTTTCTTCATGACTTCACAGACAATCACATGCTTTGCTACTGAAGCAATCTTTGTTGGTTGGCCACTCTTAGGGAGACTTACTTTTCCTTGAGGTCCACATACTTTTGCTCTCCATAGATCTGTAAGGGTAAATCATTTTTCTCAATAAATAAATAGTTTAATTGTATAATAGTTTTGCCTCATTTGTTTAAATTGATCTCTTTTTACCTACTTTTTGATTAGATTTTTTTTATATTTTAAGCCAAAACTGCAGAAAATTCTAAAGGGTTGCCAAACATCCATGATGCTCAGTTTAGGTGTTCAGTTTGCTGTTTTGATCACTGGTACAGTATTAATTGTGAGCGACCTTATCCTCAGCGCTAAAGTAAAGTAGGCCAGTGAAAGAGCAGTCAATGACATCTGGGTTCAAAGGTCACACCAGCAGTCTTTAACTGATGTGTGGCTTATTAAAGATGATACCATGTTCGTATGGAATTAAATGATGCTCTCACTTCTCTGAGAGAATCTAAGAGACTTCTGGAGCACTAACTGGGGTATTGTTTTGATGATAAGAGGTCTCCTCTGGTGTGCTGTACTGAGTGAAGACCTCTGGCCATTTTATGTTAAATATATTTACAGTCATCAACAGACTGTCGGCAATTTAGCTCGACAGGGCTATAAATACGATCCCTCGTCAAGTCCTGCATGCAGTGTGTGTGTGTGTGTGTGAGAGAGAGATAGAGAGAGTGAGAGAGAGAGAGAGTGAGTGAGTTCACTCTGTTTTCCATTCCTTATCAGGACCAAGCTGTCCCGTTCTAATGAGAACATGGTTGCAGGCATATAGCTCATGAGGAAAATTGCTTTTTTTGACTGAAAATATAAAGTCAAGGAACAAAAGGACCCCAAAAATCACGCTGTGTGTAGATGAGTATGGGTGAAAGTGAAAGTGACTATTCTTGTCATTCTATTCATTCTTGTGAAACACAGCACGGCACACAGTGAACCACAACGAAATTCAGCCTCTGCTTTTAACTCATACACACTGTGCAACAGGGGCCAGCTATTTAAAAGCTGCCCAGGGAGCAGTGATGGGGAAGGTACCTTGCTCCAGGGCGCCTCTGGGCAACTTGCTGGTCTGAGATGGGAAACCACGGCCTTCCGATCCCTCAGTATCTGTGTGTGTGTGTGTGTGTGTGTGTGTGTGTGTGTGTGTGTGTGTGTGTGTGTGTGTGTGTGTGTTGAAAGGAAGATGAATTTGTGTTGTACACCTTTTTAAAAAGCTTTTTATTTGAATTGTTTCTTCTTTGATCCAACTTAGTTGTTCATCATAACCTGAGAAATAAAAAAGAAAAGAAACATTTAATACTTTAATACACATCATATCAACAGTAAATAAAATAGTTTCAATATTAGCTAGATTCATTTTGTAGCAGCAATATTTGATGTTTATTTTTATTTTTCTAATTATGAATAATAGGGACAGTACTGAATTAATACTCATATTTATTGAATATTATTTTTCTTTAATAATGAAACACTTTAACATGGAACAGCTTTTTCAATACATATAAATATAGATTTGAACCCAATAATGTTTTTCCATTATTTTGCTTATTCGCTCATATTATTAGCTAGCAATGTTCTGGCACCTATTTTATTCATGTTGAATAGTTAATAACAAAATATTTTCTGACATTACCTGGTTGATCCAGTCGTTGAAGGCGGACACTCGGGTGAAGACTGTGGGCTTCTTCTCATAGTTGCAACCCAGGCCTGAGACAAAGCTGGCGATACCATGCACTTCCCACACGCCCTCAGTGTTCTTGCAATTCAGAGGACCACCAGAGTCACCCTGCAGGTCCAAAAGATTTGAAATGGTAAACTCCAGTATCATATAAAAGGCCCACATAAAGTTTGATTTATTTTATCGCTGGTGTACTGATGTAGTTCTTTAGGGTGAATTGAACAGGATTTTGTGTTACTGTGCCTTTAAGACTGATATCTGCAAACAAGATCTGTGCTGATTGGCTGTCCTGCTCACACCCTTAGCCAGAAAGGACGGCTGGTTGAAACACTCCATATCCTATGCCTGGATAGGCTGGCTTAGCTGCTGTTGACTGAACAGGCATGTGTGATGAGATACTGATTTATTGAGTAGGCATGTATTGATACAAGCACTCACGTTGCAGCCACCCACAATGCCGTCTCCTCCAGCACAAACCATGGTGTCCCTCAGAGCAGGACCCCACCAGTCCATCTGCGTGCAGGTGGCATGGTCCACCACGGGCATCAGAGCCTGCTGAAGCTTATCAGCAATGGGGCCTCCAGCTGAAACCCAAGAGAGCCTAATTCATATGTTCGTCATTCAAACACAAGCACCGCCGCTGTCAACAACACCCAAATCTGCTTCCCAAGTAATCCGGAAGCTTGCAAGTTCAACCTCGGGAGTCAAAAAGAGCAAAATTGGCCTTAAACTCTCCGAGAAGGTAAGATGGCCTCCCTATCCCCAGTCTTAGCATAATAGTAACCTGTCTGGGTCATTTTTGGGTTCAATTATTCCATTTGTGTTTAATAATCTCCTACAGGACCAAAAAACCTGATGAAGCTTCCCATGACTTGAAGGAACCCCGTCCTCCCAGTGTTGGTGGTTTTGCTTGACAGAGGGAGTCGAGGAAGAAATTGGAGAAGGGTAAGAAAGGTTTAGGTGCTATCCTTTTTGGGCAGATTTTTTGGAGAAGCTAAAACCTTGTCAAACTTAAGATCAGACTTACTGTAGATTCTGCCCCAGCCAGTGATGTAGCAGGGGTAGTTGTTGGGCAGGACGGTTCCAGGTGCTGGCATGCAGGTCAGCTGCACAGTGTCACTCAGGGTCACATGCTCAGACAGCTTAATCAGAGCCACATCATTCCTAAACATGTGACCATGAAGAGAAGAGTTACAAGGGTTTGTTTTCAGCATCAGAAAAATACTATCATGGTGTTCACAAGCCCCAGGTTTGGAAGATGGTGGGTTCGATTCCCAGACCAGCAGGTTGCCCTGAGGTATCCTTGAGCAAGGTAACGTCCCCATCATTGCTCCCCGGGCGCTTTCAGTAGCTGCCCCCTGCTGCACGGGTGTGTATGGGTTAAATACAGAGGATGCACTTCATTGTGCTTCACTGTGTGCTGTGCTTCACCATGACAACTAGTCACTTTCACTTATCTTTTCTATTGTAATTTTTTATACACATTATGGACTATGAACTAAACTGAACATGTATGAAAGTTTTATTTCATTTTACAGTAGGTTTACTGGAATTTACATTAGTTTGTTGCAATTTGCAATAGTTTTAGTGGAAGTTTGGCATCAGTCTTACCCAAGGGCCACAAAGATTGGGTTCCACTTCTCGTGCACCACAATGGTCTCAGTGCTGAAAGCCTTGGATCCGGCCTCTTCCTCCACCAGGTTGTACTTTCCAACATACACGCGGTAGGTGTTCTTTGTGCTGAATGATTGAAGGGTAATTATTAGTAACATTATTATGGCAATTTTAGTAAGATTGTTTTCACCTACTGTTCAGATATTTGGATATAAAGTATATATAGCTATATATATAGGGTATATAAAGTTTACTACAATTAATAACCAACAAACTGTTTTAATAAAATATATAGAAAGAATGGCATTGTCAAATTATTATGCAGAACATTTTAAACCCAGGTTTAAATTTCATTTCAGTTTACTTTATTTAATTCCATTCAATTTCATTGTTTAATATTTATCTGATTTAATCAAAGTCCTTCCCTTCGATTTGATGTAAAAAAAAAAAAAAAAAAAGAACATCCGTAAGGGAGTTCTAAGTTAAAATTAAGAATGGTGTTCTAGAGCTAGGGTTAGGGTTTATCCCTAAAATGATACTTTAATAAAGTTTAGGATTCAGGATCCAAAAAGAAGTTCTAATAATATTAAAGTTCAGAATAAAGTTCTATATAGAGTCGTACTTGATACAGTGAGCAGCAGTCATCACCCAATTGGTGGCGATGAGGGAACCTCCACAGGTGTGTCTCCACTGTCCATCTCGCAGGTACTGCAGGGAGATCTGAAGGGGCCCAAACCCATGAACAGCCGATTAATAAACCCATTCTAGGACCTAGGTCCAGCAACAAGAAGCCGGCTCATATCATGACTTTCTTGAGCTGACAGACAACACTGATTGGTTTTCAGGCACTTTCCCCAGTAAGAACGTCTGCAAGAACGTAAAGCCTAAAAGACAAGTAAGTCACAAGCACTCCTCTAAAAGATTTGAACCACACCAACCTCCCCACCAAGCTTGGCTAATTTCTCATGAACTAATAAGATCAAAGTCAACATGGCAGATGACAACAAGGCAAAGGTTGTTGCTAATTTTGTGTAGAATCTGCAAGAGTGAGAAGAATAAAACACATTTTAATCAAAATGTATCTTTCTGTTCAGCTCGGCGCTCATTGATCATTGGTCACATGAAATGAACGCCTACAGTGAGATGGTCGGAATTCAGTTGGGATGTTCAAAATCGAAAGTATAAAGTTGAATCTGTAGGATACAAAATCAGGGTGATTTTCTCTACAGTTGGACTGTGAGCCACTGGAGGGCAGAAGAATGATTAAGGTAATCGATTAAGATCAGGACAACTCATGCGACTGTTGGGACCAAAAATTAGAACTATCCTTAAACTACACCAGGCATTCAAGGCTAGACATTTGTGCTTGCCAGCAAAGCACATTCTGTCCAATTAGGATTTGCAGAAAGGTATAATTTTAGTTAAGCCCAAATTTGCAACCACCACTGTAATGCCATAGAACTAGCTTGCTAACTCCTATGTTCAGTCCTTGTCCATTTGTTCAAGTCAAACTGCTACCATCAATCCATTCCCTGAGGTGCTCATGCAAACCAGAGTTGCAGGAGGTGATTGCGGGAGCCTGTCACAGGGAGAAAAGCACGTTGCCAGTCCATAGCAGAACAGACACAAAGTCCCACCTTGGGGACAACTTTGCATCTCCAAACCATGAGGAAATCCACAAATATGGTCAGAACACAATCCACACAGAAAGAACGCAGGCTGTCTGGCTAGGAATCGAACCCACAACCTTCTGCCAGTCAGGTGACAGCACTTACAAAGGCCCACTTTAGAGTACGGAGAAAAATCTTCCTGAAAATGCTGCTTATACTCCATTCTTTCTGGTGAACACCCCTGTTGGTCAGTGGCTTGAGCTGCAGTTCCTAAGCCAATAACAAAAATGAAAAGGATGTAACAATATGAAAGCACAAAAGGCTGAGGGTTGCAAACCTGCCAGGGCCAACTGTGGGGTCGAGCATCCACTCCATTGACCACGCGGGTGGAGATGGGCTCAATGGGGGGAACCCCACACCCTAGAGCTAAAACAGAAACACAAGAATAACTGAACAACAATGCCCACAGTAAGAAGTGGGAGGAGGTCAATATGTGTTAATGCTCCAGGATGTTGTATGTTGAGCATAAGGTTGAAGAACCCATTTAACTAAAATCAAATTCTCAGTTCTTTATTGTACTATTATTGTCTAAATTTTACTTCTAACCAAAAAGGCTATTGATGCCCCCAGAAGTCACCTGTACAGATGTTTTCTTACCGCTAGCAATGAGCACTGATGCCAAAATGAACGGGAGCATTTTGTCTTGGTTCTGCTGATGCTCAGACCCGATGAGCTGAATTATAAATCTTTCCTGTATCGCTGAAAAACAGGCCTTTGGGCACTCATTGGATGGTAGAACATTAGAGCAGCATCCACCCCTCCTGAAGTCTTTATCAGTTTCGGTGCAGCTGGTTTCTGAGAACGTGTTCTCATGGTGAACATGTACACCCAGCTACGGGTCGCTGTCTTCACTTTAATCAGCAGTTTCAAATGAAATATTTGCTTCTACTAAAAAAGGTTTGAGTTCATACCACAATCAGATAAACTACAGTCGTGCAAAAGTTTCAGCGCCTGCACTCAAATAGTGTTCTGCATTTTTGAGTAAAAAAACCTTTCTGTAAATTTTAGCACCTAATTCGCATACATCTGCTGAATGTAATAGAAAAAATATAAAACCCTCATGGGGAGAGTAGCCATGAGATTGTATTCTATTTTATCCTATCCTATTCAACTCTATTCTATTCTATTCTGTGTTTATTCTGTGCTACTCTATTCTGTAATATTCCATTCCTTTATGTTCTAAACTATTTGTTTAAGTATATGTTGTTTTATTTTGTTCTATTCAGTTCTCTTCTAAGCTGTTTGTTTGAAAACATCAGCTAACCATTACAATATCTGAACACTTTATGATTAAGGCTTTTCTACATTTAGTTCCATTATATTATCCAGATATGTTCAACATGTTAGGATCCTTGTCCTGCTTTGACATGTTGTTTGAATATTCTGAATTTCCCAAAGCAGGTCCGGCTGATTACCTGGGTTAAGGACATATGGCGGTTTCTCACTTCAGGTCAGCTTGTCTTTGAAGTCTTGTTTTCTTGTGTCTGGCAACCTAAAATAGCTCATCAAAGATACTGCTTCAGGTACTTTTAATCTCTATAGGCCATGAATCTGATATGGGAAGCAAGGATTCCAGTTTTATATTTTGCCATTTTGTACTGGCCACTTTATTGCAAACACTGACCTTGGTTTCTACTCTATGGCCACTTTATCAGAAACACCAACAATGGGATTCCACTCAATGGCCACTTTATTGGAAACACCCTCCTTGTGCTTCTACTGACTGACCACTTTATTGGAAACATAAAGCTTGTATCTCTATTATATAGTTGTATGTTTAAAACAAACCCATATTTGCTGCACAATTTATCAAGTAATCAATGGTCAGTTTCCAACCACAGGACTCTGTTGACCAGTTTTTATATGAGTAGTGGAACAGTGGAACACAGCTGTGACCCTGACATGGTACTGAATGTCAGGAGCGTATTGTGTTATTGGGGTTTTACATAAATCAGCATCAATTCCAGGCCCACTTTCACATCCAGTGGCTCTGTGATTAGAAACTGGCCACCGGTAAAGATATAGAGGACACAAACAGCATAAACAAATGGGGTTTAGCCTCTAAATACCCATAAGCAAGGAGGGGGATTTCTATTAAAGCGACTGTAAACAGACCTAAGAGTTTACGACTGTGGTTTTTGTCGACCTCCAGTGGTGTATGTTTGTCAACTGCCTCCCCGTTCTTTCAACAATCTGCAATTAAAATATTCTGATACTGTGTGCTCATCATTCAGTAAACCCTGAACTCACCCATCAGCCGTTTGCATCTACACACTGCCTACCCTTCCTTTGTAGCTTCTCACTGGTGTACAGTTAGAGCTTGTAGCCAAGTTGTTGCAGTTTGCTGCCGCCATCTTGATATCAGGCCACAGAGATGCTCTTGGGAGGATCATTTTGGATGAAGTTTTGTTCCTTTTTTAACGGTGATAGAAAGTCAAACTGTGTAATAAACCACTAAACCACATAGGGGGCACACAGGAGAGGTGGTCTAGTGGTTAGGGAGCAGGCACCATAATCAGAAATAATCATGTGGGTTAGAATCCAAAGCCAGTAGGAGGCTCTGAGCAAGGTACTGTCCCTATCATTGCTCCCTGGGTAATGGATATAACTGCCGACTGCTGCACAGTGTGTGGGGGTTAATGCAGAATGGTTCAGAATGGTTCACTGAGAGCAGTGCTGTGTTGAAAATGACAAGTAGTCACTTTCACTTTCAGCCATGAGCTTTGTTGAAAGTCTGTTGAAAGTCATTCCTAAAGGAGTAAATTTGGAACTCAAAAACTAGACTGGGGTTTTCCCAAGAGTATGTCAAGCAAAGGCCCAGTGAGCATTTATATCTCTCAAGAGCAGTTCAGTCACAGGTCAGCCTGGCAATAAACCCAGCACGGTAACACTTACAAAAGTATTACAAAAGTAATGTGTTATATCAGCAGGTAGTTTTGTGCGTGTTGGATAACTGAACCTGTGTTCAGGGTTCAGCGATCTGTGCCGGGCCCCCACCGCTTACACTTGTAAATATGCTGCCATTCTTTTAGAGCTGCCAGTTTGAATGCATTTTCTTTCTCACCTGCAACAATGTCCAGCCCAGCCAAGGAGCCAAAAATGTCAGGTATGTCTTTCAGCAAAGGACACTTTTTTTCCATTAAGTGTGAAACTACATAGCTATGAATCTATATAATATTTTATATGTCCAAAAGTATGGCACTCCCTAAAAATAAGTTAATCAGATTGATCTGGTTAACGTTTGTCTTAGACCAAACAGTCAACTGCCTATGTAGTTGTGCAATCAATGAATGCAATCAGCTCCTCATGGCAACATCAGTCATCGGTTCTTTATTTCCCACGAGGTCTCATGAAGTATTTAGTTTGAAAGAAACTTGTAAGCTTGCTAGACTGCTGCTAGCATGATGAGCCCTCTGTAGGCCAGGATATATGCTTTTAAAATGAATACAAAGTGTAAACCAGTTAAAAAAGAGCCTGTTAGCAGGAGTCAGTGATGTCCAGCTGACACTTCTTCATTTTATATTCATTTTATAGACATTTTTCAACAAGTAGTTATGAACTGAAGTGAAGACCTTTCTTCAGAAGTTGTTCATTGTAATAATTAGTTTCGTCTTCTAGCATCTAATATATAGCAAATGTCCTTTTTGGCTCATTTCTTCATATTTTGCTTCCAAAGAGCCAAAATTTCTTGCATTTTTTTATATATTGTAGAGGAACAGTTCTCCAGGCTTCTTAAAGCACATTGTTTTTGGCTCTCATTTTCAGTACAGTCCCTGCACCTGAGATGTTTCAGAGGACTGTTATTTGTTATTTGTTTGTTAAGGCAAACAGTGACCTACGTATGAATAATTCAAGTAGAACAAGCCCAGCTTTGGAATGTATTTCCAGAAGCCTGGAGAACTATTCCTGAAGGCTACATACAAAATGACAAGTTTCCAAAATTATGTACAAGAAATTACATGACACATTATAAGTTTAATGTATGAAGGTGGTCGTACCAAATATTGACTTAAAAGCTGGTTAAAATCCTACAAAGTCTCTTTGTGTTATAGCCTGGATTTATATGTATATTTGCACATCACTGTATCAGTAATCTCATTTTCCTACAAAATATAAAGAGGTGAAGTGTGGTTCAAGACACAGTACTATAAATGTGAGTGTTATAGAACAGTTTCAGTCAGATCTGAGTCAGCCTTCAAGAGGCCCTTATAAAGTGTATTATAAGATAATGCAATGTTACTATCCTTACCCTGCCCTTCAGGTTCAACTGTTCAAGGACAAGCAATCACTTTCTTTGTATGATCTGTTTTTAAAACCTACTTGAAAAGAAAGTGTCAGTGCTGTACAACGGTGGGAAACCAATGGGAAACCAATCATTTTTAACTATTTTTAACATTGTAACCTTTAATTAGCTCCTGTGAGTAAATACTGTATCACACTATTACATAATATACACAAACTAAATATTATATAATATATAATACAAAGTTCAACAAAGCTATGTAATATCCAAAATGGTATACTACAGAAAAGTGTACATCAGTAATGGCGCTGATTTGTAGGCGTACAGTCTTCTTTTTTTCAGTCTAGTATTGTTGCTTGTGTCTCCTCGATTGTATGTATAGATAATACTATACTGATGTAGTTTAACCATTTTCTTTATTGAGTGTCCTATAATTTACCACAACTTTACTCACCATGGCTGGCTATTGTATATTTTTCTAACACACAAATACTCTGTTTGAATTTTAGAAATCTGGAATCAAAACCAAGAAAACTAAGCCCATGAACAGATCTCAGAATCGTCACTGCTCTTGGTTTTATTTGGAGAATTCTACCTCAGACTTAGTTAATCATTTGCTCTGGGCTTTGGCTGCACTTTCAGAATTGTGTCAGTTCAAAGTCCCAAAGCAATTCAAGCCAACCCTCGTCTGTTTTCAGGAGAAGCCATGTCATGACAATCTCAAATCCTCAGCAATTTTCCCTGCAGAACTTGGGGCTTGATGCCTCAGTTAATTCACATGCTAGTTAATGTCGAGTAGTGTGACTCGTCCACATAATGTTTACGTATTCCCTTTCACCCTGTCATCATCTCCATCTCACTTTGACTGAGAAGTCTCTTTACAGAAACAAAAGTGGTTCTCTTGTAGTATCATGCCTAGAACATTATTTGGCAACCTATTTTTGAAAGTGTAGACCTGGTGCAATTGACTTTACCTCCACTGCTATCTGGTAGGCAACAACAAGCGTCCTCTGGCCCATGGTCTGGAGAGTGTTGCCCCATTAGTGTCTTCAGTGGAAGAGACTCCAAAACCCATTGCTGCAGTAATAAAAGGAAATATCCCTTCTTGGATAAATGGCAGCTTCCTACGCAATGGCCCTGGCAAGTTTGAATTCGGTGAAAGCAGGTGTGGTATCATGGACGTCATTACATATCCTGTCACTTAGGCAGTAAAAATGAAGGCGCTTACCATTTCTCTGCTGCAATCCATTCTTTAATAAAATGAGAGATGATTTGGAAAAAATTTCCTGGTGTGCTTAACTTGCATCACTTCCCATGGATATAAGGAAACTGAATGAAGAAATGAATTTATCAGGCATTCTAAATTGTGGAAATCTTTTTGGTTGGCTCAACATCTTCAGCCCTGCTGATTTCAACAGCCTGCTAATGTTCGAACAATGTCGCTAATAATCGCTAATGTTGTTGGAGAACAACAGGATATGTCAATTTGGAGCTATATTACAAAAATTTGTCCTCATTCTCCTCCAAAATTATCTCTCCTATTGTCTTTTTTTTAGAATTGAGCTAGGTGTGGAGTATTCTAACATGCAATGTATCCTCAGATTTAATCACTGGTTCGACGGCATGGCCTTGATGCACTGCTTCCACATCCGTGACGGTCAGGTGACTTACAGCAGCCAGTTCCTGCGTAGCGACTCTTACACCCAGAATCTGGAGAAGAACCGCATTGTCGTGTCCGAGTTTGGAACCTTGGCCATGCCTGACCCATGCAAGAACATATTCGCCCAGTTCTTCTCCCGCTTTCAGTGGCCAAGTACATTTCTGAATTCATTCCAAATCCAGTGTCATTACATTGCCTTTCCAGCTTTGTGTATGAAGACTTGAACATTTGTTTGTCTGTAAGATCACCATAAAAAAGAAAAGAAAACCTTTTACATCCTTACTAAATTACAGACAGCAGAGTGGTAAATCAAGTGTTGCCTCTGGGGCAGGTCTTTCCAATAAATCTCTGACTTCACCAACTATTAATCAAACCCTTTTGCTTTGTCTGGTCTGCAGATGCCACTGATAATGCTTCTGTGAACTTTGTCAAGTACAAGGGAGATTTCTACGTAAGCACTGAGACCAACTACTTGCGCAGAATCGACCCACAGAGTTTGGAGACCAAAGAAAAGGTAGAACTTCTCAGTGGACCATCTTACTTCTCAGAGGAAAAGAGCTGAGATATAAGGCTAGGCACGTCCACAGACAGACCTTAAGGCAACGTTTTTCCCCTAAGATTGTGCCCTTTCAGTTCTCTTATATGGCAGTTCTTCAAAATCTACTTCAGGGAATAGAGCCAGTGGATCAGCTCAGGTCTTCAGCACCACGTCTAGCACAGTACCTTCATAAGGAGACTGCCAGTAACTGAGCTATTACAAAAGCATGCAAGAACAAAATGGTGGACCTCCACTGATAAAACACTGATCTAAATAGATAGACAGATGAATAAATAAACACATAAATAAGTCCCGTGCCTAACAACATTCAAACAAAGTCACTTTAGTACTGCCAAAGCCCCGCCTTTTCACAATTAAGTTTTTCTTGGTTCCTTGTAGAAATGAGACCCAACACAGGGCAGCCAATCAGATGAGAAGTTGTTTGCATACGTTTTAGGCAGGTGTGAAAAAATTTAAACAAAGAATGCTTTCAGAAATATAAATAATGATTGTTTATTTTGATCAATTTACAAAATGCAAAGTGAGCGAACAAAAGAAAAATCTAAATCAAATCAATATTTGGTGTTACTACCCTTTGCCTTCAAACCAGCATCAGTTCTTCTAGGTACACTTGCACAAAGTCAGGGATTTTGTAGGATTATAGTCGGTGTATGATCAACCAATTTTACCAAACAGCTGCTGATGATCATCAATGTCACACAGAGGTTGAAACACAGTCCTGTTTGGAACAACCTACCAGCCGAGTTCCTTCAAAAACTGTGTGCAAGTGTACCTAGAAGAATTGATGCTGTTTTGAAGGTGGTCACACCAAATATTGATCTGATTTAGATTTCTCTTTTGTTCATTCACTGCATTTTGTTGATTGATGAAAATAAATGATTAACACTTCCATTTCTGAAAGCATTCTTTGTTTACAGCATTTTTTCACACCTGCCTAAAACTTGTAAGTATGTATGTAAGTATTTTATTAATATAATTGTTATGTTATCTAAAAATGGCAAAAAAATGCAGATCTATAGTTGCTGGTCCTCAATTTTTTCCAGACATTAAGGCTCATTTATGGCTAGTAAAATGTGTGCTTGATTATTCTGCTGTCCACCAGTCAGTGAATGTGCTATGTGCTATGCATGTGCTATGATTCTTCACAAGGTGGACTGGACTAAATACGTTGCCGTCAATGCAGCCACAGCACACCCACACTATGACCGCGAAGGAGCAACTTACAACCTGGGAAACTCGTATGGACGACAAGGTGCCTTGATTGATTTCACTCGCTTAAATTGTATTGAGGGGGGCAAAGAACCACTTTCACCTCACAGTAAGAAAATTCTTTGGTCAGCTCCCCTCTGGGTTTTTTCTGTGAAGATTGCAAATGTTCTCACATAGCTCACGTAACAGTCCACAGACAGACATGTCATATGAAATGAAGATGCTAAATTGTCCCATGGGTGGGTTTCTATGGCTGCCTGTTGACCTGTCCAGGTTGTTTCTTTGCATTTTCTCCTTAGAGCGCTTGGCCAGGTGCCAACGTCTCTCGCCACCCTGGTTAGGATAAGGGGCTATGTAAAGAATGCAAGAAACAGGGCAGCAAGTACACACAACCTCTGGGAATCTCAGCAGTATCAATCAATTCTGACTGATAACTTAGACGTTGAGTCTAAGATACATCAACATAAGGGGGTTTAAGTGGAGAGTTTCCCTAAATGACTAGTACTGCAACACAGAGAGAAACCAGGAGCCATTATGATAAATGGATAGCAATGGTTGTTTCTTTTATCATGGCCTGAATCTCCTCTGAATTGAAGACCCAACGACTCTTGTTTTTTGTTGTTTCCCTTTTATTTTATTTAAAGGACACTTCTATAATATTATCCGTGTTCCTCCTGCCAACGGGACAACTGATGGGCCTGATCTCAATGGTGCTGAGATCCTCTACTCCATTCCTGCTGCTAATTCATGGAAGCCATCCTACTACCACAGCTTTGGTAAACCCAACCGTTATTCAGTCTATCTGATGAATAAACCTAAGTAAATAAAAAAAATAAGTTAATTTATGTACCAATTTGCCAGTCCAGTTTATTGTGCTTTGCCTTCACAGCTATGTCAGAGAATTACATTGTCTTCATTGAGCAGCCAATCAAGCTGGACTTGCTGAAGTTCTTACTGTTCAGAATTCAGGGCAAGAGCTTCCAGAAAATTATGTCTTGGGAACCACACTTGGACACCATCTTTCATGTGGTTGACCGACGTTCAGGCCAGGCATGTCTGTGCTTCTATCAGAACCTTTTTCATGTTAGGTCTTCTAGGAATGTAAATGAAGGCCACTGTTCTACAAGGCTCATCGCAAGTCTTTGATTCTAGTGATTAAGATGTATGGAACATCTTCTCAAGCTGACTGATTTTTCTAATTGTTGCAGCTCTGCAAGACGAGGTACTACACCAGTGCCATGTTTACTCTTCACCAGATAAATGCCTATGAGGACAATGGTTATCTTATCATGGATATGTGCTGTGGAGATGACGGCAATGTGATCGGTGACTTCACTGTGGAGAACCTCCGGAAGGCAGCGGGAGAGGAGCTGGACAAGGTACGGAATTGTTCCATGACAGTGAGTGAACATAGTTGAAGTACTTATCACTCAGGTATCATTCACTCATGGTGTTATCAGTGAAGGTAAATTACTCTGTTGTATTAATAAACACACATACATTAATGGGCAAAAAAAATTTGGGCTGAAATTCCTCCACTTCTAGACTATTTTCTGGACAGTGGAATGGCTGATTGCAAATTCTTTTGACATCATTTAAAATCCTTTACCAGACTTAAAAGCTGTTACAATCTTCTTTCTGAAGGCCTCAGACTCTTTTGATCTCACCATGGTGTTCACTCTCACCTCAACAGTCAGGAGCACAAAACTAATTGTCTGAGGTTCAAATCAGGCAAACCTCCTTCAAAATGCTGAGTAACGATGTTCTGATCATGTGCACCTGATGTGCTACACCTGTGTGTGATTTGAGTCATTTTAATAGGTGGGGGTGTTCTAATTTATTCACCACCAGAAATCATATTTTACAGAAAATTTAGAAAAGTCTTTTCTTCAGTTTAAATTGTTTAGTTATATTACTTGAATCTCCCAGTATTGATCAAATTGAGATTAAATATCCATATATCCAAGAATGTTACAAAACATTACAAATATTCACAAAACAACAAAAAGGCATTCATAGGGTGTCCTAATTGTTTCACATGACTGTATGCCCATGACAGCAGACAACACTGGCTATGACCTGTTGGCAGCATGGCTATGTCAATGTATTGTAGCATCAAAATACTGTCGCTGAAATTTTTGCTTAAATTCTTTCATGGAACTTTTTAATTATATGCAATCCAAACAGTAGATGAAATCTCTGTGGCTTGTACATCATCCAAGTGTTTGGTAAAGCCAGATACAAGGGATGTTGCAAAATTACCAACTTGCATGCCCTTTAGAGTGTGTGTTGATGTGTCGATCCCAATTTTGTTACTAACTGATTATTCCACAATTGTGTTAAACTGAAAAGCTTTTTGAAAAACACCTCCCTGTTGTTTTGGCAGTTTTACAATTCGCTTTGCACAAATCTTCCTCGCCGATACATCTTACCACTGGAGGTAAAGCAAGAAGGACCAAATGACCAAAACCTTGTCCACTTGCTGAATACCACCGCCACCGCTGTGAAGACCGAGACTGGGGTGAGACAAAAATAGAAAGACATAACCCTAAAACCTAAAACCTATTCTTACCCCACTTACTGGTATTTTAATTCAACATAAACAGGTGTTCTGCACACATGAGAACCTCCACAATGATGATCTTTTGGAATATGGTGGCCTGGAGTTTCCACAGATCAACTACTCTCAGTACAATGGCCGCCCATATCGCTACTTCTACGCGTGTGGCTTCGGACATGTATTCAGCAACTCCCTTCTTAAAATGGACCTTGATGGAAAAAAGCTGAAAGTATGTATTAAGAAGCTTTAGAACTTTAGAAATAACTTTTCTAGGTTTGATTAAGCTCAGTATTGCCAGTCATGATTTGGAGTCTTGGCTGCTTCCTTTTGGCTTTCAATAAAAATGTATCCATCTTTGCAGGTATGGCACCATCCAGGTCTTTTCACATCAGAACCAGTGTTCGTTCCTGCACCAGACGCCAAAGATGAAGACGATGGCATTGTCCTGTCAGTGGTCATCACGCCAAGAGCGGTAAGTCAGTGGAGGGCGAGAGTTTCAGGATAAGCAGAAATTATACAAAATCAATGAAAATAAACCGTTGTGCACTACGATTATATAATATATTCTAATTACAAGTTTTCACAGGTAGAATAAAGATATGTTCTGCTGAAGAACAAAACAAAGCTTTCTTCTACTGCCCTCCACAAATTTTTACCAGGTCTGTTTAGCGAAAAGGCCAGACAGTTGCTGTATAATTGGATCCGATGATGGGGAACCTCTGTAGAAGTTCCCAACAGAGAAACAAAACCCCCGAGGAGGTGACGGTAGTTATTTGTTAGACATGTCTCGGCATGTCTGCATGTCTGGGGAGGGAATGAAAGAACAGACACCAGTAGTTAACACACCTTTACAGCCAACATTTCATCAAAGATAAGGTCCATTATTTTGAAGATTGTATTCTGGTGGTCGGTTTGACTGAGGAAGATTCAGAGGAAGAAGAAATGTAAACGGATGATCTGCTGTGGCGACCCCTAAACGGGAGCAGCCTGAAGCCTTCTTCTGAAGAAGAAGATTCTTTGTCATATCTTTACCGTGTGGTTATGGCACGGTTCATTTTCATGTACCGACCCAATCGTCTTACAGAACAGAACAGGTGGACTGTGTACCAAACCTCACACTTGTATACTTTACTGAGTGCATGTCCAATGGTTGTGCACTATTTGTACACACTATTTAGTGTGCAGTTTGGGAAGCAGCCACAGTCGCGTTAACGGTTAGCCAGTAATAGCTAAATAATCAGTTGTCTAGTTGAAGGGACGGTTCAGTCTGATAACTTAACTGCAGGAAGAAAGGGATTAACTATCACTCATCTTTACTTTAACAGGGAAGAGTTTCTTGTCATTGTCGGACCTCCCGACTGGTATCTTTCATCCCTTTCAGGGCGTTGGAAGAGGAGGGGTTCTCCACAAGATACATGCAGGCAGTTTTCAAAAAGGAGCTCTGGCAGGGTCTTTGCTGATTTTAGTGACTGAGGCGTGGGCTGTATAGGGATTGGACAAAACTTACAATTTCTTTTCATAACTTTGTTTACTGTTGATTGATGATCTTAATATTTGTTTGCCTGAAACTGAGGGCAAATGTTTTAGCTCATAACGTGATTTTTTGCCCTCCACGGCTCTGTTTCGGTCACATGATGAAACCTATGAATTAGACAGCAGCGACAGCACCGGAGCGATGGTGGTCCCGTGTTTAGGGACTAGGTCCAAGGATTGGAAGGTCGTGGGTTTGAATCCCTGACCAGGAGGTTGCCCTGCCCTACTGTTCCCATCACTGCTCCCCAGTTTTTTAAATAGCTGCACAGTGTTGCCCTGAAGTACTTGAGCACGGTACCATTCCCTTCACTGCACCTTTACACAGCTGCCCCCTGCTGCACAATGTGTGTGGGTGAAAAAGCAGAGGATTTTTTGTGGTTCATTGTGTGTTGTGTTTCACAATGACAAATAGTCACTTTCACTTTAAAGTCAATTGGGCTATCTCGTACAGACGGCTTTGGCAACATGGGGGATTCCACCCATGACATCCGAATGATAAGGTCAAAGCTTAATTAGTTGCAGATCTCGTGAAACATATTCCTATCTCTGTTAGCTTTGAGTGGAAGAAAACTTCATTTTGTGATGTAGAGTGATGTGAGGAAGCACTTAGTTTTTTTCTGTACATGTACCACATGAATGTAGCTCTGCAAAGGCATCTGTCACATCTTGCTCCTTCTCATCCTCATGTGCAGAAAAAGAGCTCCTTCCTCCTGGTCCTCGACGCCAAGACCTTCAGCGAGCTGGGCCGAGCCGAGGTACCAGTGGACATCCCTTCTGGAACTCATGGGGTGTTTAATGAGATGGCCTGAAGTCCAAGAGAGCCATTCAGGATTGTTCACAACTGTCCAGTAATCCTATTAGATAAAAAATATAAAACTTCTCAGAGTTCATTACCTTTTTATAGGCCTTTCAGGACAAGGTTTTTAAAGTCTTATTCTCAGTGCCAGTTTTCCTTTACTCTTTATTGCCATTTCCATTTATGCTCTTCTTTTATAATTGATGCTTTTCATTTACCAACATACTCTCCAACTGTGAGGGTCTGTTAATTTATTGCCAACATATGTGCCGTCCAATTAATATACGTATATTTTAATCATTTGTTTAATTGAATTATATTGATGTTGTTGTTGTTTTTTTTAAGGAGTTAATTGTAATATGTGAGCTATTGTTGCCAGATATTTTCAATGACTATTAAAAAAATGTAATTGTCATAAGGCTTTTGTGTAGTAAAATAAAAGTAACATATTTGTGATATTTTCAAATGTTCGTTAATCAGCTTGTTTTTCTCTTTACTGCAAGAACGAATTTTAAGAAATGATTTTCAGAAAGATTGTGACTTTTACTGGAATACATTTTAAAAGTCCAGTATTAAATGTGTGTAGTTGTGGGGACTTTTCTGCAACGTTTGGCAACACTGGTTCACTTTGGTAAAATTCTCTGCATTTTCATAGTAAAATAAGCCAGTGTGGTCTTAAGTTACGCTTTCATGACTTAGGTCTGGTGTAAAAAATGTTCAAATGTAATTATTTCCTAAATATTTAAACAGTTCTAATCGCTGCAGCTGTTTGACTTGCGTCTACTGCGAGGATCTGGCAACCCCGCCGTCAGGCTCCACGTCACTAGATGGCGACGGGCGTATGGCGGCGAGATTTTGCGGCCGCGTCCCAAACTACACACAATCACACTAGTTAGGGTGTATGAAATAGAAGACGGCCGTTAGAAACGCGGCGAATTTGGTAGGCTGTGAAGTGTGGAAGTGTGCGGTTTGGGACGCAGCCGAAGTGAACTCAAGGACTCGCAACAAAATCCTCCCAAAGACAAAATAAAAGAGAGAATAAGTGTTTGTTAGTCTTTAAAACAACGACAAAGATGACGGCGCGTTTGGTAAGACGAATTGTCACGTTGCCTGTACGTGTCATTGACTATTTTATAGCAAAACAGACTTGGGCGAAATGTTTACTGGCCAGTGAAGGAAGGGTGGAGCTGTTTAAAGAGTCGTTTTATCAGTAAATTCGTTTTCAGCCACACAGGTATCTAAAAAACAACCAGAGTAAGGTGTGAAGTCCATCAACTCCTAAAGTTTCCTTTTTCCTGCAGAAACACTGGAAGTTATTAAAGGTGTTCGCTTCCGGTCCAGAAACGGAAGAATCCAGTCCAGAACTTTGCTCTGGTTTGAGCAGCCAGAGAGGACAGGCGGTTGGAAAAAATCCTGGGTCTGCTTTTTAGGAGGAACTGGAGTTTAGATGAATGATGAGAGGAGACCAGCACTCCTCAAGAGAGGCTCAGGTCCAAACAATAAAAATCCTCCCCACACAAGCTGAGGTACCCTTGAGCAAGGTACCGTCCCCATCACTGCTCCCCGGGCACTTTCAATAGCTTGCCCCCTGCTGCACGATGTGTGTGGGTGAAAAGCAGAGGCTGCATTCCGTGCTGTGCTGTGTAGTGTATTCACAATGGCACTTTGTCCCTTTCACTTTCCCCTTCAAAAAATGTGGGGTTTTGCTCTCAGGGGCCGAATAACTTGTTTTTGAAAGTGAGAGGAAAGCAATATATAGTTGAATTTCGCCTGAACGGGAAATACAGATGAGTAAAAGTTGATTTGGAAACAGTGTCGCAAGGGAATCCACAGGTTGGTGTACAGCCATGCTCTGCAGTTGTAACTTTCAACACTAGGGGGAGCTGTTACTGCACCAATTAAACAGGGACGAGGGTAAATTTTGATTATTAATGAAGGAATCGTGTTCACACGGTTTATGCGGCAAACACTTTGGTTTTAAATGACAGACATGTTAATTAATGGGATCCTGCTGGTGTGGGTTGACTCTTTCAGCCCTTTTCCATCAGCAGGGAGTCTGTTCTGGTTTGGGGTGGCAAACTTTGAGCCAAAATACACAAACCTGAAAAGTCAGTTTCCAGCTGCAACCAAAAAATTTTGTTTTTCTTCCAGCGGGAACATCAGTGGTTGTGTCCTTCTTGTTTATTTGCTTTGTTTTATTTGCTTCATTCCTCCACTGGTGACTCTTTCTTACAGCAGTGAAAATTGAGAAAAATCAGTGGCTGTACCTTTATTTTCAATTGATTTAAGATCTTGAACCCTGAAAGAGCCCTGTTGCTTTTGTTCAAATTTGTTAATCCACCAAAGTACATTAACTCAGCACCTTTGCTGTTCCAGTGACCCGGCTGCAGGTGAAGGATGCCATTGTTTCGTCAGCTGGAGGCCAGGGCAGAGAAAGAGAGGCAGAAGAGGAGGAAGCGTAGCAACGAGTGGTTCGAGGAAGAGGAAGATGAGCCATCTACGCTGACTCGACTGTGTCTCCTCAGCCTGGCTGAGAACATGAAGGACGTGTGGGTTCAGGACTATGCGCAGAATTACATGGATCAGTACTTCTTCAGATATATCATGGGTCCCTTCAGCCTCCTGCGTACGTAGCCCACCAGTGACGTGCGATTCATTTTTCAGCTACAGTCCTTGTCTGTTTTTTCTACCCTCTTTGATTGTTCTCACTAAAGCCAGGCCACTTCATTCCTCTGTCGTGGCATCCTTAAAACAAAGTTAGGGCCACAGTAAACATACATTTTAACTTCATTTTTGGTGGCTATAGATTTTGCAGGTGTTTGATTATCATTAACTTTGAATCAGAAAGATCACAAACATTGGGTATAGCCGGTAGTTTGTAATGTCCTGAAAAGTGTTTGTAATGTCCTGAAAAAGAAGGAAACCACTGGTGGGTTGAGCAGCTGACTGCTGATGGTTTCGCAGGGCAGGAATTGGATTATCGTTGACAGAGTCGTACATTTAATATTGATGCATGATTTTTATCGATTACAAAAGTCTGAAAATAAAACAAGTATGAAATAACATATTCAAGAATATATTTAGCATGTAAAACCAGTAAAACTTTAAAAACTGGGGGAAAAAATGTGTTTTCCTGCCACAACATAATGTTTTGTTTAATCAGACTGAACCTGCTTTGCTTTGCAAAGGCATTTGTCCCTGTCTTCTGTATAAAACATGCTTGATGATAAGTGTGTTGTATGTCTAAAGCCTGCCAGTAGAACCTGTTTTCACATCTGTGCTGTGCAGCAGGTGAGCTGCTGGAGGACCTGCTCTGTGTCCTGTCCCGGCGGAGTCTGTTGTCCCGAGCGGCACTTCACCTCCTGCTGCTGCCACAGCTCCACTGCCTTTCTCTTTCACACTCCTCCAACCTCGTCACCGCCAACCTCTGCAGCATCATCGCAGCCCGCTGCCAGGTTAGTCGCTTCACACAAACATGCCTTCAAATGTTTAGAATCGGCCATCATTAAAAAAAAAATTGTATTGTGAACTGGATGCTGGATGTTTCAGGTTTTATTCAATAAAACCAGAGAACACCAAGAAACTGTTAAATTAGTTAAATGATTACATACTAACTGTATAATATACCTGTCTCAAGATTTCATTATTTGTTATGTAATTTTCTGATTGTCAGTTTTTTATACATATAAAAATAAATAACAACCAAGTTTTAGATATAAATTTGATCAGAAATGAATTACATCAATTTATTTATTTATTTATTTATTTATTTTATTTATTTATTTAAAACTTTTTCCTGGATATTAATTTTATTCAATATTTCTTCTGGATATTATTTTTTTATTACAAAATTACAAACAATAAAACAAAAGAAATATTTATTACATTCTGCTACTAAAATAATTACATTTTTGGATATTAGTTTTGTTCAAACCAAATTCTAGATTTTAACTTACCTTACCTTTATTGTGATATTAATGTTATAGAACATTATTCTAAATATGAATTTTAAGAGTTTCATTCCAGTTGTCCTTTGATAAGAAGAGTATTCATAGTATCTGTTTGTCTAGAATATTAATTTATTTAGAATTTGATTCTGTCAATAGAACTTCATTCTGGACATTTCGTCATTTTTTGACAGCACTGACACACACTCACACACACGCTCAAGCTTCCACACAGCAGTAGTTTTTCAAAGCTAGTATTAGTGCCCTTAGTTTAGTGTTGGATTACTCTGATATAAGCACAACATTCATTCACTCACACATCACATGTACAGTCCAACAGTCAGACTGTCCAAAGTACTGGAAAACCCAAACCCAAACCAAAGTTCATCTTCTCATCTCAAACTAAAATGTGTTTGCTTTTGATTTTAAACTTTTTTATTTCCTGGTATTTACATTTTTTTAAACTTTTTTTTCACACAAGATTTATTAAATTACACAGAACATACTTAATGTAGTATGTACATACTAATGTACTATGAACTTTAAACATAGTACATTAAGTATCTAACCACCCAGTTTAAAACTACTTGAAATACTTGAAAACTTAAATAGTATGTAATGCTGTGTGTGATTCCATTTTTAAAGTTTTGAACAAAAGGGGAAAAACCCATTGGAAACAGTTCACAAACATTGGCCATAGCCATTATGGCTATTTCTATATCTGGAAATCATGAAAAGGAAGGAAATCACTGGCAAACTGAGCAACTGAGCACTGATGAAAGACTGGGACAGTAATAAAGATAAGCCTAAAAAAAAAACAGTCAGGGACATCATTGACAACCTACATGAAGTGGTGGAGGTTTCACAATCCTGAAGACTTTGATACAAGCAGATGCAAAAGACTCATCAGCAAAAACTGAAAAACGAAAAAATTTGCAGAGGTGAGCCATAATTTTAGTAGTTTGTTATGGACTGAAAAAAAAGAAATTGCTCATGATGCAGAATCGAAAAACTTTATTGATTCAGAGGGAAATTTCTTAAATGTATACAAGCTGTGAAACACAGTGGAGGTAGTGTAATGGCTAGTATGTCTGTTTCTGGAACAGCCTTTTTATTGTGTCGTTACTCTTGATGGTTGCAGGAAAAAAAAAAATTTTGCTTTTCAATTTACAGAGAAATGCAGCAAAATAAGGATCACACTTTTATTACAATATAACAAATATCATCATCAGGAGATAAACATTGTTGGTCTTGCCAAGTCAATAGTCAGATCGTTACCCTTTTGAACAGGCATTGCATTTCCTGAAGAGGAGACTGAAGAGTGCAAACCCTCAGAATAGACAACACCTGAAAGATGTGGCAAAAGTCTGGAATACTATAGCCAAAAAAGGAACTTACAATTTGGTGAAGTCAGATTGATCTCAGGCCATTATTGATACAAACATTGTAAACAAGGGCTTGTCAACCAATCAATTACTTGGATTTGCTTTAAAACTTTCTGTTACTTTTGCTCACTTGAACTGGGTGGTCAGATACACAAGTTCATTTTAAATGTTATATAAAAATTAACACATCCTGATGTAAATAAAAGAATAAAGGGCTTTTGATCTCAAACCCAAGTGTTTCACAAGCATAGTAAAAACACCTTTTGGAGAGGACTGTTCAACACATACGTAACAAGAACATACACATACCACACACACTGATATTCAGTTTAATATTCAAAATGCACCAGAAAGTCCATTGGAAATGCTTTTCTTTGTATTGGACAAGTTGGATCAGCACACGAGACATGAGCAAATAAAGCCAATTTGTCTAATGTTGAAAGTGAAAAAAATCCCACCATTTCTCAATGTTTGAGTAGAGTAGCTGTCATGCTGGCAACAGAGGCGAGTGCATTAAACAGCAGAATTCAGGCTTTTAGTTGAGCTTAGTGCTGCTTCTCTGTCAGGTTGTGATACCATGTTTCATTTAGTAAAGTCATTTTCTTTGTTAAAGAGGAACCAAACAGAATCACAAGCTGATAATGAGGAATGTCACTTGGGGAAGTACTTACAGAAACTGTTCAAAACATACATATAGTTATAATAATATAATTAAACATATATAATGATGTAGTGATACAACAGATATCCCCCATTTTAATTTGTTGTACATTTTCATGAAAATTTTCATTTCTTCAGCATATTAAACTCTGCAAAGAAACTGAAAATGAGCACAGAACTTTGTGACTATGCAAGGATTGGATTATTTCAATACATTCCTTTTCTCCCTTTTGTCCTTTATTTTATCCCTTCCCAGTCTCTGAAGTCTCTAAATCTAAGCGGGGCTCTAAACATCTCTGCCTCAAATCTCTGCAGTCTTCTGGGCAGCTTGCCTTGCCTCCGATCCCTCTCTTTGGCTGGAACTCTGTCTGACCGCACCGTGATGGCCACTGTGGCCCAAGGAAACCTGGCACTGAAGCACTTGGACATTTCTCGCTGCGTCCACCTCCACCCCACGGCCCTGCTGCCCCTGGCCCATGAAGATGGCCTGAGGTTCCTGAATAGCCTGCTGGCTCTTGATATAGGTCTGGAGGAGAGCGAAGATGATGGGAAGGCATCGACCGCCTTTGTTCTACTTGGCCTGCCCAGTCTGCGGCAGGTGGCGTTGGATAATGTGGGCCAGGCTTTTGTGCTGATCAAGAATCAGGAATTTGGTCTAACCGAGGGGTTCACTAGCAAAAAGGGAGTGACCAGTCTTCAGCAATTATGGGCCAAGAGAGTTCAAGGTGAAGATGCTGATAAATTGGATGAGGAGAACAGCTTCAATATGGAGGACAAAATTGACAAAGGGCTGCGCTTGGACAAAAGCAAGGCAGATGGAGTGAGGGAGGATGGCAGAGACCAGGAGGAGACTTTGAAACTGGGCCTTCGAGAGGTTCAAAGCATTTCCCTCGACTGTCTCGAAGCTCTGGGGCAGTTATGCCCTGACCTTTGCTCTGTATCTCTCAACTGCCATGATAAAGATGATAATGTGGACGAGGAAGGTTTCAGGCGGGCAGCACTTTTGACCAGCGGTTTGGCTCGATGGTCCGGTCAGTTGTGCAGTCTGTCCCTGCAGTTCTCAGGCCCTCTTTCTGAGTTGGTTCCTTCTCTACAGGCCAGCGGCTCCAGTCTGATCTCCCTCACCCTGGAAGGAGTCCAAGCAGATGGGCATCTGCCCTTCCTAGAGCTCATCCGGGCCTGCCCTAAACTGACTACCCTCACTGCTCACATAGACCCTCCCAGGTCTAACCAGGAAGAGGAAGATGATGATGATGATGAAGACCTTGAAGACTGGAATATGCCATGTCTTCCACACCTCTGCTCTTTAACACTAAAGTAAGTTTAAATGCTCAGCCAGTTAGTTGTTTGTAAGTAGAGCTAAGCTTTTTGACTTTATCAAATTATGTCTTTTTTATTTTATTCTTTATTCAATAAATAACCCATCCACTAGGGATTTACAAGCCAGTCCCAAGCCCGGATAAATGGGGAGGGTGACATCAGGAAAGGCATCCGGTGTAAAACTTGGCCAAATCAATATGCGGACAATGAAACAGAATTCCATACAGGATCGGTCAGGCCCGGGTTAACAACGACCGTCACCATTGCTGTTAGCCTATAGGGTGCTGGTGGAAATTGGACTACTGTTGGCCTAAGAAGAAGAAAAGAAGGAAGGCATATCCAGAGGGAGGCGGTGAGAAAGAATGGCAGGAGAGTGGAAGTGAGGGTAGGGACTTTGAATGTTGGCAGCATGACTGGTAAAGGTAGAGAATTAGCTGATATGATGGAGAGAAGGAATGCTGATATTGTGTGTGTGTGTGTGTGTGTGTGTGAGAGACTAGATGGAAGTGTAGTAATGCCAGGTGTACTGGAGGAGGGTTTAAACTGTTCTCCCATGGTGTGGATAGAAGGAGGAATGCGGTAGGTGTTATCCTGAAGGAAGAGTATGTGAATAATGTTTTGGAGGTGAAGAGGGTGTCAGGAAGGGTAATAAGTTTGAAGCTCGAAGTTGATGGTGTATTGCTGAATGTTGTTAATGCTTATGCTCCACAAGTTTGTTGTGAGATGGAGGAGAAAGAAGAATTCTGGAGTGAGTTAGATGAAGTGATAGAGAGTGTACCCAGGGGAGAGAGAGTGGTGATTGGTGCAGATTTTAATGGTCATGTTGGTGAAGGGAATAGAGGTGATGAGGAGGTGATGGGTGGCTTTGGTGTCAAGGAGAGGAATGCTGAAGGTCAGATGGTTATAGATTTTGCAAAAAGGATGGAAATGACTGTAGTTAATACTTATTTTAAGAAGAGGGAGGAGCACAGGTTGACGTATAAGAGTGGAGGAAGATGCTCACAGGTGGATAATATTCTTTGCAGGAAGGTCAGTCTGAAGGAGATTGTAGACTGCAAAGTAGTAACAGGGAGTAGCTAAACAGCATAGGATGGTGATCTGTAGGATGACCTTGGAGGGCAGGAAGAGGAGGAAAGTGAGGGCAGAGTCGAGGATCAAGTGGTGGAAGCTGAAGGAGGAGGACTGCAAAGTGGAATTCAGGCAGGAGTTAACACGGGCACTGGGAGGTGTTGAAGAGCTACTGGATTGCTGGAAAACTACTGCAGAAGTGATGAGGCAGACGGCTAGAAATGTACTTGGTGTGATATCTGGAAGGAAGAAGGAGGAT
Organism: Hepsetus odoe; assembly: GCA_017165825.1. NCBI lineage: Eukaryota > Metazoa > Chordata > Actinopteri > Characiformes > Hepsetidae > Hepsetus > Hepsetus odoe. The sequence continues at coordinate 5,017,241 of CM029390.1, read as the reverse complement.
AAGGAAACCTGGTGGTGTAACTGAGAAGTCCAGGAGTGTATATAAAAGAAGAGGGAGGCAAAGAAGAAGTGGGACAGTCAGAGAGATGAAGAAAGTAGACAGGTGTACAAGCTGAGTGAAGAAAGCAGTGGCGAAGGCCAAAGATACGGTGTTTGGCGAATTGTGTGAGAGGTTGGACAGTAAAGAGGGAGAAAAGGACCTATACCGATTGGCTAGACAGAGAAAGAGCACCACAGTTGCATTGTTTGCTTTTGTTTTACAGAGAAGGTCAGAAGGAGTTGCATTGTGCCTTTGTGGACTTTGAGAAAGCGTGACGGTGCCTAGAGAGGAGTTGTGGTATTGTATGAGGAAGTCAGGTGTTACAGAGAAGTATGTGAGAGTAGTTCAGGATATGTATGATGGCAGTGTAACAGTGGTGAAATCTGCAGTGGGAGTGACAGATGCATTTAAGGTAGAGGTTGGATTACATCAAGGATCAGCGCTGAGCCCATTCTTGTTTGCAGTAGTAATGGACAAGTTGACAGAGGTTAGACAGGAGTCTCCATTGACAATGATGTTTGCTGATGATATTGTGATCTGCAATGAGAGTAGGGAGCAGCTTGAGGAGAACCTGGAGAGGAATGAAATTGAGTGTGAATGTAAGGGAGGAAAGTGGAGTGGTGAGGATGGAGGGAGTAGAGGTAACAAAGGCAGAGAAGTTTAAATACTTGGGATCAACAGTTCAGTGTAATGGCGAGTGTGGAAGAGAGGTGAAGAAGAGAGTGCAGGCAGGTTGGAATGGGTGGAGAGAAATGGCTGGAGTGATTTGTGACAGACGGGTACCAGCTAGAGTGAAAGGGAAGGTTTACAGGACAGTAGTGAGTTCAGCTATGTTGTATGGGTTGGAGACGGTGGCACTGACGAAAAGGCAGGGGGCGGAGCTGGAGGTGTCAGAGTTAAAGATGCTGAGATTTTTGTTGGGTGTGACGAGGATGGACAGGATTAGAAATGAGTTTATTAGGCGGACAGCTCAGGTTAAACGTCTTGGAAACAAAGTTAGAAAAACAAAGTTGGTGTTGGTTTGGACATGTCCAGAGGAGAGATGAGGATTATATTGGGAGGAGGATGTTGAATATGGAGCTGCCAGGAAAGAGGAGAAGAGGAAGACCAAAGAGGAGGTTTATGGATGTGGTGAGAGAGGACATGCAGATAGTTGGTTTGAAGCAGGAAGATGCAGAGGACTGGAAGAAATGGAGACGGATGAGCCGCTGTGGCAACCCCTAAACGGGAGCAGCTGAAAGGAAAGGAAGATTCAATAGTTCAAATAAGTAAACACGAGTTAAAACCTTCTTTGTCCATACTTTTCTCTGTAGGATTAGTGTTTCAGAAAAAGAACGAATGAATGCATGAACAAATAAGGTATCGATAAATTTCAAACTTCTGTTCTAGTTTCTCCTTGGACCAGAGGCAGCTGAAGCCAGCGCTGTGTTGGCGGTCCCTGAGGGGCCCACTGTGGGCCCTGCTGAGAGGCGCCCCACAGCTCCAGAAACTGTCTCTGCTCGCCGCTCCTTGTCGGCTAGACCCTGTCTTCCGGTTGGTTCTGGATCATCACGCCAAGCCTGTGGGCGCCTCAGACCAGCCTCCGCTGCTATGTCTCAGATACGTTAGCCTGAAGCACTCGGACGTCACCATGGAGATAATGGCTCGGCTTGTGGCTGCCTGCGGTCGCTTGTCCACTCTGGATCTGAGTGGGTGCTGGTCCATGACCCTGAGCAACATCACCAAATTACAGGGCAGAGCCAGAAGGAGGCGCCATAAACTACACATCACTTGGACATAAAGCAAACATATCACTAAATAAGGGACTTCATAACATTCAGTGTACGCATTACACTGTGTATGTTGGATTGACTGAATTCTGTCTTTTTAAAGATATTTTTATTTAAAAGCACTGTTATCTTAGACGGATATCACTGTAAATGTTTACGTTTACATGTATTGGTGAAGAAATATGCGGTTTCTCCATCCAGTCCATGATTTGGTTGGGAAAGCACTTTTTTGATGAGTTTGCTGTCTTTCCAGGAATTTGGATTTTGTTTATTTAATAAGGGCAAATTCATATCAATAAACTTTGCAAGACCAAATGACCAAATTTCCCCAGCTGGGAAATCCAACCCGGAACAGCTCTTCTTGAGCTTTTTCTTTTTCTACCTCATCATTTGTTTCAAATTTTTTCAGTTTTGCAATGACTTCTCCCAAGCTTCTTTTATCTGCTCAGCACTTACTTTGTTCAAAGCCTTCAAGCAATGTAACTTCTCCCCTCTTCCTGTTTATCTTTTCCATCTACCCCCTCTTCCTGTTTATCTTTTCCATCTACATTCCCTGTCCTCCATCCCTTCTTATTTGTCCATTGCTTTCCATCCAATAGTCCATGCATTTAATCAGTTATATAGTTTATAAGCCGGAACCTCCAGAGTCTTTGGATGTAGTAAACTTATCTCGATGGAAGTATCTGTTTCTTTCTCTCCACTTTTAATCCCTCCATTTTCATAGGCTTCTTACTAAGTACATTTTTGAGGCGTAGCCTAGCGCTGACGCAAACCCTGCTTTCTATCCCTTCTTTCCCTTCAGCACTCACCTTCTTCACATCTTAGACGTGTTAGAAAGTGATTTCTAGACTGTGGCCGAATGATTCATGATATTTCAGAACATTTCTCAGTGACGGCTACAGTTTTCAATTGAGACAATCAAATTTAAACCTCAACAGTTGACCCCAAGAACTAAACAGGATTTTAAAATGACAGCACTCAATCCTCCTTCCAAACCTGCTTAATTTTAATTACCTGCTAATATTTTTAATTTAAATCAAACATCTTTCAAAGTGGTTTAACCTAAATGATCCATCAAAGAGCAATCTGGTGATGAACGGAACCAGATGTCTGAAGCTTTCTCACCAACTTTAAAAAAAGAATCTTTTAACCTAAAACTAGACCCTTTCATGGTGGAGGAATAAAAGCGACATAATAGTTTCAAAGGCACGTTTTTACACAATTAGAAATGATTTACCCTCATCAGCATTGCAAGTGCAGTTTGAGGAAATAATTTGAAGTATGTTGGCTTGGGGAACAACCTTAAACATGCACATTTAAGGGAACTGCTTTTAGTTTCTGGCAAGTTTTACATTTTGGAAAACCTTAAATGTGACAAAACATTAACACCTGTCATACAGTACTGTGCAAAAGTTTTAGGCAGGTGTGAAAAAATGCTGTAAACAAAGAATGCTTTCAGAAATATAAATGATTGTTTATTTGTATCAATTTACAAAATGCAAAGTGAGCGAACAAAGAAAAATCTAAATCAAATCAATATTTGGTGTTACTACCTTTTGCCTTCAAACCAGCATCAGTTCTTCTAGGTACACTTGCACAAAGTCAGGGATTTTGTAGGCTTATAGTCGGTGTCTGATCAACCAGTTTACCTAACAGGTGCTGATGATCATCAGTGTCACACGGAGGTTGAAACGGTCATGTTTGGAACAACCTACCAGCCGAGTTCCTTCAAAAACTGTGTGCAAGTGTACCTAGAAGAACTGATGCTGTTTTGAAGGCAAAGGGTGGTCACACCAAATATTGATTTGATTTAGATTTCTCTTTTGTTCATTCACTGCATTTTGTTGATTGATGAAAATAAATGATTAACACTTCCATTTCTGAAAGCATTCTTTGTTTACAGCATTTTTTCACACCTGCCTAAAACTTTTGCACAGTACTGTAATTCAGATTTTTTTGACACAAATATAGTGTGTGTAAAGAAAACTTGATTCTCTACAATGAACTATTTCACATTAAAACTAAACTAAAACTAAATCACTGAATTTTTATGAATCTGAAGAACTTATATGCATTTAACTTTAGGCGTGTTAGCTTTAATGGTCTTATAAATGGTTATGACTTTGGACAAAGTCATAACCATTTGTCTTTCCCACAAACTTTTCTATACGAGCCAAACAGCATATAAAACTTTGAACATTTGAGCAAAGATCACATTTCATGCAATAGTAACATTCTAACTTTAGGTAAACACAAATGTTTAGCCCATTTGCCATAATTAAATCCCCTGAGCAGAGACTTTTATAATCAGGATGCACAGAAGTGAGGTGAGACCACTAAGAGACTTTCTTTCCTTTTTACTGGTATATGTATTTTTTCTACAGCTGGTTGAAGTAGCATTTTATAGCCTCTAAATATATTTTGCTGTTTACTCAAATACTGGTTTTCAAAATCAACCTTAAAAAGTTCTGTTACATTCTGTTATATTTCAATAATTTGACAAATATCTAAATGAATGTTGTAACAGTCAGGCTGAAGCCCAGCTGCTCACACTGTATGTAACTATAGAAACCCCAATTGTAGCCTCTCATTCATGAACAGTCAGAGAATATTAGAATGTCAAACATTGTCAAATATGTGTCAAAAATTAGTTTTACATTTGAAAACAGCCCTGAGTTTTATTTTATTTCAGAGAATGCATATATTATATACAATGATTGTGATTGGTTGTCTGTACCTTTTAAAATCCATATTCTTGCTATGACACATTGTTCCATTCTCTTGTCCTCAGACAAAGCCATCACTCATCGCCTGTTGTGTGTGACCTTCCTGGTCTTTGCGGGTCACTTCACAATAACCGAAGCTGATGTCTGTGTGTGGGGCTTAAAAGCGTCTGGTCTGGATTGTGACATCTTTTCACCCCCTGACCCATATGTCAAGGTGTGGTTTGGCCCTTTTTTCAGAGGCAAGACTGAATCTTACACAGACAATTCCAGTCCTTCATGGAGTGCCGAGTTTCACTTCACCAGCTGCGAGGCCTATGAAAACCTGAAACTGAAGTTGTGGGACAAAGACCCACAACTGATGCAAATACAGTGTGTATGAAGAAGATTTTATGATTCTCTACAATGAACTTTTTCACATTAAAACTAAATCACTGAATGTTGATGAACCTGAAGAACTTATATGCATTTAACTTCAGGTGTGTTAGCTTTCATGGTCTTATAATAGGTCATGACTTTGGCCAAAAAATATTTTTTCCCACAAACAGCAAGCCAAACAGCATATGAAGCTTTGAACATTAGATCAAAGATCACATTTTTTTAAGTCCAGCTTGATCAAATCTCATGCAAATGACTTAGTAAAATTTTAACTGTAGGTCAACACAAATGTTTTGCCCATCTTCCATAAATTAGATCCCCTTAGCAGAGACTTTCATAATCAGGTTGCTCAGAAGTGAGGTGAGACAACCAAGAGGCTTCTTTCCTTTTTTTCTAGTATATGTTTTTTTTCGACAGCTGGTCAAAGTAGCATTTAATAGACTCTAATATTAGACTCTGAATATTAGAATATGTGTCAAATATTAGTTTTATATTTGAAAACAGCCCTGAGCTTTATTTTGTTTCAGAGAGTGCATGAATTATAAATTGTGATTGTGACTGGTTGTCTGTACCTTTTAAAGTCCATGTTCTTACTATTACACAGTGTTCCAGCCTCTTGTCCTCAGACAAAGCCATGACTCATCGCCTGTTGTGTGTGGCCTTCCTGGTCTTTGTGGGTCACTTCACGCTGACTGAAGCTGCTGTCCGTGTGTGGGGCTTAAGAGCTTCTGGTCTGGATGGTGACCCCACAACACCCCCTGACCCATATATCAAGGTGTGGTGTGGCTCTTCTTTTGGAGGCATGACTGAGTTTTACAGGGACAATTCCAGTCCTGCGTGGAGTGCCGAATTTTACTTCCCCAGCTGCAAAGCCTATGAAAACCTGAAACTGGAGTTGTGGGACAAAGACCTTAACTTTGACGACCACTTGGGAACCTGCACTGGGCCAGTACGGCGTGGCTCCTACAATAACGTCTGCACAGTGGGTTCAGGCATTCTGAGATATAGCTACGAGGTCAAATGAATGTCTGAATCCTGGCTTATCAGTTATTTGTCCAACAGATAATCCAAAACACTAAAATGTATTTCAGATCTAAAGCTCAATAAAAAATGTTTTCTTCCTCCAATCTGTGTTCGATGCTGGTGTTTTAAACTTTTGGATTTCAAGCAAATAAAACATAATTTGAGAGGCTGCTAATAAGACTGTAGGTGGAGAAACCACCTTTCTGTATATTTGAAATTAATTTAAGAGGACAAAGAATGGATCTCATCAGTGCTTTGCTTTTGGTTCACCTCAGGCGATCACAAGCTTAACTCCAGGGGATGCCTAAGGCATCCATAGTTGGAAGTCCAAGAGAGTACAGCTCTCTGAGATGGTAGGAGGGTCAATATTTTCCACTAATTATTTGCCTGGGAATCTGTAAACTAATGTAACAAAAATGGCAGTTGGTATTTTCTCTGGCTGATTCCTGGTTCCTCTCAGAGTTTCATCCTCATAAATAAACTCATTACAGATCCATGCTCTTTACAGGCCCATGCACATTGGCTGTCTGACACATGGTTATCCATGAGTTTTTCTCTGCTGTTCACCATATGCTCCAGCTCTTATCTGAATCATGTTACGTAATTCATACTTTTCAAAGCTTAAGGCATATATAGGTTGTTACTCCCCTTTAGAAGCTCTCTCATTGGCTAAAAAACACTCCAGACTAGGTCAACAGTCAATAAGCTTAAGGTTGGTGTGCAAACTGGATTTTCTTTAAATTGGGGCTGAGCTAAGCTAAGCGTTCTTGGACTTTGCATTGTTGAGGAATACAAGAGATACCTTTCCACTGGTAGCTTGTTAAGCAGTTTAGGTTTCATAAATTTCTTACTTGGAATGTTCAAATGCACAGTAGACCTCCTCATTTATTTATATCGTGGTAGCCTCACATTGAATGTGTGCTTAGTGTATTTTTGGTTTGTTCTTCACAGTCGAAATTATGGCCTTCTCTCCTCAGCTGATGTACCTTGCTGTCCTGGTCCTGGCATCTCACATGATGCTGTTTCTACGTTGCTGTCCGAGTGTAGTTCGTGGGCAACAACCTGTCAACTGATCTGCCATACCGCCCAGACCCATACGGCCAAGGTGTAGTGTGGTGGCAGCAGCGGCAAACATTCAGACGCATTAAGGACACACAGAACCCCAGGTGGAGCAGAGAGTTCAGCTTCTCTAGCTGTAAACCTGGATCAACCCTAAAATTTGAGGTGTGGGACAAAGACCTTACCAACGATGACTTATTGGGCAGCTGTAGCTACAAAGTGTCAAGTGGATCTTTCTCGAGTGCTAAGTGCACCCCGAAAGGCACTCTCTACTTCAACTATACTCGCCTAAATGATCAGCTCCAAACCTAGAGTATTACAATTGTTAGATCAATCCCCAATGTCAAATCCAGCAGTTATCACAAATGACATGTGGGCAAAATGGGCTCTGATCTGAACGTGTCCAACAATCATGACATCCAGTTCTTGAATGTTCCAACCCAACAATGAGAAATGAATGTTCAAACACAATGATGTTTGAATAAAAAAGGATTGATTGCAACCTGGCATTAGTTTAATTGAAAAAAGATCTTAATAAAGAACAGTCAAATTGTTCTATCTGCACCAAAATTCTGTGTGTGTTTTGTGGGGAACCTGTGACTTTGTGGTTAAAGATGTGAGGCACTTCACAAATATTAATTTTATGTTTTATACGTAATGTTCTCAAAAATTAAAATTAAAACAGGAATGGCCATAAATTCTTGAAAATCATAAAAGCTTTAAATATATTTTCAAGATAGTTAGACAGATTATCAGAATAATATTTTAAAAATAAATTAAAGCTTGCTAACCATCCTTAAGGTTGCCATAATCCGAGGGAGATCCCAAAAATTTGCAAAGCATATACATATGTGTATATGAATGGGATAAGGTCATCTGTTGTACACATTAAAGGTTGAGTTTACATTACAGACAGTTTCTTCTTGGTCCTTCTATGGTTCCATGTGCTTTTAGTGAGTTACTTGTCTTGTTTTCTAGAAAACTGGATTTTGGGGATGATATTTTGTAAGAAAAGTACACAACAGATGGAATAAATGTATATGAAAACTGTCTTTCTGCCACCTGCAATCCATGAGCTTTCTCTGCCATTTACCAGATGCTCCAGTTTTCTATCTATTTCTTATCTTACAGCTTATACTTTCATACCACTACAAGAGATATCTTTGGTTCTTCCTTCCAGAAGCTTTCATTGGCCAAAAAGTACTAAACTATTTAACAAATCAATAAGGTGAAGGTTGGCGCAGCGATCAGATTTTCTTTAAATTGGAGCTGAGCTAGGCTGAGTGTACTTGGGATTTCTCATTGCTGAGGAACACAAGGTAAGATGTCTGCTCTTGTATATTTTGCGATTCCTTACCTGTGGCAGGTTAACCTTTTTGACTGACTTGGTATTTCCATTGCCAAATGCACACTAGCTCTTATTTTGTCTCAGATTGCAGACAAATGTTCCTTGAACATTTCCTCTTTAGGAAATTTGATCAATGTGCCCCATTTTCTACAGTAATCAGCCATAACATTAAGTTCAACTTCCAAATATTGTATAGGCCTTCCTCGTGCCTCCCAAACTGCTCTGATCTGTTGAGGTGTGGACTCCTTGAGATCTGATCCCAAAATGTTAGGAGCAGATCCTTTAAATCCTTTAAGTAATGAGGTGGGGCTTCCAAGGATCAGTTTAGCTTCTTTAGCTATTTCACCACATCCTACGGATGCTCAATCAGATCTAATCTGTGGAATTTGGAAGCAACACGTTGAAGTCTTGTTCCTCAAACCATTCCTAAACAGTGCTTGCAGTTTGACAGTAAATGTTGTCCTGCTAAAACAGGCCACTGCCATTAGACAATATTGTGTACTTGGTCTGCAACAATGTTTATGTAGGTGCTATGCAATAAAGTACCATCCACACCAATGCCAGGAACCAAGGTTTTCCAGCAGAACATTCCCAGAGCATCTCTTCCCCTAGCACTCTTCTATCCAGATCAAAATTATTCAAAGTGTTACAGCGGTGGTCTAGTGGTTAGAGAGTTTGCCCAAAGATTGTGCGTTCGATTCCCTCGCCAGTAGGTTGCACTGAGGTACCCTTGAGCATGGTGCCGTCCCTGTTACTGCTCCCTGGGCGCTTTCAATAGCTGCCCCCTGCTGCACGTGTGTGAATGGGTGAAACGCAGAGGTTGAATTTTGTTGTGTTGTGCTGTGCTGCGTTTTACAATGACAAGAATAGTCACTTTCACTTAAATGCCATGTAAATTGATTTGTTTCTTCTTTACAGAAGAAACCATGGCGTTCTTTCCTCGTTTGATGTACCTCACCATTCTGGTCCTGGCTTTTCACGTGATGGTGAGCAATGGTGTGGTGCATCTGTGGGGGCTCCGGGCCAACGGCCTAAAGGGTGATGCTCTGGGAAACCGTCCCGACCCATACGTCAAGGTGTGGTGCGCCGGTGTCAATGGCGGCAGGACCGAGACCATTAAGGGCACAAACAGCCCCAGCTGGGCAGCGGAGTTTAATTTCCCCAGCTGTAAGCCTGGATCAACCTTGAGGCTGGAGGTGTGGGACCAAGATCTCAACAATGATGACCTCTTGGGCAGCTGTAACTACAAACTGTTAAGTGGAAATAAACCTAATTCTAAATGCAGCCTGAAAAAAGGCACAGTGTCCTTCAACTATAATGCCAAATAAATGTCTCCATTACCTGTGTTACCAATGTCGGATAAGGTCCAAAATGTTCAATCTTACAGATGTTGTATGTTAACAGTTGCAGCAGAATTTTCCAGTCCATGATCAATTTGTTTCACGTTTAACAATTAAAAAAGTGATTCCTTGCAAACTGACTTCATTTTCAATCTTTTTTTTTTTTTTATTTCCAAACAAAATGTAAATTTGGTTGGCCATTTTTCATGCTTTACTTTCCATACAGGTTTTCTTCACTTAAGTATTTTGAAGGAATAATAACCTTTCCTTTATGAATGTAACGGTGGCGGGGTACCGGATGGACGCCAGTTCAGAGCCAGGAGTTGGGAACAAACTTTTATTAGTCACACTTACAAAAACAAGGAACGGGGACTGCAGTTCTACATATGAAACCCTAGAACTGGGGAACTGCAGTCTAACCCTAGATACAACGTGATCTATACTAGGTGACCTATACCTAGTCATAGACACAAAGTTTACACATACCAATACCACCCGTTACGCATAGGTTTGACCTACCTAATGAGCCGCGCTCTGGTCTGACTCATCGGGGCTTAAATAGTCAGCCCCAATGATGCACACCTGCCTGCAGGGGCTCAGGTGTGCTCAGTCAGAACAGAGCGCCCTCTAGCGTACCCAAAACACCTCCTGTGACAAACACCTTATACGTGATAGAGAGCGCCCTCTAGCGTGCCCAAAACACAACACAGGTGACAGAGGGCGCCCTCTAGCGTGCCCAAAACACCCCATGTGTGACAATGAAGAATGACCTTTCCTTCATATTGCAGCTAAAAACTAAACCTGATACCAACCACTTTGCCCTTTTCCAAAACACACATGTATAAAAATCAGTAACGCTGCTGTGCATGGATTAGATATACCAGAGCCAACATGCTAGTGTGTTGGGTTGAAATGAATGTTTCAGACATTTTTAGTGAATGTGTGCAAACATACTTGCCAGTTCATTAGAAACCCTACCCTGATGATGTGCAGTGAGCTCACCTTTTGATTACTGGTGTTACAGGTGTTAAATGCACATTAGCCATCTTTTTTCAAAGGTTGTCTGGTGTGAGTGCAGAGCCCATTCTGTTATATTTCATGGTGAAGGACTCCCTCTAGTGTGTCATTGGATAAGTATTCAAGAACAGTTCCTGCATCCAAAAATGTGCATAAATAGATATATATCGGCCTCCTGTTGATACCTTGAAAGTTTGAGATTAGAAAGAGCCATTATTAAGGGTAAGTTGTAGATGATGTGCGGTGAGGACAAACTCACTCTGTTTTCAGATTCTATTGGATTGGAGTAAAACGGGCTCTTCTCATTCACGTTAAAGTAGTAGTTCAATATTTTAATATGAGTCTCGGCTCCTCTCAATGGTTCCTCCTCAGGCTCTTTTTGAGTCTTCTTGAGTTCTTCTCATTGATTCATCAGTATGCTCTGAGAGCAGGATTTTTCAGTTCTGGTCCCCTCAATTTGGTGTCCAGCACAGTCAGGTGCTCAACCTGCTTAAACATTCTTGGTTTACAACCCGTGGAAACACATGTAAACACAGTCTATAACACAAAGGTAGTTTGTATCAGTCTAAACAGCTCTGAAGTCAATATTTGGTATGACCATCTGTATTCTTTAACACAGCTTGAAATCTCTGAAGGCCATTCCAAACTTCTTCTTTGGATGTTGACTTCCTTATATTTTGTTCTGTCAAGATGATCACACATGGCTTCCATAATGTTGAGATCCAGGATCTGGACTGAAAATTAAAGCCAAAAACTTTGAATGTCAGAAGCCTGGAACAACGGTTGCTAAGCAATGCAATGAGAAACAAGAAAGTCTGGCTGTTAGAAGCAAAACATCAAGAAATAAGAGGTAGTTCAGAATATTTACACAACCCTGTAGTTAATTGGTCCCTAGGTTGGTCTGTGCAGGAAAATCGGTACACCTTTTTATTCGCCAGCCAGCTTTCTTGCACATTGCAGTCCATGAGATTTTCTGTGCCGTTCAACAGATGTCCTGGCTTTTTATCTAAATGATGTTATAAATAAGTTATATCATTTACACTAATATAAAACAGAGATATCTTCCTTATTTCTTCCTTCCGTTTCCTAAAAAAACTCAATTTTAAGTCAGTAGTCAATAAGCTCAGGTCAAGGTAGGGATTGAGACTGGATCTTCTTTAAATTTGAGCTGTACTAAAGAGGCTTTATTTGCGCTTTTCATTAGGCATTCCATTGTCATCTCCAAAGCACAATTTTTTATTATTATTATTTCATTTGACTAGGAGATGATAGCTCGGCTTGTGGTCGCCTGCGGTCGCCTGTCCACTCTGGATCTGAGCAGGTGCTGGTCCATGACCCTGAGCAACATCACCAAATTACAGGGCAGAGCCAGAAGGAAGCGCCGTAAACTACACATCACTTGGACATAAAGCAAACATATCACTAAATAAGGGACTTCATAACATTCAGTGTACACTTTACACTGTGTATGTTGGATTGACTGAATTCTGTCTTTTTAAAGATATTTTTATTCAAAAGCACTGCTATCGTAGATGGTTATCACTGTAAATGTTTATATTTACATGTATTAGTGAAGAGATATGCGGTTCCTCCATGCAGTCCATGATTTGTTTGGGAATTTTTTCAAAGCACTTTTTTGATGGGTTTGCTGCCTTTCCAGGAATTTGGATTTTGTTTACTTAGAAAGGACAAATTCAAATTAATAAACTTTGCAAGAAAGGACAAATTCAAATTAATCCCGTTTAGGGATCGCCACAGCAGATCAACTGTCTCCATTTCTTCCTGTCCTCTGCATCTTCCTGCTTCAAACCGACAACCTGCATGTCCTCTCTCACCACATCCATAAACCTCCTCTTTGGTCTTCCTCTTCTCCTCTTTCCTGGCAGCTCCATCTTCAACATCCTCCTTCCAATATAATCCTCATCTCTCTTCTGCACATGTCCAAACCAATGCAACCTTGCTTCTCTAACCTTGTCTCCAAGATGTCTAACCTGAGCTGTCCCTCTAATATATTCATTTCTAATCCTGTCCATCCTCGTCATACCCAACGAAAATGTCAGCATCTTTAACTCTGACACCTCCAGCTCCGCCTCCTGCCTTTTCATCAGTGCCACCGTCTCCAACCCATACAACATAGTTGGTCTCACTACTGTCCTATAAACCTTCCCTTTTACTCTAGCTGGTACGCGTCTGTCACAAATCACTCCAGCCACTCCAACCAGCCTGAACTCTCTTCTTCACCTCTCTTCCATACTCCCCGTTACACTGAACTGTTGATCCCAAGTATTTAAACCCCTCCACTTTTGTTACCTCCACTCCCTGCATCCTAACCACTCCACTTTCCTCCCTTTCATTCACACCCATGTATTCTGTCTTTGCCCAACTCACTTTCATTCCTCTCCTCTCCAGAGCATATCTCCATCTCTCCAGGTTCTCCTCAAGCTGCTCCCTACTCTCACTACAGATCACAATATCATCAGCAAACATCATCGTTAACGGAGACTCCTGTCTAACCTCGTCTGTCAACCTGTCCATTACTACTGCAAACAAGAATGGGCTCAGTGCTGATCCTTGATGTAATCTAATCTCTAACTTAAGTGCATCCGTCACTCCCACTGCAGATCTCACCACTGTTACACTGCCATCATACATATCCTGAACTGCTCTCACATACTTCTCTGTAACACCAGACTTCCTCATACAAAAGCACAACTCCTCTCTAGGCACCCTGTCATATGTTTTCTCCAAATCCACAAAGGCACAATGCAGCTCCTTCTGACCTTCTCTGTACTCCATCAACACCCTCAGAGCAAACATTGCATCTGTGGTGCTCTTTCTCGGCATAAAACCATACTGCTGTTCACTAATCCTCACCTCTTTTCCTAACCTAGCTTCCACTACTCTTTCCCATAACTTCATGGTGTGGCTGATCAGCTTTATCCCTTTATAGTTACTACAGCTCTGTGCAACACCCTTATTCTTGAAGATCCGTAGCGGTACACTTCGTCTCCACTCCTTAGGCATCTTCTCACTTGCCAAGATTGTGTTAAAAAATCTGGTCAGAAACTCAACTGCCATCTCCCCTAAACATCTCCATGCTTCCACTGGTATGTCATCCGGTCCAACAGCCTTTCCATTCTTCAATTCAATTCAATTCAATTTATTCTTGTATAGCACCTTTTACAACAGAGTTACCCCAAGGCACTTTACATTGGTGGTAGATGGTAGACAGGTTATAGTACTAGAAGTTAAAGCCAGATGACTACGGAGGAGAGGAACCAAAAACTCCACTATGTGGAGAAAAAAACCTCTGAGGGTCCAAGGTCGACTGGCTACCCAACCCCCTTGGGTATACTAGCAGTACAAAGTTAGTTTGGTTTTAAACTCCAGGATTAGTAAAAAGTCCCAAGCTGCTTCCCAGGCTCAGCAAGTCGGGTGCGGCTCCAGGTACCGATGAGCCGCCAGGATCCCTTGGCGCATCGGATGCACCGCCCAGACCAGATGGTAGTTCGTCATTGGACTCAGGCGATGACCACAGCGGGCCCCCCCGGACATGTGGGGAGAGAAATGGAATGGGGATGGTCAGTAATGAGCAGGATCCAGTAGTGACAGAAATGAAACAATACAGTGCGATGGCATGTACAGCAGCACCAGCGACATTAGTAGTGGTGCACTATGGTGATTGGTGCGGGTAAGCTAAACTAAAAAAGTAAGTCTTCAGCCATGATTTAAAGACTGAGACTGATTCGGCATCCCGTACGTAAGCAGGCAAGCTATTCCACAATCTAGGGGCCCTGTAACTGAAAGCTTGTGCTCCTATACATTTATTTATGCGAGGGATAATTAGGAGATCTTTATTCTGGGATCTAAGTGGGCAATTAGGTGTATAGGTATTAAGCAGTTCGGTTAGGTATATTGGGGCAAGACCTTTAAGTGCCTTGTAGGCATTCTTCATCCTCTTCATCGCTGCCCTTACTTCCATCTTGTTTATTTGCTGCACTTCCTGGTTCACTCTTCTCACATCATTCAGTCTTCTCTCTCTCTCATTTTCTTCATTCATCAGCCCCTCAAAGTATTCCTTCCATGTGCTCAACACGCTCTGTTCACCTGTGAGTACGTTTCCATTTCAATCTTTAATCGCCCTGACCTTTTGCACATCTTTTCCCAGATCTGTCGCTCTGTCTAGCCAATCGGTAAAGGTCCTTTCCCCCCTCTTTACTGTCCAACCTCTCATACAATTCACCTTAACACCTTATCTTTGGCCTTCACCACTGCTTTCATCGCCCTGTGGTTCATCTCCTTGTACACCTGTCTACTTTCTTCGTCTCTCTGACTGTCCCATGTCTTCTTTGCCTCCCTCTTCTTTTGAATACACTCCTGGACTTCTTGGTTCCACCACCAGGTTTCCTTATCCTCCTTCTTCCTTCCAGATGTCACACCAAGTACATTTCTAGCCGTCTGCCTTATCACTTCTGCAGTAGTTTCCCAGCAATCCGGTAGCTCTTCAACACCTCACAGTGCCCGTGTTAACTCCTGCCTGAAATGCACCTTGCAGTCCTTCTCCTTCAGCTTCCACCACTTGATCCTCGACTCTGCCCTCACTTTCCTCCTCACTTTCCTCCTCTTCTTGACCTCCAAGGTCATCCTACAGACCATCCTATGCTGTTTAGCTACACTTTCCCCTGTCACTACTTTGCAGTCTCCAATCTCTTTCAGACTGACCCTCCTGTGAAGAATATAATCCACCTGTGAGCATCTTCCTCCACTCTTATACGTCACCCTGTGCTCCTCCCTCTTCTTAAAATAAGTATTAACTACAGCCATTTCCACCCTTTTTGCAAAATCTACAACCATCTGACCTTCAGCATTCCTCTCCTTGACACCATGCCTACCTATCACCTCCTCATCATCAACATGACCATTAAAATCTGCACCAATCATCACTCTCTCTCCCCTGGGTACACTCTCTATCACTTCATCTTACTCACTCCAGAATTTTTCCTTCTCTTCCATCTCACAACCAACTTGTGGAGCATAAGCACTAATAACATTCATTATCACACCTTCAACTTCCAGCTTCAAACTCATCACCCTCCCTGACACCCTCTTCATTTCCAAAACACTCTCCAAATACTCTTCCTTCAGGATAACACCTACTCCATTCCTCCTTCCACACCATGGTAGAACAGTTTAAACCCTCCTCCAATACACCTGGCCTTACTACCCTTCCATCTAGTCTCTTGCACACACAGAATGTCAACCTTCCTTCTCTCCATCACATCAGCTAATTCTCTACCTTTACCAGTCATGCTGCCAACATTCACAGTCCCTACCTTCACTTCCACTCTCCTCTCCTTCTTTCTCTCCTTCTCCATCTGGACTTGCCTTCCTCCTCTTCTTCTTCTTCTTTGGCCAACAGTATTCCAATTTCCACCAGCACCCTGCAGGCTAACAGTACTGGTGGCGGTAGTTGTTAACCCGGGCCTCGACCAATCCGGTATGGAATTCTGTATCGTTGTCCGCATATTGATTTGGCAAAGTTTTACACCGGATGCCCTTCCTGATGTAACCCTCCCCATTTACCCGGGCTTTGAAATGGCACGAAAAAATACACTGGCTTGTGCATCCCTAGTGGCTGGGTTAAAAAAAACTTTGCAAGACCAAATAACCAAATTTCCCCAGTTGAGAAATCCAACCCGGCACAGCTCTACTTGAGCTTTTCCTTCTTCTACCTGATCATTTATTTCTAATTTTTTCAGTTTTGAAATTACTTCTCTCAAGCTTCTTATATCTGCTCAGCACTTACTTTGTTTAAATTTTCAATAGATTCAGTCTCTGAGTTCTGTGCACATTATTTCTGTTATTAAAGTTCAGTACGAAGCTCTCGGCTCTGCATTGATGTCCAGCCCACGGCACTACATCATTACAGATGTCCGAAGCTTCCTCACCAACTTCAATAAAAGAAGCTATTGACCTAAAACTAGATCCCTTCATGGTGGCGGAATAAAAGATAAAAGTGACAGAATAGTCTCAAAGGGACACTTTTACACAATTAGAAATTATTTACCCTCATCATCATTGCAAATGCAGTCGGAGGAAAAAGTTCAAATTACATTAGCTTGTGGAAAAACATTAAACATGCACGTTTAAAGGAACTGCTTTTAGTTTTTGGTAAGTTTTATATTTTGGAAAACCTCAAATGTGCCAAAACATTAACCCCTTCCGTAATTCTAATTTATCTGATGCAAATATAGTGTGTGTAAAGAAAACTTGATGATTCCCTACAGTTAACTATTTCATATTAATACTAAACTAAGACTAAATCACTGAATGTTGATGAACCTGAAGTACTTATATGCATTTAACTTCAGGCATGTTAGCTTTCAAGGTCATTACTTTGGCCAGATAAATATTTTTTTACCCACTAACTTAACTTTTTTTGTTTATCCATGGCCTTCTATAAGAGCCATAAAACAAAATAAACTTTGAACATTTGATCAAAGATCACATTTTTTCAAGTCCAGCTTGATCAAATATCATGCAAATGACTTAAAAACATGAAGTAAAATTTTTACTTTAGGTAAACACAAATGCTTAGCTCATCTGCCATAAGTTAGCAGAGATTTTCATAATCAGGTTGCACAGAAGTGAGGTTAGATAAGAGACTTCCTTTCCTTTTTTTTTCGACAGCTGGTCAAAGTAGCATTTAATTGCCTCTGAATATATTTTGCTGGGGCAGATCGGAGGATCGGGGTTCGAATCCCTTCCCAATAGGTCACTGTAAATGTTTATGTTTAAACATTTACATTTCCAGTGACCAAAAGAATTGGTGCCGGTTCGGTGCTCGTCTTCGGGAACCGGCACCAATTCTTTTTCTGTGGAAAAGCGCTGAAAAACTTAGCTGGTCTAGTAGCGAGAACATGTGACGTCACGAGCGGTGGTCGGGGTTATAGTATAGTATATATAGCCGAAGTCCGGAAGAAATTAAAGCTCTTTTAGCAACATGGACGGTCACATAGTTTCAGCAATAATTGGAAAGTGCAGTGAGAAAGAAGAAAGTGTTTGAGGAATTAAGGGAAGAGCTCATTTCGTGGTTTTGGATTGCACCTAACCGTGGTGTATGCAGATCTGTTTCAGCGGTAATGACACGCTGAATAAGCTTCCTTTGGATACTGAAATAAATCCTCCAAGTCTGGAGAATAACCAGCAACACAAACTGAGTTCAGCCAAGTTTGTTTCTGTTTAGTGGGCGTGGCCTGTGATGTACTATCATGCGGCTCCCGCTGAGCTCCTGTCTAGTGGAACTGCGGGCCGGTTCTGGCAGGTTCCCTGGCCGAGCACCAGCGTAGTGGAAAAGCGGTACTTGCCGATGTCCCGCGTAGTGGCCGGTGAGGAACCCACTGTTCCGTGTCTTTGCACTCTGTGCCCTCAGATCCGCTCGCAGAGCTCCGGAGAACGCGCAGCCTGTCCCAGGACACTGCACCTCAGCCCTGAGGACCTCCACCAACGATCTGAGCGCCTGCTCATGCTCCTCACACCAGCCTCCAAGGCTCGCGACGTCCAGATTTTGGTGGCTCATTTCTGCAACGGTGGCGTGGTGCGTGAGGAGCTCAACGCGGAGCCAGGGATCCAGAATTGGCTCATGATATTTCAGAACATTTCTCAGGGACGGCTACAGTTTTCAATTGAGACAACCAAATTTAAACCTCAACAGTTGACCCCAGGAACAAAACAGGATTTATTAACTGCCATAAATTAGATCTCTTGAGTGGAGACTTTCATCATCAGGCTGCTCAGAAGTGAGGTGAGACAACCAAGAGAATTTCTTTCCCTTTTTCTGTTATGTTTTCTCTCTACAGCTGGTCGAAATATCATTTACGTCCTGTGAATGTATTTTGCTGTTTGCTCAAATACTGGTTTTCAAAATCAACCTTAAAAATGAAGTTACATTCCTTTATTTTCAATAATTTGAAAATTAACATTCATAAATTAATGTTGTAACGGTCAGGCTGAAGCCCAGCTGCTGATACTGCTGTTTTAAACTTTTGGATTTCAAGCAAATAATCAAAAATAATAATTTGGGAGGCTGTTAATAAGACTGCGGGTGGAGAAACCATCTTTCTATATATTTACAGTTCATTTAAGAAGACAAAGAATGGACAGAATCAGTGCCTTGCTTTTCCGCTCACGTCTGGCTATCACAAATTTAACTCCAGGGTATGCCTAAGGCATCCATAGTTTGGAGTCCAAGAGAGTACAGCTCTCTGGGATGGTAGGAGGGTCAATATTTTCCACTGATTACACTAATTGCAGTCTCTCCCTGCAGTTCAAGTGTCAAGGGTGGAGGTGGTCTAGTGGTAGGGTGCTTGCCTATTGACCTATGGTTCAATCCCACCTCTGGCACTACCACCATTGGGTCCCTGAGCAAGACCCTTAACCTGAAATTGCTCCAGGGGACTGTCCCTGTTATTAGGAAATGGAAGTCTGGCCCCTCAGGGACGCCGGCTTCAGCTGCCTCTCATCCAAGGAGAAACTAGAACAGAAGTTTCTCAATACCTTATTTGTTCATACTTTCATTCTGTCTTTTTCTGTGTGTTATTTAGCAGACGTTCTTATCCAGAGCGTCTGCTAAATGCCGTAAATGTCAGTGTCAGTTCTCAGGCCCTCTTTCTGAGTTGGTTCCCTCTCTACAGGCCAGCGGCTCCAGCCTGAACTCCCTCACCCTGGAAGGAGTCCAAGCAGATGGGCATCTGCCCTTCCTAGAGCTCATCTGGCCCATCTTCACTGTTCACATAGACTCTCCCAGGTCTAACCAGGAAGAGGAAGATGATGATGATGATGACGATGAAGACCTTGAAGACTGGAATATACCATGTCTTCCACACCTCTGCTCTTTAACACTAACGTAAATTGAAATGCTCAGACTGGTAGTTGTTGGTGGTCATTGTAAGTAGAGCTGAATTTTTTATTTAATCAAATTGTTTTTTATTCACCCATTGTATTCTAAGGAAATAGTAAAAATAAGTAAACACAAGTTAAAACCTTCTTTGTCCATACTTTTCTCTGTAGGATTAGTGTCTCAGAAAAAGACAGAATGAATGCATGAACAAATAAGGTATTGAGAAACTTCTGTTCTAGTTTCTCCTTAGACCAGAGGCAACTGAAGCCGGCATCCCTGAGGGGCCCTTTGTGGGCCCTGCTGAGAGGTGCCCCACAGCTCCAGAAACTGTCTCTGCTCATCGCTCCTTGACGGCTGGACCCTGTCTTCTGGTTGGTTGTGGATCATCACACCAAGCCTTTGGGCACCTTGGACCAGCCTCCACTACTATGTCTCAGATACGTTAGCCTGAAGCACTCGGACGACACCATTGAGTTGATGGCTCGGCTTGTGGCCACCTGCAGTCATCTGTCCACTCTGGATCTGAGCAGGTGCTGGTCCATGACCCTGAGCAACATCACCAAATTACAGGGCAGAGCCAGAAGGATGCGCTGTAAACTACACATCACTTGGACATCAAGTAAACATATCACTAAATAAGGGACTTCATAACATGCAGTGTACGCATTACACTGTGTATGTTGGATTGTCTGAATTCTGTCTTTTGAAAGATATGATCGGAGGATCGGGGGTTCGAACCCCTTCCCAGTAGGTTGCCCTGAGGTACCCTTGAGCAAGGTGCCGTCCCTGTCACTGCTCCCCGGGCGCTTTCAATAGCTGCCCACTGCTACACAGTTTTTGAGTGTGCATGGGTTAAATGCAGAGGTCCAATTTCGTTGTGGTTCATTGTCTGCTGTGCTTTGACCTCGCAGTGACAAGGGTTGTCACTTTCTTTTTTTCACTTTCATATTTTTATTCAAAAGCACTGTTATCTTAGACGGATATCACTAAATGTTTACGTTTACATGTATTAGTGAAGAGATGCGGTTCCTCCATGCAGTCATTGATTTGGTTGGGAATTTTTGCAAAGCACCTTGTTTGAGTTTGCTGTCTTTACAGGAATTTGGATTTTATTTACTTAACAAGGACAAATTCAAATCAATAAACATTGCCAGACCAAATGACCCTTCTTTCCCTTCAGCACTCACCTTCTTCCCGTCTTCAAAGCTCCATGATTTCTAGACCATGGCTGAATGATTCATGATATTATAGAACATTTCTCAGTGACGGCTACGGTGTTCAATTGAGACAAACAAATTAAAAACCCAACAGTTGACCCCAAGAACAAAACTATTTTACACCGACTGCACTCAATCCTCGTTCTGAACCGGTTTAATTTTTTTATCAGCTAATATTTTCCATCTAAATCCAACATCTTTCAAAGTGGGTTAACTTTAAAGAATTTTTTATTTTTTTTTTAAAAGAAGCTTTTGATCAAAAACTAGAACCCTTCATGGTGGAGGAACAAAAGATAAGTGAGCATAGTCTCCCAGGGAACCTTTTTACACAATTAGAAATGGTTTACCCTCATCAGCATTACAAATGCAGTTTGAGGAAATAGTTCTAATTACGTTAGTTTGGGGAACAGCTTTACTTTTTGGCAAGTTTTATATTTTGGAAAACCTCAAATGATCCAAAACATTAACACCTGCCATAATTCAAATTTCACTGACAAATATAGAGTGTGTAAAGCAAATTTTATGATTCTTTACAATGAACTATTTCATATTAAAACTAAACTAAAACTAAATCACTGAATGTTGATGAACCTGAAGAACTTATATGCATTTAACTTCAGGCGTGTTAGCTTTCATGGTCTTAAAATAGGTCATGACTTTGGCCAAATAAATATTTTTCTTTCCCACAAACTTTACTTTTCTATACAATCTAAACAGCATATGAAACTTTGAACATTTGATCAAAGATCACATTTTTTCAAGTCCAGCTTGATCAAATCTCATGCAAATGACTTGTAAAATTTTAACTTTAGGTCAACACAAATGTTTAGCCCATCTACCATAAAGATCCCCTTAGCGGAGACTTTTATAATCAGATTGCACAGACGTGAGGTGAGACAACCAAGAGACTTTCTTCCCTTTTTACTGGTATATATTTTTTTTCTACAGATGGTTGAAGTAGCATTTCATAGCCTCTGAATATATTTTGCAGTTAACTCGAATACTGCTTTGCAGTATCAACCCTGAAAAACTATGTTACATTCTTTCATTTTTCAATAATTTGAAAAATGTCTAAGTGAATGTTGTAACAGTCAGGCTGAAGCCCAGCTGCTCACACTGTATGTAATTATAGAAGACCCGATTTTGTAGCCTCTCATTCATAAACAGTTGGAGAATATTAGAATGTTTCAAATATTAGTTTTAAATTTGAAAACAGCCCTGAGTTTTATTTTATTTCAGAGAGTGCATACATTATATACAGTGATTGTGATTGGTTGTCTGTTCCTTTTAAAATCCATGTTCTTACTATTACAGTGTTCCATTCTCGTCCTCAGACAAAGCCATGACTCATCGCCTGTTGTGTGTGGCCTTCCTGGTCTTTGTGGGTCACTTCACGCTGACTGAAGCTGGTGTCCTTGTGTGGGGCATACAAACATCTAATCTGGAGGGTGACCTCACTACACCCCCTGACCCATATGTCCAGGTGTGGTGTGGCTCTTATGTCGGCGTGACTGAGTATCAAACTGACAATTCCAGTCCTTCGTGGACTGTACGGATGAACTTCACCAAGTGTGATCCCGGGGATGAAATGAGAGTCGAGGTGTGGGATAGTGACATCGGCTTCGATGACCTCTTGGGAAGCTGCTCTTGGAAAGCACCGCATGACTCCCACCATTACTTCCGCTATTGCGCAGTGGGTTCAGGCTCTGTGTATTTAGACTACGGGCTCATATAAATTATTAGAATTATTGCTTAGGAGTTTAACATAATCTATAACAATAAATGTATTTCGGATCTAAAGCTCAATAAAAAAATGTGTTCTTCCACCAATTTGAGTTTGATGCCGTTTTAATCTTTTGGATTTCAAGCAAATAATTGTTATGGTTCTGTGCCAGTAGAGGGCGCCCTGCTCTGATTGGGCATTGGGTGATGGTCGTTCTGTGTGCGCCCTTTGTGATTATTCATGTTATGTTTATCTTCATGTGTACTTTGAGTTCTGTGCACGTTATCCGTCATTAAAGTTCGGTACGAAGCTCTTGGCTCTGCGTTGACGTCCAGCCCACAACACCACACCGTGATAGAATGAACCGCTGGACGTCGCGAGCCATGAGAAATATGACCATGAGAAATTCCAGATGTTGAAAAAGCTTGGACATCGTCAAAAGCAGAGGTATCAGCTGTTCAAATATGCTACAACGTGCTTGCAAAAGTCATTCAGAGGAAAGCAGGCAAGGGACCTGGCTAAACGGATCAGAGCTACCGGAACTAAGTAAAGTTGTCAGTGGGATCCACATTCGCTTATATTTTCCTTATTTACTGAACTAAAATAAGCCAGAAACAAGCGACTGTCACTTTCACAAATTCTGTTTGTGAAATTCAGTACACACTTTAAAGCAACACCTTCAATTAATTGTGAAAATATGAAACGTTCCCGCTGCTTCTGTAAACCTTCTGAAAGTCTGCGATTTTCAAAATAAAAGTCACATGAGAAGCAGTTTCGCATACTTCATATACATTATTTAGTAAATAGATGGCTTATAGCTGGCTCTTTTTTTTTTTTTTACCTTTTTCTGAAAGAACATGACTAGAACTCTACATTTCGTCTATTCAGACACACGTGAAACCCACACATCATTTGTGAAATCAGTTCATATACCTCATATCTGTTATTTTGTTTATACATGCTTTATAGGCCATGATGATTCTTCAAAAGTATCTAAGAAGTTTCCTGAAACATTACTAGACTGCTACATATCTCATAAATGTTTTAGTATGTTTTAAACGTTGCCTCATAATCAATATTTCTTCGTCCTGTTATTAACAGACAGAATACATTTTTGGTAAATGTTTTTTAAATATGTAAATATACAAGTAAAAAAAGTAAAATAGAAGTTTTCCCAAGGTAAACGGGAATTGCAGAAACCTTAACAGGAACACACATTACAGTTACACATGGGGTCTTATGCAATAAGTTTATTTTTACAAATTGTATTCAGTATGTCAGAGACAGAATATAAATGACCAAATTCAATCTAAAATGTTTAGTGACCAATCTTCAAAATGTTCACAGAAATGTAGACGTTCAATCCTTTGTGTTGGTGGTTGACTGTCTTAGTGCTGCTGGATTGTTTCACAGTGAGGACAAACCCAGTGATGTGTATTCTGTGAGAAGTACTCCCAGTCTTTTTCAGGGAGAGAAAGGCATTTCTCGTGAAACCAGTAATTGCACTGGGTACACTGAATCTGCAGTGAAAAAAAGTAAATTATCTCAAGGCATAGATACACATAAAGGAAGAATTACAACAATAAGAAAAATTCTTACCCAGAGTGTGCGCGGGGTAGAATTTCTGTCCACTTAAATGACACAGATCATCTAGAGGCTCTTAATCAAATAACAGATGAGAAGGATTCGTCCACATTTGTATAACAGGATTAGCTATTATTTTTCAAAAGTATTAATATCCAAATTCACTTCATTGTGCTGATAAGTGAATCAGTGGTTTATTTTACTCAGATACTATCCAGAGAGTTAAAATTTAATCATTTAAGCTATATAATCCATAACTAGTTAGGCAATTTCAAGTCTGCGCTTTGCAACCTGTCCCGGGCTGCTCCCAATGTTGATGTGTCCAGGCAAATCAGGAAAGGAGGAAATAATGCTGGATCCCATCTGTAGGAAACAATGTAAACATTAACAAGCAATATCATAACAACGTCTGCATGCAAGCTTGGCTGATATGAAAAGACGTAGATTAAATTGATTTCAAAAGAATTATTTTGCTCTGCCTACCGGAGTGAAAAATATGAATTGACCCAAACAACACAGCACTGGTAAGATGTGTATTTACACACAGCAGGTATTTTGGACCTGTGTGGCTATATGAAGTATTCATATTAATTTGCTGCAACATTCAACAGCATTCTGACCTCCATCACAAAAATCCCACAGCTTGTGCCATCCATTTGTCTGCTGTGTGGGATAACTGCAGGCTGCCAGACAATATCAACCCATTCTTCTTTTCCCAGCACATTTCTCTGTCTCTTGAATATGTTTAGTAAGTACTGAGGCAGAATAGGTACCAGGCTCTATGCTAAAAATCACTTCATGTATAATCCAAGTGAGAGCTTGGTTCCCCCAGCCAGCCCCCTAGCCAGTAAATCGCACCTGCTTCTGTTTGATGTTGGCCTCAACCAGGGCTTAATAAAGACATAATATTTAAATTAGTGAATCATTTAAATGTTACAAGCATGCAAAAACAAAAGATCAGGAAATACTTTTTCAAAGCACTGTATGTGGTACTGTGGGCATCATTGAGGTGTGACCTTGAGCTTGCACTGGCGTAGACTCCAAATTGTAAAGTAGCAGGGAAAACAATGCTTTGTTGCAGTGGAGTTTAGGTATCTCTGGATTTTCTTGGGAAAGAATGGAGCAGGATGTTGATAGTAAGACCAATGCAGCAATACAGAATATAAATATGAGGCAAATATTTTTTCCAGCAGGCTAGCCAGCTCAGTTTTTCTTTTATCCCTTGAAACCTGAGGTAGCGTGCTTTGTGGCACACTAAGTAGTTATTAAATAATAAAGCTTCAGATTGCTTTATTTACTGTACTAGTAATATGGTACTGGCATAGATTAAATAACAGGATACACAAGTTAGGTTTATACTCTACTTAAAGACAAAATCATGTACAATAATTTTCATGTACAATAATTTTATTATGCATATTTATGCATCTTTATATTTTTTAAATGAAGATAAATATTAAAAAGAAAATACTAGGTGATACATATCTTTGATTTACATTTACGGCATTTAGCAGACGCTCTTATCCAGAGCGACTTACAGGTCCTAATTACAGGGACAGTCCCCCCTGGAGACACTCAGGGTTAAGGGTCTTGCTCAGGGACCCAGTGGTGGTAGTGGTGGGATTCGAACCTTGGACCTTTTGAGCCATAGGTCCATAGGCAAGTATCCTACCACTAGACCACCGCCACCCTTTTATTAGTTACATTAGTTACATATTGAGTGATTACATATTAGAAATGAATAAAGCAACATTCTGATAAAACATACCTTGCCAAGGCGTTGCCTTGTAAATGCTTCTTGGTCACCCCTAAAGATTACTTCCCATAGTAAAGAGGTTTAGGTGATACAATTCTTTTGCTCGTTTGCTTTTTTTCCTCTGAATTTGAAAGTAAATTTCAATGACCTGAAAATAAGCTAAAACATAAAATAAATGATCAGACATTTCTATCCCTGTGGACGCATGATAAGCTTTGACAATTCATCAATGCTCTCCTGGACGATCGCACTGACATTCTCAAAATTAACTGCTATGCACATGTGTCTGAAAATTTGTTTTGCTTCATTAAACATTGAAGCATTCTGCAGAGCAGCAAAACAGTATGTTGAAAACTCACAGAGGCCTTTGTCATTTATTTTTCTGCACAGAGAATTGGAGAAGGCCTTTGTAGCATGGGCGGCACATATATGAATAATTGTACAATCCAGATCGATGTTTTCCCCGGTAACAGTTTTATAAGACCTTTCTAGGTAGTGATGTATGTTTTCCTTGTTGAATCCCAGTAGAGCACCCTGGATCATTGGCCATCTGTAGTCAGCTTCAACTTTATGGACACAAATGGTGGAACATTTGAGGAGAAATTTAACAAATTTCATTAGCCAGAATGAAATTGTTGGTACATCATGGTCATTAGACAGCATTTCTGACACTGGAAGTGGAGGTGTCTCGTTTCCAATGCCTGGTAAAGTTAAGCTGTGGTGCGGCACTTTTTTGCCTTGGTTTGGAACTGTTGCAACAATACCACCAGTTGCATCCAGATGTAGTGATACCTGCTTCTTCCTCCGCACATGACTGAGCAACACCGAGATTCCTCTCTCAGTATATAGATGCACTGTGAATGGGTTAAGCTGAAGATGTTGGATGTAACCAGGTCAGTTGTTAAAATCTGTGTCACAGTCCTTAATGATGCTCTGAGTGAGCATCAACTCCAGCATTACATTGTCATGCAGACGAGTAGTCTTATTCAGTTCTGAGGAATTTACCTTGAGTACATTTTTGTTTAGGCAGTTGCTGAGGTTGCCAGCAGAAAGTTCTTCTTTTGGCATAGACTGTAATTTCTGCTTACACCCTTCAAAAGAGATTTAGCAATTTTTCCTCTCTAACACAAACTGGCCCATCTTTGATGCATGTGTCCTTTTTTGTGCAAAATTGCACCAATACGTAGAACACGGACTTGAACAGGCTGATTTTTTTTTTTAGGATTCTGCCAAAGAAAAAATACATTTTTCAAATGCTTTGAAAAAAGGTGCATGAGTTTTCCTGCTGTTTTTTTTTCTTTATCCACTTATATTTAAAAGAAATAGGACCGTTTGGGTTTGTTTTTCTGAACTCTTCATACATTATATTGGTCCAGGATATTTTCAGGTGTTATTGATTTTTGGAGGAGGCTACCTTATAATAATCTGGAAACATCTGGGCACAAATTTTGTTTTTCTCCATTTTATTTCCGTACTTTTTGTTTCTGCTGCAACACTGTAGATTTCTTCTGCATGAATTGTATCCTTTGCCTTGGTGTTATGTTCAGGAAAACATAAGGCTACATTTCTGTTGCTCTTCTTTGCTGTCTTTTGATTGTTTATTATTAATGTGTTCCTTTAAGGCTTCCTCAGATGGAAGCCTCTCCACAGAATTGATTTCAAGTTGTCTGACTGCAGCTCTCAGACCCTTTCTGTTGCTATTCCCACACCACCAACTTCAGCCCATAAATTAGTCCTTTTCTGATTGCCTTCAGCCTTCATTGTTGCTAGCCCCTTATACTGTCAGAGCTAGGGGGTTAAAATCAATTTTCCCCACGACCACCACCAAAAAATAATTTTCTTGAAAATATCAGTACCTGGGACCTTGTTCAGTTGGCTGCTGTTGATGAACTGATTTGGATGCTGAAGCAAACTCTTCTTGACCTTTCTATGGCCCCCAAATAAACAGTAATATGAGTAGGTTGAGATGATCCCTCCCTCCCTCCTACCCCCCTCCCAAAGTGGATTTTGAAAATACTACAGGAAATACTGTAGCTGCATATGAACAATTTAATCACTTTAATTTCTTAAATCAATTTAAACCTTTAAATCACGATTTAATTGTTTAGAATTAACTACGGTGGCCTGTTTTCATATAAAATAATGAATATGGGGTATATAAATTGATTTCACAAATAATGTGTGGGTTTCACGTGTGTCTGAATGCATGAAATGTAGAGTTCTAGTCATGTTCTTTCAGAAAAAGGTAAATAGAGCCAACTATATGCCGTCTATTTACTGAATAATGTATATGAAGCATGCAAAATTGCTTCTCATGTGACTTTTATTTTGAAAATCGCAGACTTTCAGAAGGTTTACAGAAGCAGCTGTAACGTTTCATATTTTCACAATTAATTGAAGGTGTTGTTTCACTAATTAAAGTGTGTACTGAATTTCACAAACAATTTTGAATTTGTGAAAGTGACAGTCGCTTGTTTCTGGCTTATTTTAGTTCAGTAAATAAGGAAAATATAAGAGAATGTCTGGCGAATGTTGAACCCACTGCCAACTTTACTTAGGTAGCTGCAAGGACAACCTCAGAGATGAACAAATCAGCTGCCTGAATGTTCAGATCACTCAGCAGGAGGAGTTGCTGACAGAGCTCCACCAGCAGCTGATGGAGATAGAAGCCTCTATGCTACAGGTGAATGCCTCTGTCACAAATGTAAGGGCGAAACACCAGGAAAGGATCACCAATCTGCTTTCTCAGCTTGAGAGGACCAAAGGACTCTTGTCTATTTGTCAGAGGGAGATCGAACCCCTGGAAACCAAAAGAAATGCTCTGGATCAAGACAAAGGTGAGCTTCAAGGAAAGAGCAGTAAATTCAGAAAAGAGAGAGAGGTCTCCAGAATAAAGCTGCAAGCTATGATTGTTGTCTAAAGAGAGAGGCTGGAGAGAACGGATGAACAGAGGGACCAAACTGCAAGCCAGGTAAGGAGGCAAAGCCTTATAGTTAATGGTGGCACTTTTGGTTTTGTATTTTGGTTTATGTTTAATAAAGTTACGTTCCAGTATCCTGGCTTTGCGTTGGCGTCCTTCCCACACCCCGCCACCGTTACAATAATAAAAAAATAATTTGAGAGGCTGTTAATAAGACTCCACTAGGTGGAGCAACTACCTTTCGATATATTTGCAGTTAATTTTAGAGGACAAACAATGGATCTCATCTGTGCTCATTGGCTAAAAGACTAGGTCAACAGTCAGTAAGTTTGCATGAAGACTGGATCTTCTTTAAATTGGGTCTGAGCTAAGCAAAGCGTTCTTGGACTTTCGCATTGCTGAGGAATACAAGTGAGATACCTTTCTCCACTGGTAGCTCGTTACAGTATGTTTCACAAATTTCTTATTTCTTCTTCTTCTGAGAGAGAGAGTATGAGAGTATTGCTCCCAGCAATTTGGTAGCTCTTTAACACCTCCCAGTGCCCGTGTTAACTCCTGTCTGAATTCCACCTTGCATTCCTCCTCCTTCAGCTTCCACCACTTGATCCTCGACTCTGCCCTCACTTTCCTCCTCTTCTTAACCTCCAAGGCCATCCTACAGACCACCATCCTATGCTATTTAGCTACACTCTCCCCTGTCACTCATCTGACCTTCAGCATTCCTCTCCTTGACACAATGACTACCCATCACTTCCTCATCACCTCTGTTCCCTTCACCAACATGACCATTAAAATCTGCACCAATCATCATCTAACTCACTCCGGAATTTTTCCTTCTCTTCCATCTCACAATCAACTTGTGGAGCATAAGCACTAACAACATTCATTATCACACCTTCAACTTCCAACTTCAAACTCATCACCCTCTTCACCTCCAAAACACTCACCACATACTCTTCCTTCAGAATAACACCTCCCCCATTCCTCCTTCTATCCACACCATGGTAGAACAGTTTAAACCCTCCTCCAATACACCTGGCTTTACTACCCTTCTATCTAGTCTCTTGCACACACAAAATGTCAACCTTTCTTCTCTCCATCATATCAGCTAATTCTCTACCATTACCAGTCATACTGCCAACATTCAAAGTTCCTACCCTCACTTCCACTCTCCTCTACTTCTTTCTCTCCTTCTCCATCTGGACATGCCTTCCTCCTCCTCCTCCTCCTCTTCTTCTTTTTCTTCTTCTTCTTCTTCTCCTTCTCCTCCTCCTCCTCCTTTGGCCAACAGTAGTCCAATTTGCACCAGCACCCTGTAGGCTAACAGCACTGGTGGCGGTCGTTGTTAACCTGGGCCTCGACCGATCCGGTATGGAATTCTGTATCGTTGTCCGCATATTGATTTAACAAAGTTTTATACCAGATGCCCTTCCTGGCGTAACCCTCCCCACTTACCCGGGCTTGGGACCGGCATGAAGAAATACGCTGGCTTGTGCACCCCTAGTGGCTGGGTTCACAAATTTCTTATTTGCCACGTTCTTGTTCTTCACAGTCGAAACTATGGCTTTCTCTCCTCGGCTGATGTACCTTGCCGTCCTGGTCCTGGCATCTCTAAGCGATGCTTAACATCAAGTGTGAAATTTAACAAGTGTGGGGGCTCCGGGGCAACAACCTGTCAACTGTTTCAATGGGCTACCGCCCAGACCCATGTGTCAAGGTGTGGTGTGGTGGCGGCAGCAGCAGTAGCAAGACCGAGACGATTAAGGACACACAGAAACCCAGGTGGAGCAGAGAGTTCAATTCATCCATCCATTCTCTTCCGCTTATCCGAGCGGCAGCTCCAGCAGGGATGCCCAGACTTCCCTCTCTCCGGCTCCTCCGGGCGGATCCCAAGGCGTTCCCAGGCCAGCCGAGAGACATAGTCTCTCCAGCGTGTCCTGGGTCTTCCCCAGGGTCTCTTTCTGGTGGGACGTGCCCGGAACACCTCACCAGGGAGGCATCCAGGGGACATCCTAATTAGATGCCCGAGCCATATGGCTCCTCTCGATGCGGAGGAGCATCGGCTCTACTCTGAGCCCCACCTGGATGACTGAGCTTTTCACCCTATCTCTAAGGGAGAGCCCAGACACCCTGCGGAGGAAACTCATTTCGGCCGCTTGTATTCGCGATCTTGTTCTTTCGGTCACTACCCACAGCTTGTGACCATAGGTGAGGGTGGGAACATAGATCGACCAGTAAATTGAGAGCTTTGCCTTTTGGCTCAGCTCCTTCTTCACCATGATGGACCGATGCAGAGCCCGCATTACTGCGGATGCTTCCCTGATCCGCCTGTTGATCTCCCGCTCCATTCAACCCTCGCTCGTGAACAAGATCCCGAGATACTTAAACTCCTCCACTTGGGGCAGGGTCTCATTCTCAACCCTGAGAGGGCACTCCACCCTTTTCCGACTGAGGACCATGGCTTCAGATTTGGAGGTGCTGATTCTCATCCCAGCCGCTTCACACTCGGCTGCGAACCGATCCAGTGAGAGCTGAAGGTCGCGGTCTGATGAGGCCAACAGGACAACGTCATCTGCAAAAAGCAGTGACCCAATCCTGAGCCCACCAAACCGGACCCCCTCAACTCCCTGGCTGCGCCTAGATATCCTGTCCATAAAAATTATGAACAGGATCGGTGATAGAGGGCAGCCCTGGCGGAGCCCTGGCAGCCCAGGTCTGACTTACTGCTGGCAATGCGGACCAAGCTCCGACACCGGTTGTACAGGGACCGGACAGCCCTTAACAGGGAATCCGATACCCCATACTCCCGGAGTATCCCCCACAGGACTCCCAGAGGGATACGGACGAATGCCTTCTCCAAGTTCACAAAGCACATGTAGACTGGTTGGGCAAACTCCCATGCACCCTCCAGGACCCTGCTAAGGGTGTAGAGCTGGTCAACTGTTCCACGACCTGGACGGAAACCACACTGCTCTTCCTGAATCCGAGGTTCGACTATCCGACGGACCCTCCTTTCCAGAATCCCTGAATGGACTTTCCCTGGGAGGCTGAGAAGTGTGATCCCTCTATAGTTGGAACACACCCTCCGGTCCCCTTTCTTAAAGAGGGGGACCACCACCCCATCCCCAATGTCCATGCAATGCTGCAGAGGTGTGTCATCCATGACAGTCCTACAACATCCAGAACCTTGAGGAACTCTGGGCGGATCTCATCCACCCCCGGAGCCCTGCCACCGTGGAGCTTTTTGACCACCTCGGCAACCTCGACCCCAGAGATGGAAGAATCCATCTCTATGTCCCCAGGCTCTTCTTCCTCCCTCACAATACGCTTGGGCCTACCACCAACGAAGCGAACTCACCACCAGGTGGTGGTCAGTTGACCGCCCCGCCCCTCTCTTCGCCTGAGTGTCCAAGACATGTGGCCACAAGTCCGACGACACGACCACAAAGTCGATCATCGAACTGCGGCCTAGGGTGTCCTGGTGCCAGGTGCACATGTGGACATCCTTATGCCTGAACATGGTGTTCGTTATGGACAATCAGTGACGAGCACAAAAGTCCAATAACAAAACATCACTCTGGTTCAGATTGGGGGGGGGCATTCCTCCCGGTCACGCCCTTCCAGGTCTCACTGTCATTACCCACGTGAGCATTGAAGTCCCCCAGCAGAACTATGGAGTCCCCAGGAGGGACGCTCTCTAGCGCCCCCTCCAGAGACCCCAGAAAGGGTGGGTAGTCCAGACTGCTGTTTGGCGCATAAGCGCAGACAACACTAAGGACCCGTCCCCCATCCCGAAGGCGGAGGAAGGCCACCCACTCATCCACCGGGGTAAACCCCAATGTACTGGCCCAGAGCCGGGGGCCAATAAGTATGCCCACACCTGCTCGGCGCCTCTCACCGGTGGCGATTCCAGAGCAGAAGAGAGTCTCCAGAGCAGAAGAGAGTCCAGCCCCTCTCAAGGAGACTGGTTCCAGTGTCCAAGCTGTGCGTCGAGGTGAGTCCAACTATATCTAGCTGGAAATTCTCAACCTCACGCACTAGCTCAGGCTCCTTCCCTGCCAAAGAGGTGACATTCCACGTCCCTAGAGCTAGCTTCTGCAACCAAGGATCAGACCACCAAGGCCCCCCGTCTTCGGCCAAGCCCAGCTCACACTGTACCCGACCTCTTTGGCCCCTCCCACAGGTGGTGAGCCCATGGGAAGGGGGACGTTGCCTCTTCGGGCTGTGCCCGGCCGGGCTCCATGGCTGAAGGCCCGACTGCCAGGCGCTCGCCATCGAGCCCCACCTCCAGGCCTGGCTCCAGAGGGAGGCCCCGGTGACCCACGTCCGAGCGAGGGAAAATGTTTTCCAAAGATCTTTCTCGTCATAAGAGGTCTTAACCGCTCTTTGTCTCTTCCCTCACCTAGGACCTGTTTGCCTTGGGTGCCCCTACCAGGGGCATGAAGCCCCCGAACAACATAGCTCCCAGGATCATTGGGACACGCATACCCCTCCACCACGATAAAAAAAATTTGAAAAAGTGAAAGTGACAACCCTTGTCATTGCGAGGTCAGAGCACAGCAGACAGTGAACCACAATGAAATTGGACCTCTGCATTTAACCCATGCACACTCAAACACTGTGCATGTGCCCGGGGAGCAGGGACGGGGATGGTACCTTGCTCAAGGGTACCTCAGGGCAGTCTACTGGTGAGGGAATTGAACCCACAATCTTCCGATGTGGGGGCAACTCCCTAACCACTAGGTCACCACTGCCTAAGGTGGCGGTTCGAGGAGAGGAGAGTTCAAATTCAATTCAATTCAATTTGTTCTTGTATAGTGCCTTTCACAACAGAGTTGCCCTAAGGCACTTTACATAGATGGTAGACATCAGTTATAGTACTAGAAGTTAAAGCCAGACGACTACGGAGGAGAGGAACCAAAAACTCCACTGTGTGGAGAAAAAAAAACCTCTGAGGGTCCAAGGTCGACTGGCTACCCAACCCCCTTGGGTATACTAGCAGTACAAAGTTAGTTCGGGTTTAACCCCAGGATCAGCACAGAGTCCTAAGCTGCTTCCCAGGCTCAGCAAGTCGAGCGCGGCCCAGGTACCAGTGAGCCTCCAGGATCTCTTGGTGCATCAGATGCAAAGCACAGACCAGTTGGTAGTTCAGTATTGGACTCAGGCGATGACCACAGTGGGCCCCCTCGGACATGTGGGGAAAGAAATGGAATGGGGATGGTCAGTAATGAGCAGGATCCAGTAGTGACAGACACAGAAAGGAAGCAATACAGTGCAATGGCATGTACAGCAGCACCAGCGACATTAGTAATGGTGCACTATGGTGATTGGTGCGGGTAAGCTAAACTAAAAAAGTAAGTCTTCAGCCGTGATTTAAAGACTGAGACTGATTTGGCAGCTTCCATTCGTAAGCAGGCAAGCTATTCCATAATCTAGGGGCCCTGTAACTGAAAGCTCGTGCACCTATATATTTATTTATGCGTGGGACAATTAGAAGATCTTTATTCTGGGATCTAAGTGGGCGATTAGGTGTATAGGTATTAAGCAGTTCGGTTAGTTATATTGGGGCAAGACCTTTAAGTGCCTTGTAGGTTAAGAGGAGGACCTTGAAGTCAGCCCTGTACCTAACAGGAAGCCAGTGAAGCGAGGAGAGTATGGGAGTTATGTGGTCGTACTTCCTGCTCCTGCTAACAGTCCTAGCGGCTGTGTTCTGAATGCAGTGTAGGGTGCTTAATGTGCCCTGAGTGCTTCCAGAAAGTAGGGCATTACAGTAATCTAATCTACTGTATACAAATGCATGTACTACTTTCGTCGTGTCTTCCATTGACAGAAAACGCCATAGTTTGGCAATGTTCCGAAGTTGCAAGAAGCATGTCTTCACAATTGCATTAACATGGGGATTAAATGAAAGATTTGAATCAAAAATAACACCAAGGTTATGTGCCAGAGTACTAACTGAAAACTTCAACCCTGCATCCCGGATATGCGAAATGAAGTTGGCCCTATCTACATCACTACTACAAAACATAAGCAGCTCAGTTTTTTCGGGGTTTAGTGAGAGGGAATTGTTATTCATCCAATCCCTAATATCACTGAGGCAATTAATTAAAGTGCCGGTTGATGCTTTATCACATGATTTAACAGATAAGTATAACTGAGTGTCATCAGCATAAGAGTGGTAATTAACATTATGCGTAAGAGTGGTAATTAACATTATGCATTATGCTGTATAATAGTACTTAGTGGGAGCATGTAGAGGGAGAAGAGCACTGGGCCCAACACCGACCCTTGTGGGACTCCATAATTAACTAGTGACATAGGTGAGGGGGTACCATAATCATAATAAGTAATAACGGTTTGTGAGATAGGAGTTGAACCATTTAAGGGCTGTTCTGCTAATGCCGACATTGGAGTGAAGCCTATTTACTAAAATGGAATGATCCACTGTGTCAAACGCAGCACTAAGATCTAACAAAACAAGAACAGTAATGTTTCCTGCATCACTTGAAACCATTATATCATTTACCACTCTGGTTAGAGCAGTTTCTGTGCTATGGCCGTGCTGGAAGCCTGATTGGAATTTATCTAAGAGATTATGTGTGTCTAGATATGACTGCAGTTGTCTCCCAACTAATTTTTCTAGAATCTTAGAGAGAAACGGGACATTAGAGATAGGTCTATAATTACTTGCTGAGCGAGGGTCCAAGTTAGGTTTTTTTAAGCTGTGGTCTAACCACTGCCATTTTAAATTGATTAGGGACTACACCTGAGGTCAAGGATGCATTCATGAGTTCAGCTTCTCCAACCTGGATTGACCCTAAAATTTGAGGTGTGGGACAAAGACCTTACCATTGATGACTCATTGGGCAGCTGTAGCTACAAAGTGTCAAGTGGATCTTTCTCGAGTGCTAAGTGCACCCCGAGGAAAAGCACTCTGAAAACCTAGAGCATTACAAAACCTAGAGCATTACAATTGTTAGATCAAGCCCCAATGTCAATTGCAGCAGTTATCACACATGACATTTGGGCAAAATGGGCTCTGATCTGAACGTGTCCAACAATCATGACAACAAATTCTTGAATGTTCCAACCCAGCAATGAGAAATGAATGTTCAAACACAATGAAGTTTGAATAACAAAGGATTGTTTGGCATTAGTATCATTGAAAAAAGATCTGAATAAAGAACAGTCAAATTGTTCTATCTGCACCAAATGTCTGTGTGTGTTTTGATGGGAACCTGTGACTTTGTGGTTAAGGATCAGATCAAGTCAAGTCAAGTTTTTAGGTTTTTATTGTCATTTCAGCCACATGCACAGTACACAGCGAAACGAAATAACATTCCTCCAGGACCCTGGTGCTACACATAAGACGACATAAGACACAAGACAAGACAAACAGACAAGTGCAGACAACAACAGACAGAACATACAGTGCATTCATCCAACGGATAGCTGCAGTGTTGCAGAACAAAGCAGCACATGTTGTTGGCAGTGTGATGGAGCAGCAAACCTCAGACCATTCCTAATAAAAGTGCTATACAATAAAGTACCGTCCACACCAATGCAAGGAACCAAGGCTTTCCAGCAGAACATTCCCAGAGCGTCTCTTCCCCTAGCATTCTTCTATCCAGATCAAAATTATCCAAAGTGTTACAGCAGTGCTCTAGTGGTCAGGGAGATTGCCCCGGATTGAAAGATTCCCTCGGGAGATTCCCTCACCAGTAGGTTGCACTGAGGTACCCTTGAGCAAGGAACCGTCCCTGTTACTGCTGTTTCTGTTATTGAAAGCGCCCCGGGAACAGTGTATGGAGGTTGAGTTTCGCAGAGGTTGAATTTCGTTGTGTTGTGCTGTGCTGTGACACAATGACAAGAATAGTCACTTTCACTTAAAGGTCATGTAAATTTGATTTGGTTGCTTTTCCACAGACAAAACCATGGCGTTCTTTTCTCGTTTGATGTACGTCACCATTCTTGTCCTGGCATTTCACGTGATGGCGAGCAATGCTGCAGTCCATCTATGGGGGCTTCGGGCCAACGGCCTAAAGGGCAACGCTCTGGGAAACCGTCCCGACCCATACGTCAAGGTGTGGTGCGCCGGTGTCAATGGCGGTAGGACCGAGACCATTAAGGGCACACACAGCCCCAGCTGGGCAGCGGAGTTTAATTTCCCCAGCTGTAAGCCTGGAGGCTGGAGGTGTGGGACCAAGATATCAACAATGATGACCTCTTGGGCAGCTGTAACTACAAACTGTTAAGTGGAAATAAACCTAATTCTAAAAAAGGCATTCCTGAAAAAAGGCACTTCAACTATAATGTTGAAGAATAAACATCTCCGTAACCTGCGTTACCAATGTCAGATTAGGTCCAAAATGCTCAGTCTTACGAATTTTCAAGTCCATGAACAATTTGTTTCCGTATGTTTAACAATTTAAAAGTGATTCTGCAAACTGACTTCATTTTCAATCTTTTTTTTTATTTCTATTTCCAAATAAAAATATTATTTCCATACATGTTTTCTTCAATCAAGTATTTTGATGCATGGATTAGATATACCAGAGCCAACATGCTAGTGTCCATCCATCCATTTTCAGCCACTTGTCCCAAACAGGGTCGCGCTGGATCAACCTTAGTGCTGGAGTCCAACCCAGTGCACACAGGGCGAAGGACGGGGACGGAACAGGTCAGCCAGCCACGCAGGGAGGAGCGACGGGATGGCATCTTTGCTCAAGGGTACCTCAGGGCAACCTATTGGGAAGGGGTTCGAACCCCCGATCTGATCGACCTCCGATCATGTGGCCAACGCCCTAACCACTAGGCCACCACTGCTAATGTGTTTGGTGTGAGTGTGTCATACATTGCATTTTTAGTGAATATGTGCAAACATACCTGCAGTCTAGAAACTCACTGATGATGTGCAGTGAGCTCACCTTTGATTGGTGTTACAGGTGTTAAATGCATCGTTAGCTATTTGGGGAGCCATCTTGGGGGTTTTCTTGCTGTCTATGTGAGTGCATAGCCCATCCTGTTATATTTCATGGTGAAGGACTCCCTCTAGTGTGTCATTGCATAAGTATTCAAGAATAGTTCCTGCATCCAAAAATGTTTGTGATAGCATAAATAGATATGTATATGTATGGGACCAGCCTCCCTGTTGATTATACCTTGAAAGTTTGGAGCTCAGATTAGAAAGAGTCGTTATTAAGGCTAAGTTGTAGATGATGTGGGATGACAACCTACTCTGTTTTCAGATCCTGTTAGGATTGGGTAAGATCGCTCTTTCCATTCACTTTAAAGTAGTAGTCTGTATTTTAATATGAATGAGTCTCTGCCTTCCAATGGTTCCTCCTCACAATCTTTTTTGAGTCTTGAGTTCTTCTCAGTGATTCATCCACATTCTCTTAGAGCAGGTTTTTTCAGTTCTGGTCCCCTCAATTTGGTGTCCAGCACAGTCAGGTACTCAACCTGCTTAAACACTCTTGGTTTACAGTAACATGCAAAAGCCACTCATTTCTTTAGATTTTGCTAGGAAAAAGAAACAATAAGTACAGTGATTCATTACAACCCGTGGAAACACATGTGAACACAGTCTATCACACAAAGGCAGATAGTATCAGTAAACAGCCCTGAAGTCATTATTTGGTCTCACCATCTGTATTCTTAACACAGCTTGAAATCTCTTAAGCAAGCTTTCTAGTGATTAATCTTCATGAATAGTTCTCCAGTTTCCTGAAGGCCATTCCTAACCTCTTCTTTGGATGTTGACTTCCTTGTATTTTGTTCTGTCAAGCTGATCACACATGGCTTCAATAATGTTGAGATCCAGGATCTGGACTCAAAATGAAAGCCAAAAACTTTGAATGTCAGAAGCCTGGAACAATGGTTGCTGAGCAATGCAATAAGAAACAAGAAAGTCTGGCTGTTTAGAAGCAAAACATTAAGAAATGAGAGGTAGTTCAGGATATTTACGCAACAGTGTAGCCCAGTTAATTGGTCCCTAGGTTGGTCTGTGCAGGGAAATATGTACACCATTTTATTCGCCAGCCAGCTTTCTTCCATGTGGCAGTCCATGATTTTTCTGTGCCGTTCAACAGATGTCCCGCTTTTTATCTAAATGATGTTATAAATAAGTTATAATTATTTACACTAATATAAATAGAGTCTTCCTTATTTCTTTCTTCCGCTTCTAAAAACTCAATTAGGTCAATAGTCAATAAGCTCAGGTCAAGGTTGGGATCGAGACTGGATCTTCTTTAAATTTGCTGTATTCTAAAGAGGCTTTATTTGCACTTTTCATTAGACATC
Source organism: Hepsetus odoe (assembly GCA_017165825.1). NCBI lineage: Eukaryota > Metazoa > Chordata > Actinopteri > Characiformes > Hepsetidae > Hepsetus > Hepsetus odoe. The sequence goes on along the minus strand of CM029390.1, from coordinate 4,978,144 downwards.
CTATTGCTAACATTTCCAAAGCACTATTTTTTATTATTATTTGCTTTATTTTTCTTATTATTGGCTATTATTTGCTTTTCTCCATCTAGCTGGGATTTCATTTGACTTGGAGATGATGGCTCGGCTTGTGGTCGCCTGTGGTCGCTTGTCCACTCTGGATCTGAGCAACATCACCAAATTACAGGGCAGAGCCAGAAGGAGGCGCTGTAAATCATGTCACTTGGACATAAAGCACATGTCCAATAAATATGGGACTTCATATAATATCTAGTGTAATGCATTACACTGTGTATGTTGGATTGTCTGAATTCTGTCTTTTGAAAGATATTTTTATTCAAAAGCACTGTTACCTTAGATGGATATCACTGTAAATGTTTATGTTTACATGTATAAGTGAAGAGATATGCGGTTCCTCCATGCAGTCCATGATTTGTTTGGGAATTTTTTCAAATCATTTTTTTTATGAGTTTGCTGTCTTTCCAGGAATTTTGATTTTGTTTACCTAATAAGGACAAATTCAAATCAATAAACTTTGCAAGACCAAATGACCAAATTTCCCAGTTGGGGAAATCCAACCCGGAACAGCTCTTCTTGAGCTTTTTCTTCTTCTACCTGATCGTTTTTTTCTCTAATTTTTTCAGTTTTGAAATTACTTCTCTCAATCTTCTTAAATCTGCTCAGCACTTACTTTGTTCAAAGCCTCTGCCAATGTAAACTCCTTTTCTCCCTCTTCCTGTTTATCTTTTCCATCTACATTCCCTGTCCTCCATCCCTTCTTATTTGTCCATTGCTTTCCATCCAATAGTCCATCCATTTAATCAGGTTAAAGTTTATAAGCTGGAACCACTAGAGCCTTTGGGTGTAGTAAAGTCATGATGGAAGTATCTGTTTCTTTCTCTCTACTTTAATCCCTCCATTTTCTTTGGTTTCTTACTTAGTACAGTTTTGAAGCATAATCAGACATTCTCTACTGATGCTAATCCTGCTGTCTATCCCCTTTCTTTCCTGCACTCACCTCTTCGCCATGTATGTTCCATGATTTAGACTGAAGGAATGATTCATGATATTTCAGAACATTTCTCAGTGACGCTACAGTTTTCAATTGAGATGTCCAATTCAAACTCAATAGTTGACTCAAGAATCAAACAGGATTTAAACTGACAGCACTGAATCCTTCTTCCAAACCTGTTTAATTTATATTATCTGCTAATATTTTCCATTTAAATCAAACATCTTTCAAAGTGGTTTAACTCTAAAATGGTCATCAAGAGCAATCTGGTGATGAACGGAACCAGATGTCAGAAGCTTTCTGACCAACTTTAAAAAAGAAGCTTTGACCCTTCATGGTGGAAAGAATAAAATATCAAAGGAAAATAGTCTCAAGGGACACTTTTACACACTATTAGAAATGATTTACCATCAGCATTGTAACGCAGTTTGAGGAAATAGTTTTATGCACGTTTGAGTGCACTGCTTTTGTTTTTGGCAAGTTTTATATTTGGAAAACTCAAATGTGCCATAACATGCCGTAATTCAAGTTTATTTGACACAAATATAGTGTGTGGTATGAAGAAGATTTCAAGATTACGATGAACTATTTCAGCACATTAAAAACTAAACTAAACTAAATCACTGGAATGCTGAAGAACGTATATGCATTTTAACTTCAGGTGTGTTAGCTTTCATGGTCTTATTGAGGTCACACTTTTGTACAAAATAAATATTTTTCTTCCTCTGGCAAACTTACTTTTCTAAACAAGCCAAACAGCATATGAAACTTGGACATTTGATCAAAAGATCACATTTTTTTGAAGGCCAGCTTGATCAAATCATGCAAATGACACCTGTTTGAATGACGCAGGGGGCGTTTTCCGATGTCCTGCCTGGTTGTGTCGCGGCGGCCTCTGCCGATGTCCCGCATAGTGGTCGCAGAGAACCGACTGTTCTTTCAGCCGGCTGGCGGGATCGCCCCATCGCCGTCAGCGCCTGCCCCATCTCGCCGTATTCTCCAGTCGCACGTTGGCCCAGAGAGGCGGAGAGCCGGATTGAGCTCCGCCAGCGCTCCAGGCGTCGCCAGAGCTCCGTGGTCTTGCACTCTGTGCCCTGGGATCCGCTCGCAGAGCCCGGAGACCGCGCGAACAGTCCCAGGACACTGCACCTCGTACCCTGAGGACCTCCACCAACGATCTGAGCGCCGCCTGCTCATGCTCCCCACACCAGCCTCCGGCGGTCTGCGACGTCCAGATTTTGGCAACACTGTAACGGCGTGGGTGCGTGAGGGAGTCTAACGCGGCTTAGGGATCCCAGAATTGGCTCATGATATTTCATAGAACATTTCTCAGGGACGGCTACAATTTTCAATTGAGACAACCAAATTTAAACCTCAACAGTTGACCCCAGGAACAAAACAGGATTTTTAAACTGCCATAAATTAGATCTCCTGAGTGGAGACTTTCATCATCAGGCTGCTCAGAAGTGAGGTGAGACAACCAAGAGAATTTCTTTCCCTTTTTCGTTATGTTTTCTCTAAGGTGCTGGCTGGGGCAGCATTTAGTCCTCTGAATATATTTTGCTGTTTGCTCAAATACTGGTTTTCAAAATCAACCTTAAAAATGAACTTACATTCTTTTATTTTCAATAATTTGAAAATTAACATTCATAAATGAATGTTGTAACAGTCAGGCCAGCCCAGCTGCTGATACCGCTGTTTTGCTTGACTTCAAGCAAATAATAAAAATACAATGAGAGGTTGTTAATAAGACTGCAGGTGGAGAAACCCACCTTCTATATATTTACAGTTAATTTAAGAAGACAAAAGAATGACCTCACCACTGCCTTGCTTTTCCGCTCATGTCTGGCTATCACAATTGCACCTAGGATGCCTGAGGTATCCATAGTTGGGATAAGAAGAGAGTACAGCTCTCTGGGATGGTAGAGATTGCAGTCTCTCCCAGTTCAAGTGTCAAGGGGTGGTGGTCTAGTGGTAGGGTGCTTGCCTATGGACCTATGGCTCAAGAGGTCCCAGGTACAAATCCCACCTCTGGCACTAGCACCACTGGGTCCCTGAGCAAGATCCTTAACCCTAAATTGCTTCGGGGGTCCCTGTTATTAGGAAATGGAAGTCTGGCCCCTCAGGGATGCTTCTTGCCTGCTGCCTCTCATCCAAGGAGCAACTAGAAAAGAGAACAGAAGTTTCTCAATACCTTTTTTGTTCATGCTTTCATTCAGTCTTTTTCTGTGTGTTATTTAGCCCAGACGTTGCCATCACACTGCCCGGCCCTCTTTCTGAGTTGGTTCCCTCTCTACAGGCCTGAACTCTCTCACCCTGGAAGGAGTCCAAGCAGATGGGCATCTGCCCTTCCTAGAGCTCATCTGGCCCATCCTCACTGTTCACATAGACCCCAGGTCTAACCAGGAAGAGGAAGATGATGAAGATGCAGACTTGTGAAGACTGAACATGGGTCTTCCACACCTCTGCTCTTTAACACTAAAGTAAGTTGAAATGCTCAGACTGGTAGTTGTTGGTGGTCATTGTAAGTAGAGCTGAACTTTTGATTTAATCAAACTATGTTTTTATTCACCTGTTGTATTCTAAAATTTGGGGAACAAAAATAAGTAAACACAAGTTAAAACCTTCTTTGTCCATACTTTTCTCTGTAGGATTAGTGTCTCAGAAATAAAAGAATGAATGCATGAACAAATAAGTTATTGAGAAACTTCTGTTCAAGTTTCACATTGGACCAGAGGCAGCTGAAGCCGGAGCTGTGTTGGCGGTCCCTGAGGAGTCCGCTGTGGGCCTCAAGGAGAGGCTACCACAGTCGAGTTCTGCTCGCCGCCTGTCGGTTGGACCTGTCTTCTGGTTGCCTTCTATCTTCTCTTCTCTCCCTCCTACCATCCGGGAAAAGGTTCCGCAGCATACGGGCTCTGTCAGGATGGAGCCGTTTCTTCCCCCTGGCCATCAGACTCCTGAACTCTTAAACCGCCAATATCTACCCAGTCCTCCTTTTCCATCTTGTATTTATTTATTTATCTCATGTTGCACTCTGCACTTTACCAATAACACTGCTCCACCACACTGCTACACTATAATCTACCTGGGCTGCTTTGTTCCGAACACCACGAATGCATGTACTATCTGTCGTGCCGTCTGTTGGTGTCTGTCCTGTCTGCACTTGCTGCTCCGTTTTGTGTACTGTTTGTGTATTGTGTCTATGTTGTCTTGTGTCTTGTCTTGTGTGTAGCACCAGGGTCCTGGAGGAACGTTATTTCGCTTTCACTGTGTACTGTGTATATGGCTGAAATGACACTAAAATCCTACTTGACTTGACTTGACTTGACTTGATTGGTTCTGGATCATCACGCCAAGCCTGTGGGCGCCTCGACCAGCCTACACTGCTATGTCTCAGATACGTTAGCCTGAGGCACTCGTGACATCACCATGGAGATGATGGCACTCTGATCTGAGGATGCTGGTCTACATCCTGAGCGACACTGTCACCAAATTACAGGCAGAGCCAGAAGGAGGCGCTGTAAACTACACATCACTTGGACATAAAGCAAACATATCACTAAATAAGGGACTTCATAACATTCAGTGTACGCATTACACTGTGTATGTTGGATTGTCTGAATTCTGTCTTTTGAAAGATATTTTTTATCAAAGCATTGTTAATTAGATGGATATCACTGTAAAATGTTTATGTTTATATGTGTAAGGAAGAGATATGCTGTTCCTCCATGCAGGCTATGATTTGTTTGTAAATTTTTCAACCATTTTTTTATGGGCTGCTGTCTTTTCCAGGAATTTTGATTTTGTTAACCTAATAAGGACAAATTCAAATCAATAAACTTTGCAAGACCAAATGACCAAATTTGTTATTTTAGACGGATATCACTAAATGTTTATGTTTACATGTATTAGTGAAGAGATATGCGGTTCCTCCATGCAGTCCATGATTTGGTTGGGAATTTTTGCAAAGCACCTTGTTTGTGTTTGCTGTCTTTCCAGGAATTTGGATTTTGTTTACTTAACAAGGAAAATTCAAATCAATAAATGCTGCAGACCAAATGACCCCTTCTTTCCCTTCAGCACTCACCTTCACGTCTTCAAAGCTCCATGATTTTTGTGACCATGGCCAATGATTCATGATATTATAGAACATTTCTGCACGCCATATGTTCAATTGAGACAAACAAATTAAAAACCCAACAGCTGACCCCAAGAACAAAACAGTGTTTTAAACTAACTGCACCTAACCTCGCTCTGAACCGGTTTCATATTTTTATCAGCTAATATTTTCCATCTAAATCCAACATCTTTCAAAGTGGTTTAACTTAAAAAATTTATAAAAAATAAATAAATAAATAAAACCTTTTGACCATACACTAGACCCCTTCATGGTGGAGGAATAAAAGATAAGTGACCATAGTCTCCAAGGGACACTTTTACACAATTAGAAATGATTTACCCATATCAGCATTACAAATTCAGTTTGAGGAAATAGTTCAAATTACGTTAGTCGTGAACAACTTTACTTTTTAAGTGTTTTATATTTGGAAAACCTCAAATGTTCAAACATTAACAATCGACTGTAATTCGAATTTAACTGACAAATATAGAGTGTAAAGCAAATTTTATGATTCCTTTACAATGAACTATCATATTAAAACTAAACTAAAACTAAATCACTGAATGTTGATGAACTAAATATCCTATATGCATTTAACTTCAGGCGTGTTAGCTGGCGGTCTTAAAATAGGTCATGACTTTGTACAAATAAATATTTTTCCATAAAACTTTCTTACTTTCTAAACAAGCCAACAGCATATGAAACTTGGACATTTGATCAAAAGATCACATTTTTGGCGCCAGCTTCTGATCAAATCTCATGCAAATGACACTCGCTTTGAATGACGAGGGGCTGCTGGAAGTCCCGCTCTGTTGTGTCGCAGGCGGCCTCTCTGCCGGCCAAACCCGCATAGTGAGTCGTGAGGAACCACTGTTCAGCCGGTCAAGGATCGCCCATCCAGCTTGATCAAATCTCATGCAAATGACTTGTAAAATTTTAACTTCAGGTCAACACAAATGTTTAGCCCATCTGCTATAAATTAGATCCCCTTAGCGGAGACATTTTATAATCAGGTTGTACAAACGAGGCAGAGACCACCAAGACTTTCTTCCTTTATTGGTATATATTTTTTTCTACAGATGGTTGAAGTAGCATTTTATTAATGAAAACTGCTTTTCAGTATTAACCTTGAAAAATTATGTTACATTCTTTCATTTTTCAATATTTTGAAAAATGTCTAAGTGAATGTTGTAACAGTCGTGCTGAAGCCCAGCTGTCACACTGTATGTAACTATAGAAGACCATTTTGTAGCCTCATTCATAAACAGTCAGAGAATATTAGAATGTGTCAAATATTAGTTTTACATTTGATAACAACAGCCTGAGTTTTGTTTTATTTCATTTCAGAGAGTGCATACATTATATACTGTGATTGCGACTGGTTGTGTGTTCCTTTTAAAATCCATGTTCTTGCTATTACATAGTGTTCCATTCTCTTGTCTTCAGACAAATCCATGTCTCGTCACCTGTTGTGTGTGGCCTTCCTGGTCTTTGTGGGTCACTTCACACTGACTGAAGCTGCTGTCCATGTGTGGGGCTTAAAAGCGTCTGATCTGGACGATGGTGACTACTTTTCAGGCCCTGACCCATATGTCGTGGTGTGGCTCTTCTTTCGGAGGAGAGACTGAGTATCACACTGACAATTCCAGTCCTTCATGGCCTGCCCCGTTTTACTTCCCCAGCTGCAATGCCGGGGATATCCTGAGACTGGAGGTGTGGGACAGTGACTTCGGCTTCGATGACCGCTTGGGAGGCTGCGTTTGGACAGTACCGCATGTCTCCAACCATTTCTTCTCAAATTGCAAAGTGGGTTCAGGCACTTTGTTTTTAAACTTCGAGACACATTTTTGAATTATTGCTTAGGACATAATCTATAACATTAAATGTATTTCCGATCAATAAAAAGATGTGTTCTTCAACCAATTTGAGTTTGATGCTGTTTTAAACTTTTGGATTTCAAACAAATAATAAAAAAATAATTTGAGAGGCTGTTAATAAGACTGTATGTGGAGAAACTACCTTTTGATATATTTGCAGTTAATTTTAGAGGACAAACAATGGATCTCATCTGTGCTTTGCTTTTGGTTCATAGTTGGGAGTACAAGAGAGTACAGCTCTCTGGGATGGTAGGAGGGTCAATATTTTCCACTAACTACTTGTAACGGTGGCGGGGTGAGGGAAGGACATCAGTGCAGAGCCAGTGATCCGGAACATAACTTTATTAACCATAAACCAAACTACAGGGACCTAAAAGGCCACCATTAACTTTAAGGCTTCACCTTGTGAATGAACCACGCTCTGTTCTGACTCAGCTTAAATAGTCAGCCCCAATGAAGCACACATGTGCCTTCATGAGCTCAGTCAGAACAGAGCGCACTCTACTGTACAAAACCTGAAGCCACACAGAGACAAACTGTGACATTACTTGCCTGGGAATCTGTAAACTAATGTAACAAAATAGGCAGTTGGTGTTCCTGGAGTCTTGGTTCATTTCAGAGTTTCATCCTCATAAATAAACTCATTACAGGCCCATGCTCTTGATCTTTTTATGAAGATCTTTAATGCACGTTGGCTCTCTGCCACATGGTAATCCATGACTTTTTTCTGTTGTTCAACATACGTTCCAGCTTTTATCTCAATCATGTTACATAATTCATACTCTTCAAATTTTAGGAGATATATAAGTTGTTATATAGGTTATATAGGTAGGTATAGGTTCTTCCCTTTAGAACTTCTCTCACTGACTAAAAGACTAGGTCAACAGTCAATAAGCTCAAGGTTGGCATGAAGACTGGATCTTCTTTAAATTGGGTCTGAGCTAAGCAAAGCGCTCTTGGACTTTCGCATTGCTGAGGAATACAAGTGAGATACATAAACGAGCTACCAGTGGAGAAAGGTAACAGTTTATGTTTCACAAATTTCTTATTTCTTCTTCTTCTTCTGAGAGAGTATGAGAGTATTGCTCCCAGCAATCGATGTCTTAACACCTCCCAGTGCCCGTGTTAACCCCTGCCTGAATTCAATCTTGCAGTCCTCATTTTCCAGCTTCCACCACTTGATCCTCAGACTCTGCCCTCACTTTCCTCCTCTTCTTGACCTCCAAGGCCATCCTACAGGCCTGTCCTATGCAGTTTAACTCCCAATCTACCCTGTTACTCATCTGACCTTCAGCATTCCTCTCCCTTGACACCATGACTACAACATGACGAATAAATCTTATCAATCATCACTCTCTCTCCTAGTACCACTTTCTCTATCCTTCATCTCAACTCACTCCAGATTTTCCTTCTCTTCCATCTCACAGCAACCAACTTGTGGAGCATAAGCACTAACAACATTCATTATCACACCTTCAACTTCCAGCTTCAAACTCATCAACCTCCCTGACACCCTCTTCACCCTCCAAAACACTCTCCACACAGGCAGTGGTGGCCTAGTGGTTGAGGCGTTGGCCATATGATCGGAGGATCGGGGGTTCGAACCCCTTCCCAATAGGTTGCCCTCAGGTACCCTTGAACAAGGTGCCTTCCCCATCACTGCTCCATGGGTGCTTTAAAAACTGCATGGTGTTTGATGTGCATGGGTTAAATACAGAGGTCCAATTGGTGTGGTTCATTGTCACATGTGCTTTGACCCGCCAATGACAAAGTTGTCCTTTCCCCTCACTCTTCCTTCAGGATAACACCTACCCCATTCCCCTCAGCTACCTTTACCATGATAGAACAGTTTAAAGCCTCCTCAATACACCTGGCCTTCCATCTGGTCTCTTGCACACACAAAATGTCCAACCTTTCTTCTCTCCATCATATCAACTAATTCTCTACATTTCACACCAGTCATGCTGTGAACATTCAAGAGAAAGTCCCTATCCTGCTTCCACTCTCCAGCCCTTCCCTTCTCTCCTTCTCCCATCTGGACATGCCCTTCCTCCTCTTCTTCTTCTTCTCTTTGGCCAACAGTAGTCCAATTTCACCAACACCCTGTAGGTGCTGGTACTGGTGGCGATGGGTTTGTTAACTCGGGCCTCAACTTAGATCGGTATGGAAATTCTGTATCATTATCCGCATATTGATTTAATAAAGTTTTGCGCGGATGCCCTTCTGGCCATAACCTCCCCATTTACCGGGCTTGGGACGGCATGAAATACCATGGCTTGTGCACCTAGTGGCTGGGTTCACAAATTTCTTATTTGCCATGTTCTGGTTCTTCACAGTCGAAACTATGGCCTTCTCTCCTCGGGTAATGTACCTTGCCATCCTGGTTGTGGCATCTCACATGATGTTAAGCGATGCTGCTGTCCGAATGTGGGGCTCGGGCAACCTGTCAACTGATTCAATGGGCTACTGCCCGGACCCATCACGTCAAGGTGTGGTGTGGTGACGGCAGCAGTGGCAAGACGAGGCGATTAGGACACACAGAACCCCAGGTGGTGCAGAGAGTTCAGCTTCTCAGCTGTAAGCCTGGATCGACCTAAAATTTGAGTGTGGGACAGGCCTTACCAACAATTACTTACTGGGCAGTTGCTTCACAAAAGCGTCAAGTGGATCATTCTCGAGTGCTAAGTGCACGAAAATGCACTCTGTGCTTCAACTATACCACCGATGATCAGCTCCAGAGCCTAGAGCATTACAATTGTTAAGATCAAGCTCAATGTCCAAATCCAGCAGTTATCACACACACATGACATTTTGGGCAAAAATGAACACAAATCTGAACATGTCAGCAATCATGACATCCAATTCTTGAATGTTCAACCCAGCAATGAGAAATGGTGTTCAAACACAATGAAGTTTGAATAACAAAGGATTGCTACAGCTTTAAAGGTAATGGTATCATTGAAAAAAAAAGTCTTAATAAGAACAGTCAGGTGTGTTCTATCTGCAAATGTCTGTGTCTGTTTTTGTGGTACCTGTGACTTTGTAGTTGAGGTCCGTCAAGTAGGTTTTTGTGTCATTTCAATACATGCACAGTACATAGTGAAGCAGAAATAACATTACTCCAGGACCCTAGTGCTACACACAACACACGACGAGACAAGACAAACAGACAAGTGCAGACAACAACGGACAAAACAATAGACAGAACATACAGTGCATTCATCCGATTAATTTTTTTGCAACCGCACTTAAACAAAACATTGCTGCTCCATCACTGCAAAAGCATGCTGCTTTGTTCTGCAACACTGCCTTTTATGTTTTTGGCTTTGATATAATCATTGCTATGTTTGTTTAAAAATGTGGAGGCCTGCATCACTAACAATAAGTAGTAAGTATTGTAGTAGTAGCATTGATTAAATTAGTTCAGAGTCCTGATGGCCAGGGAAGAAACTGTTTCTCATCCTGGAAGTGGAGGCCCGTATGCTGCGGAACCTTTTCCCGGTTGGCAGGAGGGAAAAGAGAGTGTGGGACGGGTGAGAAGGATCATCCACAGTGCTGCTTTGTGGATGCAGCGAGTGGAAAAATGTCCTGAACAGAGAAGGCAGAGATGATCTTCTCTGGCTCATTCTCACTGCATTGTAGGACTTGCGGTCTGAGGCGTTGGTTCCCATACCAGGTAATTGATGCAGCCACTCAGGATACTCTCGATGATAGTCGGGGGCGCCCACAAATATTCATTTTATGTTTTTACATAATGTTATTAAAAATTAAAATTAAAACATTAATCCAAGATAGTCTTAATTCTTGAAAATCATACAAGTTTTCAAAATATAATTTCAAGATAGACAGATTATGGAGATAATTTTTTTACAAATAAATTAAAGTTCACCACATCCTACAGATGTTCAATCAGATTGAATCTGTGGAATTTGGAAGCAACACCTTGAACTCTTTGTCACGGGTGAGGTTTGTTTTGGGCACAGTAGAGGCGGCTCTGTTGACTGTGAGCACTGAGCTCATGAACACAGGTGTGCTTCATTGAGGTGACTATTTAAAGCCCTGATGAGTCAAACAGAGCGCGAGTTCAGTCACTAGAGTGAAGCCTGTAATGGTGGTTTTGATAGACTTGGTTTAGTTAGACTGCAATTCTTGGATCTTCTTTTGGTGAATATGAATAATAAAACTATGTTCTGACTCCTTGGTAGGTTGCAAGTACCCTTTAGCAAAATTGCCATCCCTGTTACTGCTGTTACTGTTATTGAAAGCAGCACCAGAACAGTGTATGGAGGTTGAATTCGTTGTGTTGTGCTGTGCTGTGTTTCACAATGACAAAATAGTCACTTTCACTTAAATGCCATGTAGAGGTGATTTGGTTCTTTTTCACAGATGAAACCATGGCATTCTTTCCTCGTTTGATGTACCTCCATTCTGGTCCTGGCATTTCACATGATAAGCGAGTAATGCTGTGGTGTGTCTGTGGGAGCCGGACTAACAGCCTGAAGAGCGTGCTGTGGAGCAGTCCCGACCCATCGTCAAGGTGTGGTGCGCCCGGTGTCAATGGTGGTAGGACCGAGACCATTGGGACACACAGCCCCAGCTGGACAGCGGGTTTAATTTCCCAGATGTAAACCTGGATCAACCTTGAGGTGACTGAAGTGTGGGACCAAGATCTCAAGCAATGATGACACTCTGCTGGCAGCTATTTACAAACTATTCAGTGAGATAGAATAGAGAATAGAGTATTTTTTTATTATCCTATGAATGGGAAATTTGGGTGTTACAGGGCTCTTTATCAAGAGACAGAAAGAATAGAAGATGGTGTAAAGAAAATAAGAAAAATATAGAAATATAAAAATATAAAGAACGAGGAACATCCATATACAAGAGCTATAAATAATAAATAATCTATATATATATATATATATATATATATATATATATATATATATAATATATATATATATATATATATATATATTTACATGAAGATTAGGAAAGATGACCATATATACAGTAAACAGTAATAAATAAGTTATAAATAAATTCTAAATAAACCAATTATAAATAAACAAGTAACAAATGTAAATGTAATAATAATATAATATATAATAATATAATATATAATAATAAACAAGTGATATTCAATATGTAATGCTATGATGTGGAATTGTGGGATCTTATTGCTGCAGGTAAGAATGACTGTAAGAGCTGCTCAGTGCTCGTACAGTCTTGTGTAGAAGGTGGGAGTGTAGTCCATGATGGATGTTAGTTTGGATGTATCTACCTCTCCTCCCTACCTGCCGATGGATTGTGGGCAGTCCAGGACAGAGCTGGCCCTCTCTGACCGGTTATTTAGTTTCCTCTGTCCCTTTCTGCGATTCTTCCACAGCGAACCGGCACCAAAAAACAGCGGCGCTACCACAGAGTCATAAGAACTCATGAGATTTCTGTTTTACTCCCGGACCTGTACGCCTTAGCAGGTGTGACGACTAAAGGAAATAAACTAATTCTAAATGCAGCCTGAAAAAGGCACTGTGTCCTTCAACTATATTTTAAATAAACATCTCCACTTAGCCTGCGTTACCAATGTGGAATTGGGTTCAAAATGTTCCAGTCTTACAAAGGTGGTTGTATGTTAACAGCTTCAGCAGAATTCGTGCAAAGTCCATGAACAATTTTGTTTCATATTTAACAATTAAAAAGTGATTCCTTGCAAATGATATCAGTTTTAATCTTTTTTTAAATTTCCAAACAAAATGTAAATTTGGTTGTACATTTTGATTCTTTATTTTCCATACAGGAAAATGGAATAATAAATAATTTGATGGAATAATAACACCTTTCCTTTATGAAGAATGTGCTTTCCTTTATAGAGGCTAACAGCACTTGTCATTGCGAGAGTCACAGCATACACAGTGAACACATAAGAGTGGACCTCTGCCAGTTGGGCAACTTGCACAGTGAGAATTAAACCACAATCTTCTGATGTGAGCAGTCCCCAACTAGGCTACCGCTGCCCACATTAAAGTAGTAGTTCAATATTTTTAATATGAATGAGTCTTGGCACTCCTCTCAATGGTTCCTCCTCAGGCTCTTTTGAATCTTTACTTGGTTGCTTCTCAATGATTCATCCATATTCTCTTAGAGCAGGATCTTTCAGTTCTGGTCCCCTCAGTGTCAACTGATGGGTGCTGCTTCTGCTTAAACAATCTTGGTTTACATTGCGATGCAAGCCACTCATTTCTTTAGATTTTGCTAGGAAAAACAATAAGTATATGATTCACAACCCGTGGAAACATTCCAAATACAGTCTAACACAAAGGCAGTTGTATCCCAGTGTAAACAGCTCTGATCTCAATATTTGTTATGATATCTGTATTCTTAACACAGCGGCTCAGCAAACTTAGTGATTCATCTTCATGAATAGTTCTCCAGTTTCCTGAAGGCCATTCCAAGCCTCTTCTTTGGATGTTGACTTCCTTATATTTTGTTCTGTCAAGATGATCACACATGGCTTCAATAATGTTGAGATCCAGGATCTGGACTCTGGATCCAGGATCTTAGAACGTCAGAAGCCTGGAACAACGGTTGCTAAATGATGCAATAGATACAAAAAATGTGGCTGTTTTAGAAGTAAAACATTAAGAAATGAGGGAGTAGTTCAGGATATTTTACACAATGCAGCTTAGTTAATTGGTTCTAAGTTTGAGGCTATTGCAGAAATCAAGTGCACACTTTTTATTAAGCAATAACTTTCTTCCATGAGAGTGATCCATGAGATTTTTGTGATGTTCAACAGATGTCCAGCTTTTACCAAATCAGGTCATAATAAAATTTCTATCATTTATATTAATAGAAAACAGAGATATCTTCCTTGTAATTTCTTCTGCTGGCTTCTAAAAACATCAGTCAGTAGTCAATAAGTTTCAAGGTTGGGATCGAGATTAGATGTTCTTTAAATTTGTGCTGAGCTAAAGAGGCTTACTTGGGCTTTTTCGTTGCTGATGACAACCACTCAAAGTGAACATCCCATTGCTAACATCTCCAAAGCACTCTTGCTTTTCTCCACCTTTAGCTGCTTTCATTTGACTTATTTTTTTCTTTGTATGTGTGGGTCAGTTTGATTTATTCTTCACGAGAAAAAATGAAACACTTTATTCATCTGATGTACCTCACCATTCTGGTCCTGGCATTTCATGTAATGACAAAGCAATGCATGGTCCGTCACCAATGGGAGCTCGGGCCATGACTAAGAGGCGATGCTCTGGGGAAGCAGTCCTGACATCGTCAAGGTGTGATTGCGCCGGACTCAGTGGCGGCAGGGCCCGGGAGACAGTGAGGGCACACACAGCCCAGCTGGGCAGCGGAGTTCTTTGGCTGTGGCCATGGATCCAACCTTGAGGCTGGAGGTGTGGGACCAAGATCTCAACAATGATCCAGGCGGCTGTAACCTGAAGCTGTTAAGTGAAATAAACCTAATTCTAAGTGCAGCCTGAAAAAAGGCACGGTGTCCTTCAACTATAATGCCAAATAAACATCTCCATTACCTGCGTTACCAATGTCAGATTAGATCCAAAATGTTTCAATCTTACGAAGTGAGCTGTATGTTAACAGTTGCAGCAAGTTTCAAATCCATTAATTTGTTTCATGTTTAACATAATTAAAAAGTGATTCATACAAATGACTTCATTTTCAATCTTTTTTTTTGTAACTTTCCAAACAAAATGTAATTTGGTTGGCATTTTCATTCTTTATTTTTAGGTAAAGGTTTCTTCAGTGCAAGTATTTTGAAGAAATATGGCAACTCCTTTATGAAAATTACCTTTTTCCTTCATCATTGCTAAACTAAACCTGATACCACTTTGCCCTTTCCAAAACACACATGTATAATAACATGTATCAATAACACTACTGTGCATGGATTAGATACCAAGAGCCAACATGCTAGTGTGTTGGGTTGAAATGATCATTTACAGCCATTCAAAAACTCTTCTTTGGATATTCAAACTTCCCTTCGTATTTTCTTCTGTCAAGATGATCACACATGACTTTAATAATGTTGGATCGGATCTGGACTGGCTTGAGCCAAAATTTTTAACATCAAGCCCTGGAACAACGGTTGCTAAACGATGCAATAAGATACAAGAAAGTCTAGCTGTTTAGAAGCAAAACATTAAGATATTAGATATTTCAGGATATTTACACAACACTGTAGCTCAGTTAATTGGTCCCTAGGTTGGTCTGTGCAGGGAAATCAGTACACCTTTGTATTCACCAGCCAGCTTTCTTCCACACGTGGCAGTCCATGGGTTTTCTGTGATGTTCAGCATAGTGCCCGGCTTTTTATCTAAAAAAGCGGGGCATCTTTTATTTATTTTTCTTCCGCTGCCTAAAACATCAGGTCAGTAGTCAATAAGTTCAGGTTAGGATCGAATTAGATTTTCTTTAAATTTTGCGCTTTGTGCTAAGAAGCTTTATTGGGCTTTTTTGATGCTTGGGCAGCTGTAACTACAAACTGGCAAGTGGATCTTTTGCTATAAGATCATGCAGCATGAAAAAGGCACTCTGTACTTCAACTACGAGGAATGAAAATCTCCGTAAGCTTGAGCATGAATGTTACAGATATTAGATCATGTCCCCCAGTGTTAAATCCTCAAATCTTATATGTTTAGTTTGGATAGAATGGACTAATTACATATTGACAACATCAAAATCTAAAGCCTCCAGAAATAAGTACCTAAAGCTACTATTTTCTTTATTTGTGTTTAACAGTCAGTCCAGTCAGTGTAGACAGCGGTGGCCTGAGTAGTTGAGTGTGCATGATTGGGGGTTCGAACCCCTTCCCAATAGGTTGCCCTGAGGTACCCTTGAGCAAGGTACCGTCCCGTCTCACTCCTCCCTGCGATGGGCTGTTGACCTGTCCACGGTGTGACCCCGTCCTTCGCCCTGTGTGAGCTGGGATGGACTCCAGCCAGCGACCTCGTGATCCAGTCAGTCAGTCATTTTCTGGGCCGCTTGTCCTAATTGGGAATTAGGTAAGAGGGTGCTGGAGTCCATCCAGCTCACACAGAAGAGCGAGGACACACCTTAGACAGGTCATAATGCGCAGTTGTGTTTAACACAATTAAAAATAACAGTTCCTTGCACTGGCCCAGTTCCATATTTTTGTAGCCATTTCTATCTAAATGTAGAGCATTTTCTTTAAGATACCAAATCATTTTATTATTCTTGCAAATGTTCTTTATTTACCAGGTTTACCATTATCAACATTTCAAAAACAGGAGATGGCAGTTCATTGAGTTTGATAAGTGAAGCTAAAAAGAAACTGTTTATACTGATAAAACAGAAAGTCACATTTGACCACTTAGAGGTTTCACAGCTTTAGATGTTAAAACATTGTCAGCATATAAATTACTATAATAACATAGATTTTTCTCATCAGATGTTAAAAAGTATGCAATGTGTATATAATATCCTGGTATTGGTGGCATAGATTTGCCCCTAACACAAATGCTTTGGGTGACATCATTTTTAGAGGAACTGGCAGAAACACCTTGACTTTCAGTTATTCATTTACTCCCCGTGATAAGTTTAAAGGCCACAACTTTTCCTAGAATGGCAGGCCAAGCTGCTTAACATGCATTTGTTGACTGGGGCTTTTGCCATTACTAGATAACAGCTGATAAGTAGTACTCCATTATTAAAACCTAACCAAGTAAGTTAGTTCAGGGTTTTTCCCCTTCTGGTGGAAAGTTTGCCAATTTTTAAATAATAGTGATGAAATCACACTGTGAAGTCTGGACCTTCAGGCAGCTTTACACACACAGTCTAAAGGGTTTAATGAACAAATGGAAAATCCTTTTAGAAGCTTTAACATGTATTTTCAGTTTCTCACCTTGTTTTTTTTTTTTTACAAGACCAACCTTGAGGAAGGAGATGAGTGTCTAAGACCTTAGAGCTTCAATGATGATTGTAGCTTTGCCTCAAGGTTCCAGATCTGGACTTGTCGGATGAGTGTGAAGTATAAGTCTGTCTGAGATGCAGAACCTTTTTCAGTGATTTCTCCTGCAGCTCTTGTGTGGGATCAGACCAAGCGAGCTAGCCATCAGTGAGCCTTGGGAGCCCATGACCCTGTCATCAGTTCCAAAGTTTGTCCTTTCTTGTAACATTTTTGTTTATTGCCACCGGCTCTTCAAAGCCATACTGTTTTGGAAATGCCCAGTTGCCCTGCCATCACAGTTGGTCTTGGTGTCAAAACCATGACCACTCCCATGTATAATTAAAATGCAGTGATATTCATTGTAGAGATGACAGTGAACCCCTTTAGTAAACCTCTGCATTTGGCCATAAGTGGAGCAGTAGGCGTATACATCCAGTAGCCAGAACAGTGTTAGAACAGTACCTTGCTCAGGTGCTCATGGCACTCGTAACCCAAATCATGGGGCCTAGTCCCTGACAACCAACCCTCCTCTACCATAGACAAATTACTATTTTAGGTTTAGGCAGGTGCATGGAAAAAATGCTGTAAAAATGATTTCAAGTATAAATAATGATGGTTCTTTTTGTTTTAAAACTTTATTATTGCAAGTGTACCAAAAATCGTGCTGTTTGAAGAGAAACGAGATTGGGTCACGCAAATGGTTGATTTTGATTTCTCTTTGTTAATTAATTATGAAAGCATTCTTTGTTTGGCAATTTTCCACCTTTCCAGCTTTTTAAATGCTGTATATTAGAAACAAACAATAATATATAATGTATAACAGGTGCCAGATAACGTTAACTTCTCAACACATTATTATCCTCAGAAATCCCAACGTTTGACACATACTAGCGAGGGGCGCCATTGTGCGCTAAATGGGGGCGTTGCTTGTTTATCTGTGATGTCATTTCCTCTTTATAAAGTGGCAGGAGACTCCGTGTTGTGGTCCTGCCCGGTCCTGTCCTCATTCCTCGTAAATCCACCGGCATGTCCTTCATATTGAACTGTATAGTGGCAGTGTGTCCCGATTTGGGAATTGGGAAAGACGGTAACTTACCATGGCATCCCGTCAGGTTAAGGTAGGAGTCACACTTATGCTGTGTTCTGGAAATCTCACTTACGCTCCTAGTCATTGGCTCATTTCACCATTAGTCGTGTCTATTTTTGCACCTATATGTAGTGAGGCAGGATGTAAAATGAGACGCAGCCAGTGGTAAACGCTGCATTCTGCGCCAATCGAACGTTCAGTCAAAATTCAAAAATTCAGCCTTGCTGGTTTTTAGCAAATCGAATTACTCTTATTATTATAAACTTATGTCAGTTGAGGCTGTAGTCTTTACCTCAGCCTTGGTTCACATTTGGTTTTTATTTGGTCGTATTTGAATGAAAATAACAGCGGTTTGCTGATTTAGATGAGTAAAATGTTGTAAAAGTATTCAAGTATGTTTTGGACGACAGCATTGCTTAAATATTGATATTTCGTCGTTTAGAAAACTGGATCTGAAGTCCAGAAGTGCCTGTTTGGTCACAGTTCAGAGTCCAGAATGCAGTTCTTGGCTGGCTCAAACTTCATCTTGAAAAGTCATGTAAAATATTTTCCTTTATAAAATTGGGTTTTACACAATGTAAATAAAACTTCATTGTATGGTTGTTTAACCCAACAACAACAATGCACAGTTTGAGTCTCAAAAGAGGATATACATTAAAACCGTACATAAAATATGATACAAATAGTCATTAGATGTCCAATGACTAAACAGTATTAAAAAAGCAAAAGCAGCTGCAAAAGGTTATTCCATTTATGAGCATTTTTCTACAGTGTGAATAAAAGATGGCAAGAAATTTATGCTGAGCCATTTTGTATAAAAGAAAAGGATTTTCCTGTTAAAAGGACTTTGATTTGAAAACACCAAGTTCTGCGTCCACAAGAATATAATAATTTAGTTTTTAAATGATTGTAGAACATCACTCTGGTCTTTACAAAGCAAAACCACCGTACCAAACCTCTTATAACTGGGAATATGATGGCTTTCTTCACAGATCAACTATTAAAGAGTCCATTTTGATGCCTATATAAAGTGGTTGAATGTGCTCTCTTGTGTTCGCAGTAGATTCAACACTTTCAGAAGATAAACCATGACCCTACTGTGAAACGGTAATATGGCAGACATCTACATGCTTTATTTTCCATTTGTGAAGCGCTGCTCTTGTTTATGATTGAAAATGACATTTCTTTGTGCTTCACCTTCCACCAAACCGTACTGTATTTTGCACAGGTAAAAGAATAGTGGTCTTAATGGGCAGAAAGACACGGTTCTCATCCCACCACAGAGCAAACCTCTCAAAACAGAATCAGCATTGTTCTCAACAGGGAACTCAAGTAAGAACATGTTAGGATAGTCTGCACCGATTGAAATGCACTTGCACCTTGTGTTAGTAATAAGGAATAAACTGGAAGAAAGAATTTGTTCAAATTTGTTTCACTTTCACTTTTAGTTTTATTCATTCTTAACCCAGTTATTTTTGTTCTACCTCTTCTTCTTCTTCTTCTTCTTCTTCTTCTTCTTCTTCTTCTTCTTCTTCCCCACCCCTAAAAAGTCAGTTGATGGACTGTGAAGACATGTTGAGGTATTTTCCAGAATTCCACTTAATTCATTCTTCTGTAATCTGAAATACTATTGATACCACCCATTATAAGTAATGGCCCAATACTGTGAAAAATACCAATAATAACTTTCTGTCTGCTCATACTTTATACTGATGAATAAGCTGCAGCATGTATTTTTGATATTTTGATAAAATATACACTGTGCGAAGATGTCAAAGTGAAGTTTCTCTCTTTTAACAGCAATTTTTAAATGTTTATGTAAAGTAGTGAGCTTGTTCAGAAAATTCAGTTTCTTGTGTTTTTGTGTTTTTAATTAGCTTAATTACAGATTATACCAGTCCATGTTCAGGAGAAAGCAAGGTTTATTTATCCCAGGTTTGAGGTTTTTATATATATATATATATATATATATATATACTCACTCTATATATATATATATATATATATCTCTCATATATATATATATACAATTTGTATTATTAGTTTAATGTCTCTCATATTTATTATATGTAAACTCATTCATTTATTTTTGACTTTATTTTCTTTTTTCTTTTAATAAAATAAATATTCACCCGATTGCTCTGATCTGTACACAACATGCTGAATAAATGCAAGAAACTGTTGTGAGCCTGTGAGTTTAATGAACGAGAGATGTGTGGTTTGCTCAAACACCAACATTTAGGTGATTCAGCCATTGAAATTAAGTCAAAATCATGCACACTACTCTTGAATTTTGCATCAAGAAGTCATTTAGTGCATATTGCAGAGCCCTAACCCAAACTGTTTTTGTGAAGGACCCCTCCAGAGGGAGCACACTATCTGGCCGGTGACTTCAGCTCAGCGCTCGATCTGCTGGACACTCCGGATTTAGTGTCTCAGGCTGACCAGATCTGGGTTATTGGTGGGAGTTCATTATACAGGGTGAGCGCTGCAGTTTGAACATATATATTCTTTTTCAGAAGTGGCCCAGTTCTTTATCATTTCAAGAATAAACAAATGGGTTGCTTTTATCTTACACCTGACCAATTCAAGAAAATTAAAAAAAGAAACAGTGCTACATAATGGGGGATAAATGTGAGATGATTTGCATTTATCTGAAAATGCTTTAGGTTTATTACTATGGTGTGGCATTGATACATATGCCACACGTGCAAATAATTTCAATAAATCACAAAATCATTCTTATGGACTAAAGGTTCCTGACTTTTCAGATCAGTATGTGTGAAAACTGGTCATTTCAAGGCAGAATGGGCCTTGAATTGTCGGTAAAAACTGTAATAGTGATGGTTGCTTCACATGCAGACAGGAAGAGAACCATAGAAAGTGGTGTAAGAGCCCACTTCACAGTTCTTAGTTGGATTTTAAAACCCTCCACATAATGGTTATGAGTGGACATTAGTGGTTGGAAACACCATGTGACCATCTCAGCAGTCAATGAAGCAGTTTATGGTCACATGACATTGACATTTACAATTACAGCATTTAGCATTTAACTTCCATGTCATTGGTCCATAGGCAAGTATCCTACTTCTAGACCACCACCTCCTGATATGGTAAACGTGACAACTGCAAAGAAGAGGTTTCCTTCATTTTACAGATGTTTTACAGAAGAACTCTCTGGATCTGTAAAATAAACCTTTTTCTGTTTTTGTCAGGGGTTTGGGTTCCAACTAAGCTTAGTTTTAATTTTAACTGGTTATGGGTGTGGTGTCTTTTGTGTGAAACTGATCACTGTTTAAAGTTTAAGGAATACTTTGGCAAAACATTAAATGCTCACACATGTTTTTGCATTTACTCCTGATGTTGAACAAGCCAGAAATGTCCACATTTTGCTTCATTAGCGTAGCCCTGGAGCTTTGAGGCTTAGCTCACTCTCAAAGTTAATAATCGTCCCCAGAACTTAGTTTAGTACACAGTAGAACGTACTGTGTGCTATGAAATTGAGCAAAACTTTACCCGTTTTGTTTTGGCAACATGGTCTGTGTGCACAAAGTACAATGAAGTGCTGATCTGGAATCAGCTTAACAGCTCTCAAAAATGCAGAGAAATTTAACCCACGGTCCTGAAATTGTCTGAATTGAGTGCCTGTAGCAGTTTAATTAATTTCATAGCTTCCAGTAAAACCAAGTCATAAACCGCGCTCACCGTTATGAAGAGGCGGATTGAGTTAAATGAGAAGAATGCAGATGTGTTCAAAGAAAACATCTGGGTGATCAATAATGTTTGTTGTTTATTGATAACATTCTCATACCTCCAGTTCTAAACTGAAGAAAAATATTTGGACTCCAAACATTTCTTGGCTAATCAATTATATTTGATAGAAATTCAGTCTTGTCTTAATATGCCAAAGTATTCCTGAAAGTCTTCTTTTTTTTTTTTTTTTTTTTTGAATAACTACTCTATGGGTCATTTTGTACCAGAACTGACTCTTCAGTTAGATATGCCTTTTTTATTGTTTCATCTTATACAAAAGCAAACAGAAACCCCAACTAATACTGCACCACTGACATCACTTAATACAACACAAGCATTTTTTTAAAAGAAGGGAAATAAATGAAATACAAGTGAACTTGACAACCCCTGTCCTTGTGACACGTAGCACAGCGAAATTCAACTTCTGCGTTTCAGCAATACATACACATGCAGCAGGGGGCAGGGGAAAAAAATTGACTGTACAAATTCAAACACTTTTGTGTAGAACATATGCGGGTGTGTGGCTTCTGTGGTTCAGTCCTCACATGTAGGACTGATTTCTGATTTACTGGAACCAACTTTATTTCACTGGTCGATGACTGGCCTGAGCGACTGATTGTGGCAAACAGATTGGGTGATTGGGTGAATGTGTTCTGCTCACAAGTATCTAGTCTTGCCATCTCCACTGTTAGTGGTTACATTTTAGAAAGTAGATGTTTCAGCTGTAAACATGCAGGTGACTCTCTGCTGTTCCCTCCATACAAACCTCCTCGCTGGACAGTCTGTTGCCATGGGAACCATGCTGCTCAAGGACGCTTTTTCTTAAGGTTATTCTCTCATTTCTTCACTGCCTCTTCCTTTTGTCTTTTGCTCACCGAGTACCTTTTTCACATTTCAGGACTTCAGAATGCATCTGGAGTCAATTGACGCCATTGGCCAATGACCTCCCGCACCATCTCACTCATGAAGAATAAAGAAGGGATTAGTGATCATGTCTTGTGGAGGAATGGAAACAATGCAGGTGGGTTAAAGTGAAAATAACCTGGTCTGGTAAATTTCTCTTGTTTTCCTTTAGGAGGCAATGGAGAGCTTGGGACACAAGCGTCTGTTCATAACAAGAATATTGAAGCAGTTCGAATGCGACACCTTCTTTCCCAAGATCAACCTGGACAAGTACAGACTACTTTCTGAGTGAGTAGTGCACTGACCACGTGATGATAGACGTTCCCTTTAAACTCTGACTTCTTAAGCTGTTATAAGGAATATTGTAAGGACAATAAGCACTGCTGTATAATGAGGGGGTAAAAACAAACGAAGATGGACAGAACAATATGTTGCACTACAATAAGTCCAACCCATGTACCAATAAAACAAGACATCTTTGGTTCATTCTGAGACACGTTCAAAGATGTTTTGAAGAGGAAGACAATGAAAACATTTTAAATTGTGTGAAGGTTAAAGGGGGGAAAAGGCCTGGGCAAATAATAAAAAATAAATAAAATAGCAAGAGGCTGAAAAGAAACTTTTTGGGAGAGAGGGGGTTGGGATATAAAAGTATAAAAGCAATCAGAAAATGTATTAATAAAGTTTATTTATTGCATCTAATTGATGTTTGGTCAGTTTCTCAGAGTTCACAGATTACCTAACCTAAAATTGATTTTAATTACTTTATTTAATGTACTAATTATCATTGTTTTTATTTATTTTTTTGTATTTGAGGGTTTGCTGATGGTAAAATAATTACCTGTGTGGTAATAATAATAATTGTATAAAATAAAAACTTACATTTTTTTGGTAATTCATTATAAATAGGGGACCTAAATCTGTGTTTTATTTCTAATTAGATTAATTATGAGAGCAAAGTGATGCTCAAGCCAAACTTTTTTTTTTTCTTTTCCAAAATCCTTCTCTTTTTGTGCAAGCATGGCTCTCATTAATCAATTTTTAAGAAATATGGAGTTAAATTCAATTTAAACAAATTTCAGTCTGAATCCAGCCTGACATGGCACGTTTGGAGTCCCAACCTGACCTCATCTTGACCACAACTGAACAGCTTAAGCCAGAAAGTGTGATGGTGTTACTTTGTTTTAAACTGTTCAAGTTCATATAATTGTGTAAAGTTTAAACCTGCTCGGAAATGTGCGGCTGCTGTACTTTTGACGTGAAAGTGACTATCCTTGTTGTTGTGAAACGCAGCACAGCAACACAACGAAACTCAACCTCTGTGTTTCACCCATACACATGTGCAGCAGGGGACAGCTATTAAAAGCGTCCGGGGAGCAGTGACGTGGATGGTACCTTGCTCAAGGGTACCTCAAGGCAACCTACTGGTGAGGGAATCAAACCCACACTTTTGCAATCCGGGGCAACTCCCTCACCGCTAGGCCACCACTTCCCCATTACTTACTATTTCTATAGTAAGGACCTGTTTCTATTTAGCTTCCCTGCAATCATCCATGTTGGCCTATAATGTGGCTCTCCTGTGCCCTTCTGAGTAAAATCCTCTTTGTAGTGATTTTTGCATGACAGTGGTGCAAATTGATTTGTTGGCAAACAAAATACACCCTTTGTCTTTGAACGCAACACTGAAAAGCAGGTTGAAATCAAAAGCAGCCTTAAAAAATCCTTTAAAAAAAAGCACTCTCGCAACATAAAAGTGGCATGAACCATCATCGTACCTAATGTCAAGTTATTGCACTCAGCAGTCATTTAGAGAGCACTCACAGGGCCAGTGGAAGCACAATAGACTATTATCTTTACTCCCAGCCCATCTGACAGACATGCAGAGCAGGCAGAGTCCCTTGTGTACGTATACAGTCCGTGTAAAATGTTCAGATGCCTAATCTTACGATGAGGTGGTCTCTAAGGTAAATGTTATGCTCCTGA
The DNA here is from genome assembly GCA_017165825.1 of Hepsetus odoe. Classification (NCBI taxonomy): domain Eukaryota; kingdom Metazoa; phylum Chordata; class Actinopteri; order Characiformes; family Hepsetidae; genus Hepsetus; species Hepsetus odoe. The sequence continues at coordinate 4,953,472 of CM029390.1, read as the reverse complement.
GGATTTCTTGGCAGCAAAAGCCATTTATTATCATCATGAAGCTCTAAAAAAGGAGAATAAATTAAATTATTTTAGAAAAAGTTCAGTTATTGATCATGATTGGCTTTCGTTTTGGTCGTTTTGGTGTTTTGGTCTCCAGGATCCGAATGTTCCCGGACCAGTAGATTGCCCTGAAGTACCTTTCAAGCAAGGCACCGTCTCCATCAATGTTCCCCGGATGCTTGATATAGCTATCCTGTAAACTATTATAGTAAACCTGGATGTGGCAAAACAAAATAAATCCCGATCTATTGGTTGGCATGCTGGGTATCCTTCCTCTGTATTCAGGATTTTATGGGAAAGCAAAAGGACATTTTTAACCAAAAATACAGCCCAGGCAGCTTATGTTTTCCAAACAACCCCCTCACCCCCCCAGTCAGGATACATCGGAGTGGTTTTCCTCATTTTTAAACCAAAGAAGCAGGCAGTCAAGTTAATGTTTTCAGAAGCGTCATAGTAAATGCTGCAGTTTTCTTTTTAAAAAGATTGAACTGGAGAGTCTTGATGAAAAGAAAAAATTAAAACATGAAAGGTTTACCGTGAGTGTCCATCTGCTGTGATTTAGGTTGTTTGTGTAGGACGTTAGTACTTTTAGATCCATATAAATCTCCGCTTCCCCCTTTATTTATTTATTCATTCTTTGACCAGGTTTCCCGGAGTCCCGGCTGGATTACAGGAGGAAAACGGTCTGCAATACATGTTTGAAGTGTACGAAAGCAAGGACCAGTGCTAAGCTCTCTGCAAGAGTATCTCAAAGCTGTTTATTGGAGGATAACGTTAATAATAAATTTACTTTTTCAGTTTTGTTTTGCTGATGATTCTTCCTTTTCCTTTTCTCCTTTTTTTTTTTTTTTTTTTTTGTGTTTTTTGATGCTATAAAAGGGTAATGAGCTCCATACATGTGTGAAGGGGGGAGAGAGAGAGAAGCGGCTGCTTAGCCTGACCCACGTCTGACTGGCCTGTTTTTCCTCAGCTCATGAATATGTATTTCATCTTTCATCTGGAGGACTGATTATTGGCAAAGGTTCTCACATGGTTTTCAGGCTGACTAACAGCATTGGAGTATCTCTTGCACGCTGTTTCGCCTCTCCAGCCCCACCTGCACTCATCCCTTTAAACAACCCTGTTTAACAAACGCCAGTGGCTGCAATCAGGTCTAACCTTTTGAGGCTGATTGGTTTCAGGTATAGCATCCCAGCTGGAAGCTGTAAATGCTTGCAAGAAATTAATTTGATTGACAGGTAGTGCCCCCCCCCACCCCCAAAACCAACCACCCACACCAGCCTCCTGCCATTTGTTGGTCTTTAAGTGCCACTTAAGCTTTATTTCAGTTGAAACCATTGGACTGTGATTTGCTGTTTTTCTCCTCCGGTTCCTGATGTGCTGCATTAGGTTTAGTTAAACAGTGCTGGATTTCATTAATGATCTGTAGGATGTGCCAGCTGCACATGGAAGGGAAACGGATATTACAACACTTATTTTACTTATTGCACAAAAAATCTGTTCACAAGAAAAATGCACAGAAAATGTGGACTAAGTTTGTGGACGTTCTGAAAGCAGCAGGAAGAACAGTTGCAAAGGACCGCACAACTTTTATTTCCATTCTCACACCTCACAAAAACTTTGAAAGAAAAAGTTCTTGCTCTTTACTACTCCTACGGGAGCAGCTACAATAGATCACCAGTTTCCATTTCTTCCAGGCTCCTACATCTTCCTCTTTCACTGCAATCGCATGCATGTCCTCTATCCACCATAAAACTCTTCATTTCTGGCAGCTTCATCCCCAACATCCTTCTCCCAATATACTCGTCTCTCTTCTGGATATGTTGAAACCAACGCAACTTTAAATCTTCCAACCTGAGTTGTTCCTCTAATATTTAAAAGAAAGATGTGTGTTTAAAATTTGCATGGTGAGGATTGGAGGAGGTCGCATCATGCATTACAAACCACTCGCATTTTACATAATTGGAAGACACAAAGTGTGATGTTCAAGGATAAAACAGCACAATCTCAGTGGCCATGAAATTGAATCTTGAGGAGAAGATGGATGTGTCAGCAAGACAGCAACGCCAAACAAACACTTAAGGCTGGTTTATAAAAGTGAGTGGAGGTGTTTGATCGACCAGTAAACATTTCTAAGGTGTCGCAGAAGTTTCAAGTCCATCAGAGTGAAAGATGCTAGAACCTGCTTAATCCACACCAAGTTAAAAGGAGCACGAGTCAGACACTTTCCAGCACTTACCTAGTTTATAAATAAAGCTGGTTTTGCCTGTTGGAAGTCACATTTTGAGTTAAAACTTGTGTGTTTGCGTGGCATTTTTGCAGCACTGTTCAAAGAAGCACTTGAAAAATGAAAACGAACATAGGATGAAATACAGAACCCAGACTCGGAAGGAGAAACTTCCTAGAAGCATGAGGACAAACTGTTAAGAGGAACCAAGACTCAAGAGGAGTAAATGCTCAAATTGCCAAAGGGGAATCAAGGCTCAAAAATGGAAAAGCTGCTGAGAGGAACTGAAACTTAAAGAAGAAACTCTCTAAGAATGTGTGAAGGTAAAACAAATGAACAAAGACGCAAGAGGAAAAATTCCTCCAAAGGTGGGCGGCAGAAGCAAAGAGCCGAGATGTACAATGACAGACCATCTAAAAGCGTGAAGAAGATACAAGGAACTAAGACCCAAAGAGAGAAAAGAAGATTCAAGACTCAGAGAAAACTATTTAAAAGCATGTGAGTCTTGGTTCCTCTCATATCCCTTTGCCACCAACATCCTATGACCTCAATAGTGGATGTGTCCCTCTCTTTGTTTCTGTTGTTTTGTCCCTCAGCAGTTCTTCTCCAAACTGTTGGAAATACGGGCTGGTTTTCCAGACAGCACCAAGGTTAAATAAAATCCTGACCCCTACCAGTTCCCTATTGGTGGGAAAAGGTTATTGGGAGAGCAATGAGAATAATTTTGCCTCATAGGATCATGTCTTTTTTTCTCCCGCCGTCTTCCTTTAAATATGTCCTTTCCTCCAGCCAGTGGTTTTTACAAGAGTCATAACTTTCTTTTTAGAATTGGAGCCTTATTTTTAATACCTCTCCTCCAAAGCATTGAACCAATTATGTCAACTGCTTCCCTCTTCAAACTGATCAATGACTCCCTGTACAAGACTGCAAAAATAAAACTACGTCACTGTGATGTAACCACACAGTAGGTGCCTCCAGATTGGGGGTTTAATGACATCAGAGCTTGAAAAGATATCGGCAATTTAGCTCAATCTACAAGCTCCCTCCTTTCAGAAGGGTACAAGAATGGGCAGATTTTCTATTGACGCTCAGCATGCGAAGGCTGTCGCTTTGCTGTGTTAAGTCTGTCTCTCTCTCTCTCTCTCTCTCTCTCTCTCTCTCTCTCTCCCCCCCCTCTCTCTCTCTTGTACACCCACTCTCCTGTCTCTAGACCTGGGAGCTCGCACACCTGTTCCCTCTCGCTCCCTCCCTTTCATCCCTCATCCACGCTCCCTTTATTACCCTGCAACCCAGCACACGGGCACACTCTCATTTATCCTGTGCACTTGTTGACTCTTCACTTCTTTTGATCTGCAGCCCAGGATAACACTTGGCCTCTAAGCCAGGGACAATGAGACACCCTTGAATCGAACCTATTCAAGGAGCTACAGGGATCTTCAAAAGGAGAGGTAAGCCGAGTCCCAACGCGAATAGCAACAGTTACGGACACTTTGCTCAGACGCCTCTTGCTTCTGCAGGTGCTCTTGTTGAACAGTGCTTTATAACAAAACCTGGCAATGTTTAAAACTGTCTAATATTTAAGACATCTTTACTTCTAACAAAGTCTTGATGCTAATTTAAATGTTACACTTTTAATGCTCACCATGGATTTTGCAATGATGTGTAATAAAAATATTCTTTAGGGGTAGATTTGGGCATAATTAAGTAATTGAGGAGTTATTCAGAGTGGATGTGAAAGGATGTGTAGGACAGACTACAGACTTTTTACAGGAGTGGTCCCAGAAGCTCTTCAGCACTCAAAACTGATAGCCAACCTAGAAATTTTCAAGGAAAACAAGTTTGACTTGTTACATTTTTAGGATTAAACAAATGAAAGTAGTCTTTTTGACCTCAACTGTCAAAAAGCTTTTGTAGGTATCAGGTAGACTATTTCTTATAATACCTTTCTACGAATACTTTTACACAGGGCTTCAGGAATTTTAAGTAATCCTTGGAAATCATTCAACTTCGTTTGATCAGGATCAGCATTTTGGAGCTGCCATCGTGAAACTCGCAATGTAAAGAACAACAGATCGACAACATCAGCTAGAATATTTCTTGTAATAACTGATGGAGCTGGATTTTGGTAGGTTCTGGTAAGTGAACAGCTGGAAAGCTTCTCCAGAATGGAGAGCAAACTGCTCTGAATGCCAGTTTACATCAGGGTTTTAGAAATGTAGAAAAATCTATGGAAATCATTGAACTTCTTAGATCAGGATGTCATTTTTTTGGACCTGTGAAATTGCATTGTAAAGAACAACTGAGATCAACAACTGGTGTGGCCAAACCAATGGACTTATGAGGTTCTCATTCCTTGTGTGGCGATTGCGAGAATCTCCTTCTATATTTACAAATGTATGCCTCGAGTGCTGGAAGCATTTTCTAAAAAGCACAGTTGTAAACACGTTGGGAAGGGTTACAACCTCTAGACCCCCAATCCACAAATGGGGATCCATACTAGATCTGGGCACGGTGGTAACCAGGGTGTGGAGTAACATGCTGGTATGCAAAGGAATGTATAGGCTCTATACACTCTTCAGTCCACTTGGAATCACATGTACATGTCTGGCTCTTCCAGCTAATGATCAAAATGACCCTGCAGGATTTGAATTAATGAAGCCTTAATGACTCTGATAAATGATCACAAAAGAATTCATTACACTGTGAACCCTCTGGCAGGTGTTGAGAGAGACTGAGGTGGGAGCGGTGAACATAATGTAGCAATATCTTGCATGAATCATCAATCGGGACAGGTGCGTTAAGTGGCCTGTTTGGTGTTCCACTCAAGCGCTTCCCTGGCAACAATCGCAAGCATCATGGATGCTTGTTTGTTCCATGCTCTTCAATGTGAGAGAGAGAGAAAGAGAGAGTGAGGAAAAGCGAGAGCGGGCACCAGTGTGAGGGAGAGAGGTCATTAAGAATTCTCTCTGTTCAGGGGCCCGATTGAAGGCCAAGAGAAGAGCTCACAAAGCTCCAGCTATAAATGCCATCTCGGGGGGCGTGCAGCATTAGCAGCCTAGACGTCCTGCCGATGGGGTGCGTGTCCCCAGCCAATCATAAAGGTCCTGCTAAGCGATGCACATTTTTATCCGGCAGAGCACTGTCGATTATCATCTTTATCGTGATCAGTTACAATTGCAGCATTCAGTTCTGAGAGTGAATTCTGCTAAATGGCATTACGTATCGTTTCCTGAGAATGTTTCTTGGAGGGTCGAGATTATATTTTTGTCATATTGGAGCACCAAATTGAGAGTAACGAGGTATTGGTTTATATACATTTGCTAGGTGTTCACAAATTAAACTGATGTAACTTTCTGTTGTCTTCTAAGTGGATTTGGTGCAAAACAATAATTTTCAAATCATTTAAAAACAGGGCCATCATACTAAATCACATCAACCAGCAATATCCAGTTTACACTTCCATCTAATCCACATTTTATCATGCTAACCTGCTCTTAGGCATGAAAAGTCAGAACTGAGAGGGATCCTTCTTTGACTTCCCAGACTTCCTCACACCCTACGAAAAAGAACAATGGTGCTTATTTTTAGTTTATTTTTTTATATCCATCTTAAAATCTAGATACCCTTGAGCAAGGTACCGTCCCCTTCACTGCTCCCCCGGGCACTTTAAATAGCTGTCCCTAGGTGCTGAGGTTGTATTTTGTTGTGTTTCACTGTGTGCTGTGCTGTGTCATGTCGCCAAAACAGTCACTTTCACTTTCAGTCCCTACTCTGATATTGCAATATCAACCATTGTCATTGTGCTAATGTAAATCTATCAGTCTTCATTGTAAAACAAGTTAACTGCTGCACTTTAGGTTAGGTTTTGTGAAGCCCAAGAAGTCAGGAACCTTGTCAAAGTTCAATGTGTTGAAGAGACAGGCCACTCAAAACAGTTCTTTCTTAAATGTCCAGGAGATATCCATCAGATCAGCTCTGTGCTGTTTTTGAGCATAGAACTATTTATCTGCCTACGCACCTCAGAAATGAAGATTGGTTCACCTTCCCCTTCTCCCTGTCCTTCTCTTTCCAATGAAGTCTCAATCGTTTTCTATTTGTTCTCACTTTCCGCGACTAAAATACAACAGGCTCTGGAGCTGCACTCGGTGATGAGGGAACAAGGCCACACGCACAATAGACCACATAAAGGAATGCCGTCATTCAGTGAGCCAAAGGCGGAGGAGTATTTCAGGCTTTTCAAAAACTCAGCATGTTTTTTTTTCCCCTTCTTGCTCTTAATAAATGCAGTCTAACCATGTCTGGTGCAAACTAAAACGGTTTGGAAAAGATTGGGGCTTCACCTGCACCCTACCCAACCATTTTATTCATGGCAAAGCCCAGAGCTTACTATGTATGCACTGCCTCAAACCATATCTCAAACTATTTCACATACAGATTTCAATTTGGCGAACACAAAGGGAAGGAGAAAGAAGAAAAAAACAACCTTGCACTGAGGGAATCTTATAAAGAGGCTTATGTAATGGGATTAGATAACCAAGGCAGCTTTCTGGCGTCTTTCTCATCAAGTACCATTTTGACGTGCCACCTACATGGTCATCACAATAAACATCTTCTTGCCTGTCTTTGTATGAGTGGTATGGTGAACCTGCCAGCATACTGATTTCAGGACCAAGCTAGACTGGTTCATACCAAATTGAAAAAGTGCCATTTATATAGTGCAGCCAGACCCTTTACTTTATCGCTCGTGGTAAACATCTTCACGTTTTATAAACCTGACCTCCTGACTCTCTGTGCCTCGCAGAGCAACTGACTCAACCTCAGACACCATCCAATTACTGATGATTCCCTAAATCGCAGAGCCATCTGCCCAGAAACAGCAGCTGCCCATGGAGGACTCCATGGAGGTGCGGACGGACGGCAACTCACTCCTGAAGGCTGTCTATCTCTGCCGTTTGCGACTTACCAGACTGCTCCTGGAGGGCGGAGCTTATATTAACGAGAGCAATGAACGTGGAGAGACACCTCTGATGATTGCCTGCAAGACTCATCACGCTGACGCTCAAAGCGTGCCGAAGCCCAAGATGGTCAGGTATGCCTCTCTCAGTTCATGCCTGCCAAATTCTCTATCCACTGCCAATCCAGTGGGTGGATTTCTGAGTTTACTTAGCTTTACAGAGCCCGGATTAAACCCACACTGGAGACAAGTAGAATTTTGATGGACAAGGAAATGCAGACTAGGGTTTTTCTACTGGTAGCAGTTAAGTTAGCATCACAAATGGATCTGAATTAACTCAGAATGTTAGCTTTGGAATGCTCAACATGTCGCTTGTTTCTCACAGTTGAAAAAATATTCCTTTTACTTTACATGTAAACTGCTGATAATAACATAATTTAGCTTGCCTACAGTCTTGTGACTGTGGCTTAATGTTGTGTTTTAGTCTATCTTTCAGAATCCCTGGATTAGCTTTAAAACCGGGTTAAATTTCCATATTTGCTGGCACGTCACACCCAACAGTTTTGGCACATTTTGTATCTCTACCATCCTTTTCTTCTAAGTTCTTTACTGGAGGCCATCCAGAGATGTTTTGACACTATTGTTAAGAATCAAACACTATTACAACATTAAAAAACAGTGAATTATAACCTGTTCACTGCTGCATTGTGCTCCATGTCCTGAACCTCAGAGTTATTGCCATATGTTTCTACAGATATCTTTTGGAGAATGGGGCTGACCCAAATATCCAGGACAAGTATGGAAAGACTGCACTGATGCACGCCTGTGTGGAACGGGCTGGAGAGGAGGTTCTCTCCCAACTCCTGTCTAGCGGTGCTGATCCAAGTTTAGAGGATCATTCTGGTTCCTCTGCTCTAGTGCATGCTGTTAATGCTGGAGACAAGGAAGCCTTAAAAGTGTTATTGGATGCTTGTAAGGCCAAAGGCAAGGAGGTTATCATCATCACCACAGATAAGCTGCCTTCTGGGAGACAAATGACTAAGCAATACCTGAATGTCCCTCCTCCACCAGATTTAGAGGATCGTTTGTATTGCACACCACCTGCCTGCATGTCACCCTCTGATATTCAACTCTGTGGTCCTCGTGTCTCGCCCCTTGCAAGCCAGTCAGAAAATGCCCTTTTCAACCTAAGGGAGAACCAGGGAATGGGTCCTACTACAACAACGTCCACATCTAGTTCAAAGCCAGGGTCTCCTACTCGCGCCCCTAGTCCAATGCGATCCTCTGGTGTGGCCAAACTTCTTCATCTCCAGAGGCTCCACTCAGAACCTTGGCTGAAGATTCCCCCATCCCTCTTGCTACAGCAAAGCAAGGCCTCTTCTCTGACTGAGGAGCTGCTGGACATCACTCCAGAGGAGGAACTCTCTTTTGGCTTCAACAGCCACCGTCCCTTGCCTCAAAGAGCTCCTCCTGTAGCTCGTCATCAAAGCATTGATGTCAAAGATGCCACTGGTCTACTACGAGCCTTGGAAGAAGCGGCCGAGTCAGAGAAGGAACAAGTGAAGGAAGAGAAATGGCTGAACAGGAAAATGTCCTACGATGGCGCATCACTTTCACACTCCTCCTCACACCAGAACCTCCTTAGAGAGGCTTCAACAACTGAACCCATCCCTGTGGACAAAGACCCAGACTCCCTGCCCAATCTGGCAGTGTCTAGCCTGCGAAACGTTGTTCGCCGCCGCAACACTGGCATGGATCACTACAGCTCAGACTCCCAGCTTCCTCAGTTTGGAAGCCAGCGCTCGGATGAGCTCGGCAAAACTGGAGGCGCAGGGGGAGGGGGAACAGGGGTCCCAGAGAAGCGTAAGCTGGTCTCCAGCCGGTCTTCCACTTTGTCCAGCTCTAGAGAGTCTCTAGAAAGCATAGTCCAGCGAAGGAGTCCGGCCATGATGGAGCGAAGGGGCTCTGGGGCTCTTCTATTGGATCATATCTCTCAAACTCGGCCAGGCTACTTGCCACCACTCAACCCTCATGCGCCCATCCCAGATATTAAAGTTAACATCAATACCACTGGTAACGGAACCAAGCCTGGGGCTACCACCGGGGCCCTGGCCGGGAACATACCTGTTGCTCCTGCTCCAAGGCATTTTGTGCCTTGTGCCCCAAGCCTTCCACGAGACCTGAAGTCCAAGAAAACTCTGTTAAGAAGACACTCCATGCAAACAGAGCAAATGAAGCGCTTGGTCAACTTTGAAGAGATCTTTGGACAATAAGTTCTTACACGTACCAGTTGACATTTGGTTTCACACAGTCATGAGGTCAAGAATGTTTCAGTTTTTATTCAGATTATTCAGAAATCGTAACAGAACATAGGATACTAAACATTTCAAATGTAAAGAATGAAGATGACACTGAAAAGTATGAGCTGATTAAAATACAACGTATTGCTGATCTAGTCATGGAAAAACCGTCATCGATGTCTAGCTAATACAGATAAATAATGTGCGATTTTATTTAGGCACTTTTAAGCTCTGTTGTGTCTTCTTATTGTGCAGTCATTCTGTAGAGCCACTAATCATGTACCTGCATCAAAGACTGTTGTGTTTTCATTATTGTAACCTATGTTGATCCACTGCAGATCCAACATGTGTAGGTGAATTCAATGTGTAAGGTAAAGTGTATGGTTAATTATGCTAACCTTCATTTATGGACCACCACAGTGCTTACAGCAGTGTAAAACATGCATATTATCAAATCTTGACATCATCTAAAGTTTTCTCCCAAGAGTTCTTTACATGTTGAGGTTCTGCAAAGAACCATGGATTCACCTATGATTCTCTTGTAAAGAATCCTTCCTGGTTTCTGGTGTATAGATCATCAAGTATGGTTGGCCACAAATTCCTCATCTTCTACACTTCAGTCAGCTCATCCAGATCTCCAGCTTCTGTTTTCTGCTTCTTTTCTTTCAGGTGTAACGAGGTAGTGTTTTAAACTTTGAGATCTGGGACTCTAGCAGGTCATAGTAGATCTTAGACTTGCTGAAGACTTGCCTAAAAGGTAACAGATGCTCTACGTTCAGCACATCACTTTGGCCTGTCCATACAGTCAGACTGTACCTGAGAGAAAAAGAGGGAAACACTGCTGAAAGAGGGTACTGCTGGAGGGCACGGTTTGGTCATTCTCCTACTTACAAACCCACTTAACAGAGTGACTGAAGGTGTGGTTGAACAAGGAAATCACTAATCAGTACTGGACACTGATAATATTCTCACTGTATACTCATGATAAAAACAAGATTCTCCTTGTAACCACAAAATCTTCTCTTGCCAAACTTGATCTTTTTTTCCCTGACAACTGATGGTCATGTGGTTTCTCACGTCCCTCAGGTTAAGAGCTTGGCAATCATGCTGGACAGTGATTTGTCTTTCCAAACACATATTCACAATGTCATCTCGTTGGCACATTTTCAGCTCTGTGATATTAAAATTCTTCGTCCTTCTCTAAAACTGTCCTGTACTGCCATTGTTGTACAAGCCCTGGTCACAGCACACATCGATGCGCTGTAGCGCCATTCTGTCTAGTCTCCCTCTCAACTTTGCTCCATAAGCTTCAGTTGACTCAGAATGCACTTTCATAACCTGGCTCCACCATATCTCTCTGACCTCTTTTCATATTTACGCTCTCAGATCCTCCCACTTCACTGCTCTTGTTGTGCCCACTACCAGCCTGACCGCTGTGGGGTTCAGAGAGTTTGGTCATGTTGTACCTCATAACAGTCGCAATATTTACCATCTCTCTACCTTTTAAATCTCCACTAAAAACTCTAACTTGCCTCTTCACATTCCGCTACTGTGGCAGCATTTCTTTGATTTTCATTTTTTTTTATATCTTTATGTATGTACAGTACTATGCAAACATTTTAAGCAGGTGTGAAAAAATGCTGTAAACAAAGAATGCTTTCAGAAATGGAAGTGTTAATCATTTATTTTCATCAATCAACAAAATGCAGTGAATGAACAAAAGAGAAATCTAAATCAAGTCAATATTTGGTGTGACCACCCTTTGCCTTCAAAACAGCATCAGTTCTTCTAGGTACACTTGCACACGGTTTTTCAAGGAACTCGGCTGGTAGGTAGTTCCAAACATGACTGTGTTTCAACCTCCGTGTGACATTGATGATCATCAGCACCTGTTTGGTAAAATTAGTTGATCATACACCGACTATAATCCTACAAAATCCCTGACTTTGTGCAAGTGTACCTAGAAGAACTGATGCTGGTTTGAAGGTAAAAGGTAGTAACACCAAATATTGATTTGATTTAGATTTTTCTTTTGTTTGCTCACTTTGCATTTTGTAAACTGATAAAAATACATAAACAATCATTATTTATATTTCTGAAAGCGTTCTTTGTTTACAGCATTTTTTCACACCTGCCTAAAACTTTTGCACAGTAATGTATATTTGTACAGATGTAGAAGTATGCATGTTGTGTTGACCGTGTTTTGTAAGGTGTCCTTTAGTGCCTTGAAAGGCGCCTTTAAATAAAATCTATTATTATTACTTACTTACTATAATTGTCATTGCTTACTCGCCTCTAGAGTAAGACTTTCTTGCTTCTTTTTACAGACTAGAACACTCATTCTGACAACGTATCTTGAAGCTGTAAGAGAACTTTGGAAGTGCTTTGGGTTTAAAGATTCTCTTTCACAAGCTGACTGACACCATTTATGGCACCACTGGCTAGCAGTCAGGGTTTGCTGAGAGCTGTAGGGACTCTACACATTCTGCTAAATTAGTGCTTCAACAAGGACTTTCATCTCAACTCTGCAACGTGGGCTTCCTTATAATGAGTCTGGCTCCTAGGGGGTGTTAATAATCCTAAGACAGCGGTGAGAAGACTGCACCTCTACACCCATCCACAAATCGATAAATTTAATTCTTTGTTTTCTTGTCTTTTGGTCTGACAATTCCAGGACCTGGAGCATCCAACAAAAGTGTCATATTTCAGTTAATGATTGCTCACAGCTGCAACTGTCTTGCCAGGAGTGTTGTTCTCGGACGACATGAGGTTGCTCAGTCACTGCCAAAGCGTGGCTCAAGGGGTGGAAAGCAGGTCTCTGGAGTTCTTTAGGTTTGGTAAAGGGGTGGATTAGGGACAGCCCATTGTTTCTGTGTAGTTTCTCTTCTTTCACCTCAACTCGGTGCTTCTATTCGAGTCATAAAAAAACCCATGAGGGAGAGAAGGCACCATGTTGCACCAGTGCTCCAGAGGCATTCTGATGAACTGCTCTTGTTACGTTACACGAAACCAATCAGCCAGGCAATCAACAGTTCCCTGCTAACAACCACTTAGGAAGCAAACCTTAATAGCTTCTGGTATGCTGAATACTGATGTACTACTGCTGCCACTGTGAGGCCCATACATGAGATTCTCACCTGTCAGATTGCTGCAAGAGCCACTGTAACTGCTGGAAGGACTGGGGCAGAAGAGCCGCTCGCACTGGGAAAGTCACTGGCTGCTTCAGGGGCCTACACAATGCCTCCATCTGCTGGACCATCTCCCAGTTGTAACCTGTGACGAGAGACAAAAAGGAGAGATGTGATGTCTATAAGGAAGTTCCGTCCTATGAATTAAGATCAGTATTCCAGTATGGCTAAGCAGTTCTGTTTTAGCATGAAACCCTGATATGCCAAAGAAACATGAGAAGTTTGTTATTTAATACCGTTCCAATGCACTTCGACTGTCTTTTGACTTTGCACAAACAATGTTTTTTGCAAGAAGATGTTTAAAAAATGAATATGAGAAAGTATTCAGACACCTTATCTTTTAGCATTTTCATTGGACTCAGGTCAGGAGATTGAAGAAGCTATGAAAGAAGCCTTCACCTTTTTACAAACCTTATGTCTTCTTGCCTTTCTACACCAATTATACAAAATTTTCTGAATTTTTGGAAAATTCTCCTCTGATACCTTTCTTTCGTTATTCGTTCAAAGATGTGTGAAGGACCATTTGCATATGCTGCTCCATATCATGAAACTCCCACCACCATGCTTTCCTGTGGGTATGGTGGGGGGTTGTTGGAGTTCATTGATCTGTTTAACTGCTGTGCCATCTTATCAAGTGGCATCTGGCTGCTCTGTTGCCATCCTTATTATTAGCTTCATAATTTTTTTTTTGGATGGTGCTCAGGTCTATGGTGTTTAAGATTTGGGGCTTTCTGATATTGTTCCTCATGAGAAATTTATGACATGCCTTGATCTTTACCACAATCACTATTTTTACTGCTATCTTCATTATGACAGCCTTTTCTTGAGCCTTACTATGCAGGACATTATTTATTTTAAACATGAATGTAGAGTTTATTGGAATGACTGTTTACATGACAACCAGTGAACTGTGCAGAGAACTGGTGGAAATCTTTTCTTAACAAATATTCTATCCAGTAGAAAGAATTCTCTGTAGCATTTTACCTGGATTATCTACATCTGGAGACCATCCAGTGGTCCAACCAAGGGAGAGCACATCTCCTTCTGCTCTCAAAGTAACAGTCTGTAGAAAATCCTGGGCATCCAGGGGGGTTGCTTGACCTCCAGGCCCTGGAAGAATGTCTGCATTGATCCATATTGGTCCTTTCAGCTGAGCTCGAGCCTTCTCCAGCAGAGCCATGGAGGGTTCCACTGCCACTAGGCTACACAGAGCAAAGAGAGGGTGAGATCCTGTCCAGAATGGCTTTAATACTAGTAGCTCGAGCAAGTCCAGATCATAAGGGTGTAGGAATGGTAACCCATCTTCTAATTCCAGGAATTTCTTTCTGTAATTAATATGTTTATCTATAAAACATCTGCAGACAAATGTGAACTGCTCTAAAACTCAGAGGATGAAGACTGAGAATGAAGCTCTTACAGAATGTCCAAAGTTCTAATAAAATTAACATCCAGAGTGAAGCTCTAATACAATTATTTTCTAGTATTTTCTAGTATGATTAATTTCCAGAAATGTATATAAAATTAATATCAAAAAGTAATTTCTAATAAAATTTGTATGTAAAAAAAGTTCTAACAAAGTTATCTAAAAATAAGTTCCATTAAATGTTCTACACTGCTCAAAAAAATTAAAGGAACACTTTGAAAACATATCGGATCTCAATTGGAAAAAAAAAAAAATCTTGCTGGATCTCCATACTGATATGGAATGGGTAACATGTTAGGAACAAAAGGATCCACATCATTTGATGAAAATGATCGACCTACAGAGGGCTTAATTTGAAGTCACCAAGAAATTTAAACTGAAAAACTGATGCGGCAGGCAAATCCAATCTGCTAAAATGCAGCAACTCAAAATGGTCCTCAGTAGTTTGTATGGCCCCCACGTCCTTATGAGATGAGGGATGGTGTCTTGGGGTATCTCCTCCCAGATCCTGACCAGGGCCTCACTGAGCTCCTGCAACTTTCACCGCGGCTTCTCCAGACTCTTTCACATCTGTCACATTGGGTGACAGATGTGGGATGGTGGTGGTCTAGAGGCAGGATACTGGATACTAGATACAAGAGGTTGAAGGTTCGAATTCAACCTCCAGCACTTCCATCACTGGGTTCCTGAGTAAAACCCTTAACTTTGAGTTGCTCCAGGGGGACTGTCCCTGTAATCAGGAATTGGAAGTAGCTCTGGATAAAAGCGTCTGCTAAATGCTGTCAATGTAAATGTCACATGAGCTTAGAGTGAAGCTGCTCTCATCTTTGAAAAGGAATCTTGTCCATGCTCTTGAGACTGTGCTGGGAGACACAGCAAACATCCTGGTGGAGTTAGACTGCCTGTGCTACCTCTGTAGTGTCCAGGTATCGCATCATGCTACCAGTAGTGACACTGACCCTAGTCAAATGCGAAACTACTGAAAAGCTGTCAAAAAAAAGACGAGGAGGAAAAAACCATTCCTGTTTTTGGGATCGGCTCATTGTTGCCCCGTTAGTGCACCTGTTGTTAATTTCATCAACAACAAACAAAATGGCTGACACTGATTAACAACCCCATCTGATACTTAACAGACTACATCAAAATCCCACAAGTTTAACTGACTTGATACTGTAAAAGACTAAAATAGAGTATTTCATTAGCACAGTAATTGCTGATCAAACCTGGTGGCAGACATTCAGACATAACTGTAAATTGTCATTTCTTTTAGATTCTTTAATTGAACAAATTCTTGTTTCCAAAATAACTGAAATTCTGAATGATGTAAAAATGTGAACATGTTGAAATTGATTTCCTAAATTCTCTGTACTGTCCCTTATCTGGACTGCATACCAAAATTAAATGGTTGACTCGACATTAAGTAATTGTTTAGAATAACTCAAATCAAAGGGCCTACTTTTTACTTTTATTTTTATACTCTGATCAAATTTCAGAGCCTCTATTTCTACTTTTATTTTTATATGCTGAGTAAATTTCAGAGCCTTTACTTTTTCCATTGTATAAAAGTTAAGTCAGTTCTGAGTCTTTTCCAAATAAATCAGTATTTTACTTACAAAAAGAATGTGTGTGATTGCCACCTCTAAATAATAATATACAGTACTGTGCAAAATTTTTAGGCAGGTGTGAAAAAATGCTGTAAAAAAAGAATGCTTTCAAAAATGGAAGTGTTCATCATTTATTTTCATCAATCAACAAAATGCAGTGAATGAACAAAAGAGAAATCTAAATCAAATCAATACTTGGTGTGACCACCCTTTGCCTTCAAAACAGTATCAGTTCTTCTAGGTACACTTGCACAGTTTTTGAAGGAACTCGGCTGGTAGGTTGTTCAAAAACATGACTGTGTTTCAGCCTCCGTGTGACATTGATCATCATCAGCACCTGTTTGGTAAAATTGGTTGTTCATACACTGACTTTAAGCCTACAAAATCCCTGACTTTGTGCAAGTGTACCTAGAAGAACTGATGCTGGTTTGAAGCCAAAACACCAAATATTGATTTGATTTAGATTTTTCTTTTGCTTGCTTACTTTGCATTTTGTAAATTGATAAAAATAAACTATCATTATTTATATTTCTGAAATAATTCTTTGTTTACAGCATTTTTTCACACCTGCCTAAAACTTTTGCACAGTAATGTATAACTTCTTCTTCTTCCAGCTGCACCCATTTAGGGGTCGCCACAGCGGATCGACCGTCTCCATTTCTTCCAGTCCTCTGCATCTTCCTGCTTCAAACCAACCACCTGCATTGTGACACCGCACATAATGCGGCCATAGCCGATAGCCATAAGGGAGGTAGCCCCTAGGCTCAGCATGGTATTCCTCCAGAAAGCCAGAGGGTGCTCTAGCCCCTTATTAACACTGCACTTCCCTTTAAGAGCTCACCTGATATAATCAGGTGACTAATTAGCAGAGGGGGTCGGTTTTTGGGGCAGTGTTTGGAAAGAGTTGGGTGATTAAAGCTTTGAAAAGAAAGAGTACGAGGGAGAAACTAAGTTTCCATGTCTCTTGTTAAAAATCCTTTCTTTCGTGGCATGTGTATTATATGCGTTCACAAAGAAGAATGGCAGAGCTCGTCTTCCGTGTTTGCGGATTAACCCCGTTGGACTATTTGGACACTCAATTCAACTCAGGATTACTTCTACCATCCTCTCTATCATCCCCTACTCCATCACCTTCGTGGTAAGACTGTTCCGTTTGCCATCTACCATCTCCGGAATCATCCTTACAAGACTGGGCAATACGGTTGGACTGAATACGTGTACTTTCATTGTTTGTTTGTGTTATATTCTATGTTGTTTGGGGAGCACTTGTACATATTAAAACACTGAAGGTTTTGTCCCGTGTATTGTGGTGGAGACGGTGTCTGTTTGATTTAGGAGTGATACAGAAATCGTTCAGTGATCGCCGCAACCGCTACAGAGTGGTGGCCCGTACGGGGACCTTCAGGGGTATAATTATTGCTCCCATAATATTGAATATAGTGTCTGTATTTTCCGTTCTGTTGTATTTTGGAGCTTGCTATGGTTATTCATTACGCTGTGTTTTGTTAAAAGGTTTTTGTGTTCCTCGGTCCCGGGTATTTCTGGACCTCTATTTTTGTAATCTGTGCATTACGCGCTTGTGTTGGGGCAAACGGTAAAGCTCTTTGAAGGGGTCGTGGTGTTAGTAATATGGCTGATACGAGCTTTGAGGGCAAACAGAGTGCCACTGAGGCTTCTCTCACTACGATACCTCCCACAGTTACTGTTCGCACCATTGCCCCTGGAGAGGTTACTCAGTTAACCGACCTTCTTGGTAGCATGTATATCTCGGAAGTGAGGGAGGGAGAGGGTGAAGAAGATCACCCTCTATGTTCCTGTGGAGCTCCTGGAAGGTTTGCGGAGTGGCCAGGCTATGGATCTTGGCCTTCCCTCCTCTGCTTTATTTAGGCCCTCAATCTTGGCCTCTTGACCCCAACCTTCATGGCAAGAACTACCCAAGGAGGTACAGGAGTCCCCCGAGGTGAGCCACTTGTTGGGACAGTTCCCTTCCCTGAAGTCTGCTGTCCCAGGCTATACCTCTCTTTGTCGCCACTCCATCACCCTATCTGACCGTAGGCCTGTGCGCAGCCGCCCTTATCCGGTTTCTCCTCTCAAGCAGAAGAGAAGATCCAGGTCAAGAAGATGTTGGAAGAGGGGATCATTGAACCTTCTACATCTGCGTGGGCTGCACCCATGGTTTTGGTTCCTAAACCAGATGGGTCCATGAGGTTTTGCGTGGACTTCCGGCAGCTAAATAGCAAGACTGTGTTCGATGCATACCCCATGCCATTGATCCATGAAATATTAGAGTCTTTTAAGGGAGCCAGGGTTTTTATGACTCTTGATTTGCAGTAAGGATATTGGCAGATTGCAATGGACCCCAGCCAGAAGGAACTGACTGCCTTCACTACCCCTCTGGGACTGTTCCAGTTTCGGGTTTTACCCTTTGGCTTAAAGAACGCTGCCGCCACCTTCCAAAGGCTCATGGAGAGGGTTCTAGCGGATCTAAGAGGTCATTGCTGCTTTGTCTATATTGATGACGTTATCATATACTCCCCAGACTCTACCCAGCATCTACATGACCTTCGGAAAGTCTTTCAAAGGCTTGAAGAGGCCAATCTCACCCTCAACTTGAAGTGTGTTTTCTTTAAATCTTCTTTAAGGTTTTTGGGACACACAGTTTCGAGTCAGGGGGTTACGGCTGACCCTGAGAAGACAAAGGCCATCCTAGAGTACCCCATCGCCAAGAACCTGAAAGAGTTGCAGAGGTTTTTGGGGCTAATGGGGTGGTACCACAAGCTTGTTCCCCATTTCGCAGAACGGGCAGCACCATTGTATGGGCTGCTGAAGAAGGGAGCAGCTTGGGTATGGGGCAATGCCTACCAAAAGAGCTTTGAAGACCTGAAGAACTCGATGATACAACCTCCTGTCCTGGGCCATCCCTGCACAGCCAAACCCTTCCGGCTCCACACTGATGCGAGTGAGATGGGGTTGGGAGCAGTCTTAACCCAGGACCAAGGGGAGTGTGAAATACCCCTTGCATTTGCCTCAAGACTTTTAACCAGAGCTGAGAGGAATTACTCCATATCGGAGAAAGAGTGCCTCGCGGTAGTATGGGCAGTTGAGCGCTGGCACCATTTTTTGGTGGGAGTGTCGTTTGAGGTCGTTACAGACCATGCCGCACTCACTTGGGCTTTTAACAACCCGAAGAACTCCTCTAGGCTAACTCGCTGGACCCTCCGGTTACAACCCTTTGAGTTCCGAATCATTTACAGAAAGGGATGTTTAAACATCGTGCCTGATGCCTTGTCCAGATTTTTCCCTCTACAGGCATCTGTCTCGCTCGTGTCGTCTATGCGGAAACCATAGATGGACCTACCCATGTCCCTACCTGAAATAGGGGCAGCCCAACTTACTGACCCTTGGATCCAGGAGGTCCGGAAGGAAGCAAGGCCACTGAGGGAGCTGAGGGATCCATCCAAAATCGCATATGTGGACCAGAATGGGATTATCTACCGGCGCGTACCGAAGGGGGATCAAGGTTTTAATTTCCAACTAGTGGTACCAGAGATACTGCGTCTCCCCGTTCAACACCACTACCACGATAATCCATTAGGGGGCCATCAGTGGCGTAGTGGCCCACTGTCCGCCAAGATACTTGGACATATGTACGAAACTGTCACATCTGCCAAAAGTATAAACCATCCAACAAGCCTCCTGCGGGACTGTTACAATCTACACCCATCACTGAGCCCGGGGAGATGTTGGGCGTAGATTTGATGGGGCCCTTCCCTAGAAGCAGCCGGGGAAACTCCTTTCTCCTAGAAGTGGTTGATTACTTCACAAAGTGGGTGGAGTTTTTTCCCCTCAGGAACAGCAAGACGCCTAAAATCGCCGAAGTGCTAGTAAAGGAGGTTTTTACTAGATGGGGAACTCCCAAATTTCTTGTTTCGGACCGGGGCAGCCAGTTCACTGGCCAGAGGTCTGCAAGACATGGGGGGTGCTTAACAAATTTACAACCAGTTATCACCCCCAGACCAACCTGACCGAGAGAGTCAACTGCACCCTCTAGAGTATGATTGCTTCATATGTGGAGGACGAACATAAGAACTGGGACACCTGGCTAGCCGAGTTTTGCTTCGCTATTAACTCGGCAGTCCAGAAATCCACAAGACACTCTCCTGCTCAACTAGCGCTGGGCCAGTCTCTTAAGGGCCCTTTTGACCGGCTCATCCATGTTGCGCCCTCCCCTAGGTCGAACTGTTATTCCCTCCTGGAGCGTCAGGACCAATTACAGGACCTGGTGAGGAAAAATGTCGCCAAGGCACAGGCAAAAAAGGCGAGGACGTATAATCGGGGACGTTCCAATCCCGTGTACCATCCCAAGCGGTATGTATGGATTAGGACTCACCCTCTCTCCGACGCCGCCCAAGATTACTCTGCCAAGTTGGCTCCTCGGTGGGCGTGACCCGCTGAGATAGTCAAGAAGCTAGGTCCAGTTAACTATCGAGTGCGATGAGGGGAGAAGACCGACACAATAAATGTGGTGGACATAAAGCCGTTTTACGGTCCTCCCCCTTGTGACCCAGCTGGGGGGGTATATGTGACACCGCACATAATGCTGCCATAGCCGATGGCCATAAGGCTCGGCATGGTATTCCTCCAGAAAGCCAGAGGGCGCTCTAGCCCCTTATTAACACTGCACTTCCCCTTTAAGAGCTTACCTGATATAATCAGGTGACTAATTAGCAGAGGGGGTCGGTTTTTGGGGCAGTGTTTGGAAAAAGTTGGGCGATTAAAGCTTTGAAAAGAAAGAGTACAAGGGAGAAACTAAGTTTCCATGTCTCTTGTTAAAAATCCTTTCTTTTGTGGCATGTGTATTATATGCGTTCACAAAGAAGAATGGCAGAGCTCGTCTTCCGTGTTTGCGGATTATCCCCGCTGGACTATTTGGACACTCAATTCAACTCAGGATTACTTCTACCATCCTCTCTATCATCCCCTACTCCATCACCTTCGTGGTAATGATCTACCATCTCCGGAATCATCCTTACAAGACTGGACAATACGGTTGGACTGAATACGTGTACTTTCATTGTTTGTTTGTGTTATATTCTATGTTGTTTGGGGAGCACTTGTACATATTAAAACACTGAAGGTTTTGTCCCGTGTATTGTGGTGGAGATGGTGTCTGTTCAATTTAGGAGTGATACAGAAATCGTTCAGTGATCACCGCAACCGCTACAGCATGTCCTCTCTCACCACGTCCATAAACCTCCTCCTTGGTCTTTCTCTTTTCCTCTTTCCTGGCAGCTCCATCTTCAACGTCCTTCTTCCAATATAATCCTCGTCTCTTCTCTGGACATGTCCAAACCAACGCAACCTTGCTTCTCTAACTTTTGTCTCCAAAACATCTAACCTGAGCTGTCCCTCTAATATACTCATTTCTAATCCTGTCCATCCTCGTCACACCCAACGAAAATCTCAGCATCTTTAACTCTGACACCTCCAGCTCCGCTGGAAAAGACCGCTCCTGTCTTTTCGTCAGTGCAACCGTCTCCAACCCATACAACATAGCTGTTCTCACTACTGTCCTGTAAACCTTCCCTTTTACTCTAGCTGGTACCCGTCTGTCACAAATCACTCCAGCCACTCTTCTCCACCCATTCCAACCTGCCTTCACTCTTCTTCACTTCTCTTCCACACTCGCCGTTACACTGAACTGCTGATCCCAAGTATTTAAACTCCTCCACCTTTGTCACCTCTACTCCCTGCATCCTAACCATTCCATTTTCCTCCCTTTCATTCACACTCATTTATTCTGTCTTTGACCTACTCACACTTATTCCTTTCCTCTCTAGAGCAGCTCTCCATCTCTCCAGGCTCTGCTCAAGCTGCTCCCTACTCTCACTGCAGATCACAATATCATCAGCAAACATCATCGACCACGGAGACTCTTACCTCATCCGTTAACCTGTTCATTACTATTGCAAACAAGAATGGGCTCAGTGCTGATCCTTGATGTAATCCAACCTCTACCTTAAGTGCATCCGTCACTCCTACAGCAGATCTCACCACTGTCACACTGCCCTCCTACATATTCTGAACTACTCTCACATACTTCTCTGTAACACCTGACTTCCTCATACAAAACCACAACTCCACTCTAGGCACTCTGTCATATGCTTTCTCCAAGTCCACAAAGGCACAATGCAACTCCCTCAGAGCAAGCATTGCTAGTTTCCACTACTCTTTCCCATAACTTCATGCTGTGGCTGATCAACTTTTTCTCTTTATAGTTTCTACAGCTCTGTGCATCACCCTTATTCTTGAAAATAAATAATATATATAATATTAATAAATGCATCAAATCCAGCAGTTTTAAGGACCTTTTGAAGTCCAGTTTGATGCCCTTTTCTGAGCTGGCAATGACTCCCAGCCACTCTTCCAGTGTGATGTTGCTGTCTGTTTCTGGAGGATGTGCCATTATAGGATCCTTGGGGTTGTGACCCCTGAGAAGGACATCCGCTTCAATCATCTGGGCCTGACCTTTAACATAAAGTTTAAGATAATCAAACAAAACACCACCAAATCAACTTAAAAGCTTATGTGATAACAAACAAAAGGGTCACCTCGAATTGCTTCATAGGTCTTGTCCTTGCTGTTGGCTGCATGATACCATTCCACATCTGCAGCGTCTCTCTCTCGTAGTGCACCCTTCTGAAGAAAGTAGTCCAGGGTTTTGTCCCTTATTGTCTCTACAGAAGAACAAAGTTGTTTTGTAACGTATCAGGACGTCATTTCAATACCAGTTCATCATGGGTGTGTTACTTATGTATATGACAACATTTTTGCTCCTTGTCCAAAACAGTGGTCATAAAAGAGTGTATCTATACTAAAAACAAGGGGAAAAAAAGGGTTTTCAGGCTGGAAATGTAAACACTACCAATTTAATTTAGACACCTGCTTGAAAATGACTTCCAGATATCACATAATTAAATTAGAATAGCTCTGGGCCACAGTCCATAGCTCTGTAGGACAAATGAAGAAAATTTTTCAGTGCTAAGCAGGATTCATTTTGGATCTAGAAGTTTAAAACGTCTAAGTGACACAGAAAGAAGCTTTATTATTGGGGCACTGAGCTCAAGAGTTTCAAAAGAACAGTCCACAAATGCAAAGAGAGGGATAGTGCTGTGAAAGTATTTTGTGCACCTTCCTGATTTTCTCTATGCATTATTTTTTTTAGTCAGGGAGAATATTTTAGCTAAATATGCTAAAATGAGTGAGATTTACATCACAAACCGCTGGCTGCATTCATGGCTAACTGGGTTAGATCCGCTGAATCTCATTTGGCTCATTTTATTACCTGGTGATCGTTTTCCCAAGGGTAACTGAGGAAATGAAAATCCAAAATAACGGAATAATCGAAAAGAAACAATGTGAGGGGCCAGCAGTTCAACAACCAAGGTCTACAGCGATCTGTAAAACAGTGATATAGTCAAATGAGTCATCCTTCACAAGTGCATGTGCAGTGGAGTGAAAGAATGGCCCAGCGACATTTTGCTGGTATCGTTTGAGACTTGTCCCCTAGGAGGGTACATTGTGAAGAGTTCTTCAGCCTGATCACCCTTATCCTGAGACTCTTCTGTATTTGTAAAGCTTCGTAACCTTTCACCTCATCTGACATCATTCAACGAGGGCTACTCCAACAAATGTCACCGAAATCCGCTTTAGGCAACTTCAATACATCAAATGCACCAACACCGGCATTTATAAATGCTTTTGTAGGTTCAGGTTATTGGTCATAAACCTGTGTCATCTTTCAGTCTTTTCCAGGATGTTTGATGAGAATAAAGATGATGTGTTAATCTTATCCTGTAGCCTTCCGTCACCAAATCACAACTCAACTGAAAGTGAAAGTAACTTATTTTATCTTTCTGAATGACACCACAGCACAACACTTCTCTGCATTTGATCCTTCACACAGGGCCGCAGTTGGCAACCATACATCCAACACCCGGGGAGCAGTGATGGGCTTTCTGGGCTCTCAGCTCCCTGGGGACAGTACATTTACATTACATTTACATTTTCAAGAGTGACTTCCAGCTCCTAATTACAGGGACAGTCTTCCTGGAGCAACTCAGGGTTGAGGGTCTTGCTCAGGAACCCAATGGTGGTAGAACCTAGGACTTCTTGATCCAGAGGTCTGCAGGCAAGTACCCTACCACTAGACCACCACCACCCTTGCTTGTGGGTACTTCAAAATAACCTGTTGGTCTGGGATTCAAACCTACAACTGTCTGATCATAAGGCCTAGATCTTAACCACTAGGCCACCACTGAATTGAACATCTATGGCAATGACATCTATCATGTATAGGACCAGGACCAGGACCAGGACCAGCCCATCAGCGGAGAAGCTACCATGAAGGATGGTGGTCCAGGACAATTACAATATAAGTCGTTTTTTCCTTTAATAGATATTGCAGTTACATATTAGGGTATACTTATGAGTTAATAAGCTCCTAAAAGCAGAGTAACCTTAACTCTGCAGCTCCTCTAGACAGAACGAGCTCAGTTTAACTAAACCAACCTGTCGTGCTGGGCGGAGACTCGGACATGATATAACAGGCGGCCCAGATGAGAAAAATGACGACGAAGACCCCAGAAAGATACAAACTGCGTTTATTTCCCCTCATGTGCTTCGAAAGTGTCAAAAAGGGGATGTGAAAGAGATGTTTCTGCGCGAACAGCATTAAGCACGCCTTTCCGGTCTCTGTCGTGTTGCATTGTGGGATTTGTAGTTTCCCTTATAACGTTCGTTTTCTCAAGCAGGATTTCTAAAAAAAAAAAATATTTGCTGGTCTGGCTTTATTTTGTCTTTTGTGCTTTACACATCTAAATTATGAATTGCAAATTGAACTAAAAGCTGAACCAAAAGAATTCGGTTCCAGAAGGGTGTAAATGATGCTAAAATTAGCCTTAAGCAAGATTTGACTTTGAAATAGAAAGATATTTTTAAAAAGAAAAACCTAAATAGGGCAATTTGACTAAGCAGTGTTGAATCGATTAAAATATGCAACTATCGATATCGAACTATCACCGAATATTGATTTGATTTAATTTCTCTTTTGTTCATTCACTGCATTTTGTTGATTGATGAAAATAAATGATTAACCCTTCCATTTTTGAAAGCATTCTTTGTTTACAGCATTTTTTCCACACCTGCCTAAAACTTTTGCTCAGTACTGTATATATATAAAAAGTTTTAGGCAGGTGTGGAAAAAATGCTTTCAAAAATGGAAGGGTTAATCATTTATCTTCTGTGGATGTAGGCTTCCTCACATCCTTCTGTCTCTTCATGTAATTATTCATGTAACTATTTAATGGACTATTTGTTGATGAATGTGTAAACTGCGAGTTGAATGAATAAACGAATGTGTTAATGAGCTCAACAATCACTCTGTCACCTTTGTACAGTTCACTCTCGTCCAAAGTTTACTGGAGGCAGAATTATTCAATTCAACAATTTTTATTATTCATTTAAAATACTTCAAATCAAAACACAAAGAAACAAGCAAGAAAATACTTTAAATCACAAATCAGAAATCTGTTAGTTTTACAGCTATACTCAAATTCTATATATAATAAAAAAAAAAAAAAAAAAAAAAAAAAAAAATTATATATATATATATATATATATATATATATATATATATATATATATATATATATATATATATGGGGAGGGTTACGTCAGGAAGGGCATCTGGTGTAAAACTTTGCCAAATCAATCTGCAGACAACGATACCGAATTCCATACCGGATCGGTCAAGGCCCGGGTTAACAATGACCACCACCAGTACTGTTAGCCTAAAGGGTGCTGGTGGAAATCGGACTACTGTTGGCCAAAGGAGAAGAAGAAGAGGAGGAGGGCATGTCTGGAGAGAGGAGGAGAGAAAGAAGGGGAGGAGAGTGGAAGTGAGAGTAGGAACTTTGAATGTTGGCAGCATGACTGGTAAAGACAGAGAATTAGCTGATATGATGGAGAGAAAGAAGGTTGACATTTTGTGTACATGTCCAGAGGAGAGATGAGGATTATTTTGGGAGGAGGATGTTGAAGATGGAGCTGCCAGGAAAGACGAAAAGAGGAAGACCAAAGAGATTTATGGACGTGGTGAGAGAGGGCATGTAGGTGGCTGGTTTGAAGCAAACTCCCTAAACAGGAGCAGCTGAAAGAAAAATTAGATATATATTCAAAATAGCACGTGAGCATATATATATCTTATAAGGGCTATTTTGCAGGATAAATGACAATTTCCAGCATTAAAAACATGACAAAAAAAATCCTTAAAGCAAACATTTTCAATGCCCATTGGGATTCTGGATCATCAATATGGAATTTCATGATCTGAACTTTTTTTATTTTTCATTTCAGACCATGGGCAAACAAAATGCAAAGGATAAATTCTGAGATGGACGTGGACCGTTTTTTGAGTTATCTTGCATAACTTATGTTGACTTGAATTTATTCAGCCAGCAATTTAGACTGTGGACAAAATATTGTTATGGACTGACGATACTGGTAGGATTTAATGCTTTTTGGTAGCTCTCACAGGGTGAAAGACGGGACACCCTGGACAAGTTGACAGTCCATCACAGAGTAAATCGAAAACGGAGCTAATTTGTTTTTTCTCCTTTTTCTCTTTCAGTTTAGCCCTGGAGTCAATAGTCACCCAAAGCTTTTCTGTAAATCCCCAAAACCTGCTCTAACTCGTCATTACGGTAACTGGACTTGCTGATGTGGTTTAGGACACAGTATGACTTACTGTTGGCTATAAATCTCACAAGGAACGTGAGCTTTGAAAAACAGACCTTGTTGTGCTGTCAGTAAGTCATAAACAAAAACAACAAGTCTGCTTCTGCATAAGGAAGAACTGGATGAGATTTGATGTGTATAGAGATGTTTTGGAGACATACAGAAAAGATTTGGGTGACTATTGACTTCTGGAATTGCCTCACAGCTCCAGGTAATTTTGAACTACTTCTTTAAGCTCTAAAAAGGGAAATGATCAGCCCTCTTCTTTAACTCTGTCACTCTCACATTGTTCTGTTTCCGTGGGGGTCTTTCCTGTTGTTAAACTGTCCATGGCAAGTGCTGTAGAATCTGTCCTATTAGAGGACAAACAAGCCATATGGTCATTGTGACAGTTCACTGAGCATCTGCTGCCGTCTCCTCTGTCCTGTTTGACCTGTTCAGAAGTATTTGCTTTTACTTTAGCATCCACTTTTGAGAGGTCCAGCTGTGCCTGAAGCTTTTTCTCCAGCTCCTCTGAACTCCTGGCTAGCATGTAGCTGACCTTCCGCTGATGGGCCAAGGCTTCCTCCTTGTCACTCAGCTGAAACGGAGAAAAGCAGGTTACTTTTGCCATTCGTCTTAATCTTCGGATGACTTCATTTCCGTAGGACTTCTATGTTTGTACTCAAAGCTAAATAAAATAAATAAGCTATATATCACCTGCATTAAAAGGTAAAAATAAATATTCCGTTGGATCCATGAATGGCTCAAAGTCACATAAATGAAGACACAAAAATGCAAAAAGCTGAGCATCCAGCATTCTAGTCTAATCATGCTAAAGCTTCAGCCAGCCAATCAGAATGGATGGGACTGCGCTGGTACATATGTTACATAAGTGTCAGAGGATCCCAGAAATATGAATTAAATAAGAAAATTGAAGGTATTGGAAAGGAATGACTTTACTGAGATGAAGTTGGCAATTCAGCTCCACGTCAGCTTTGAATTTGTGGCTAAAATATTTTTTTGCTTTTTTTATTATTTTACTTGAAATAATTAAAACTTTAGTGTATGATTTAAACCGTCTATATACAACCAGTAACCCCAGAACACACACAATTGACAACTGAACAATAATTCTTTTTTTTTTTTAATCAAAATAGCAATACCAAAAATGTTAAGAATATAATAAAATATTAAACCCATGCTGACAGATTCTGGTTGAGGGTTATTAAAAATAATAATTAAATCTTGTAATCTGGCTCATTAATGAAGTACTTCAGGCACAAAGTATGGAAAAAACAGACTATTTGGCCACAAAAAGTAAAAGAAATTTTTTTTAGTAAAAAAAAAAAAAAGTTTTCTTTTTAAAGAAATGCATTTCAATTGCCATCTAAATATTACGTATTTTCCCTAAATTGTTTGGCCCTAAAGCGAGAGTGTGTGTGTATTATTCCACATTCTGAATATTTATGTAATATTCAGCATTCATGTAAGTGGCGATTTATGTATATATAAACACACACCACATCAAGAAGTAACCGAAGGGTTTCCTTGGGGTCACTCGGCACCTTTCCCTCTCTGGCAGACGGCAGAAACCTCCTCAGCCTCTGCGTCACACCTTCCCAGCAGGAAAACAAAACAAAGCAAAAAAGAATGAACAGATTGTACCGTGTGCTTGTGCATCCATCAGTTATTATATAATGATTGAAAACTACTGAGCACTCAAACGTCATCACCCCATCTCATGATCCAGTGTCACTTGGGGCTCGGCAGTGGTCTCAGTACCTCGCACTGGGCTTGACTGGTAGAGGGCGTGTCTGTCGTTTCCAGCCAACTGCAGCACCTTCTCACTCCCTCGTTTCAGTTGCTGCTCGAAGGCGATGCGGAAAGCATCTGCCATCACATACGCTTCCTCTTTCCTCCTCCTCTGCAACTCCAGCTATACACACACACACACACACACACACACACACACACACACACACACACACTCTCTTTTAAATGCTAAAAGCTACAAAATCCCTCACACACATACAGAACCAGGTGTTTGGACTTTATTAAGCGTTTGGGCCTAAAGATCTAAGAATCTGAGAATTCCTTGAACTTTGGACTGACGCTAAAATTTAGTTCAGCCTGAAACTGTCCGGGTACCTCCTGTTTAAGCTGGAGAACCTGCTTACGGCTCGCAGCTGCACTTTTAGCGCAGGGACACGGCTCCCCAAGGCTGCAGTTACAATGACACGCTCCATACACGGCCAGCTGCAACACAGAGATTACACAGAGACTGAACGTCCGTCTGTCTGCCCAGTTCAAAACAGCTATACAAACAGATACTGACCTATTATAAAACCCGTCCATCTCTCAAACAGTCTCTCTCTGTCAGTAGCATTGAGTAATTGATTCAAAGCTCTCTTAAATCTAAAGTATACATATTTAGTCTGGCTTTAGTTAATCTAGTCTAACCTAATGTTCAATGCAATCTAGTTTAGTATTACTACATACGAAACCAGGTTTAGTCCAACCTGACAAGATATTTTAAGGGTCCTGGTGAAAGTACCTCAAGTGTGGATCCCTCTCTCCCCTTCTTGCTCGGAGGATGGGTCCTCTGGAAGTCTCTTCTCTCTTGAGCACTCAGTAAGCCCAGCAGTTCCAGACATTGCTGGCTCAGCGCTATTGGAAGCACACATGGTCACAATTTGCTGGAAATTCAAATTGCATTTTTAAATTTTTGTCTGCAATGTTTCTTTATTTAATATTATTAAAAATATATACAATTAAAAAAGTAATCGCGACGCTCAGAATAAAGCCTTCTTAACTTTCAGTGCAAGTTAGTTATATTAAGCAGGGACATTTCAAGCAAACGTCCTGTGTAAAAGTCTTGAGACCCTCATTACTTTAGATTTTGTAGAGAATCACCTTGTTGGTGTAAAATGCTATTTTCTGCCTGTCCAACTGTCTTATCTGTCAAGAAAAGTGAGCAGATTAAATGAAAGAACAAATGTTTTAGGGCTCCAGGCTGCAAAGTGTCTAAAGATACTGAGTTCCAACCACTCAGCATTCAGCATCAGCAGCAAACTAATCACCTGATCATCTGGAATCACCTGTTTCTTCACTGCTTCATGTCTTAAGTTAGACTCTTTCTTCTGCTTGAAGGTTCAGACGTAGATCACTGTGTGGATTAACCAAAAAAACTATAAAATTGCTCAGGTACAGAGACTGGACTGAAAATGAGAAACAACACTGTTCTTCAGGAAGATCTGGAGAACTGCTCGGGTACAGAGACTGTACTGAAAATGAGAGACAAAAACTTTGTCCTTCAGGAAGCCTGGGGTGTGACTGTAATAACTGGTCTGCATCTAAATTGTAGAACCTGAATAAGGAAAAAATCAATAGGACTAAATATTTGCATGTTTTGGTGGGTTTCTCATCTTGAATTGGCCTTCTGTTCCAATACTATTGGATGGGACTGGAAAATTATAACTACGTAGACAAAATTGGGGAACATTTTATTTGTCCAATTTGCTTTTGGAATGCAGAAGCAGCACAACATCCTACTGCTTGTTTGCTTTTGGAACTGCAGCTGCCTAGTGAAAGTGATTTTGTCATTGTGAAACACAGTGAAACACTTCTCTGCATTTTTCCCCATACACACCATGCACCAGGGGAGCGGTTTTGGGGATGGTACCTTGCTCAAGGGTACTTCGGGGTTACCTACTGGCCCAGGACTTGAACCCATGACCTTCCGATTATAGGCCTAGTCCCTAAACACTAGACCACCGTTGTCTCACAGTAGTTGTAGAAGGATTGTTGCAGGTATGCGGATGAACTGGACTTCACCCAAACATGTTACCGAACCGCAGCCAACAATTACTGATAGGCTTTCATTCGCTAACAGCCCCATTAGCTTTCATGGCTGACGTATTCCTTTAAACTGCCTCCGGCCTCATTGTACTAGGATAAGCTCATCAGTCAGACTCACAGGTGTTCTCTGCTCGGAGGTCCTGCAGCTGCTCCAGCTTCTCATTAAGAGCTTTACTCAAAGCCTTGTTCTCCACACACACCCTGCGTCGCAGAGATAATGAGCATGTTTAGTAAAAGGCTCAGTGTTAATTAATAAGAGAAAGTATTCATTATCTTTTCATTATCTGAGCTGCTGATCTAATCCAGGTTGGCTGCATTCATGGGGCGATTGAGAAATCCAACTGAAACAATCCACTCACCCATGATGTGGTCAAACACCCAAAAAATGTCTAGAACTGTAGCTTTGAGGCTAACACTAAAGATAGTCTGTATTTTTTCATGATTGACATCGCCTATTGTTGTGGTTTTGTTTTTCTTAAAATTTGTGACAAATTCCTGAAGCTAGAAATGAAAGAAACAGCTCCATTTTCCTTGTGTTTTATATATTCTTTCTTTCTTGTTCTTTCTTGTTAAAGAGCCACCCAAATTTCTCATTCATGGGATAATAAATTATTTTTCTATTCTATGAAGAATCCAATTCTTACAGACTCACTGACAGATGTGATGAGTTGAACAGATTTTAATTTCAATTTCAATTTATTCTTGTATAGCGCCTTTCACAACAGAGTTGCACCAAGGCGATTTACATAGATGGTAGACAGGTTATAGTCATGGTCTAAAAAATGAAGGCTAGAAGTTAAAGCCAGACGACTATGGAGGAGAGGAACCAAAAAGAGAAAAAAAAAAACCTCTGGGGGTCCAAGGTCGACTGGCTACCCAACCCTGTTCGGTATACTAGCAGTACAAAGTTAGCTCGGGTTTAACCCCAGGATCTGCACAGAGTCCTAAGCTGCTTCCCAGGCTCAGATGAACTGGAAGATTCTGAAATTTAGTATAAATGTTTTCTGTGTTTCAGATCCCGATGTGGTTGAAATTCACCACTTTTACTAAAACAAGCCTGAAAAGAATCATTTGACAGAAAATTTGAAACCACTTTGAGCTCATCCCAGATGTAGTCGGTCAGCCAAGAAATTAGTAGAAATAAGAAAAAACAAAACAAAACAACCGGCAGCAAAAGTTGCTCCCCATATGTTAAATTTGAATAATTCTTTATAATTTAGCTATTAAAAAGGGGTAAAATCGCTGTACCCTTCTTGCCAAATACAATGTCTGTGTTTTAGGACACACCTTGATTGTCAAGATCAGCAAGTGGTACACAGTGAATAATGCTGTGGCTAATGCTTTGCATGCTTTTTTGTACAACCAACCACACCCAAGGTTGGCACAATTTAGCCCACTCTTCCACCAGCTCCAACCCCTTACGCCTGACACTGCCAATTTCAGAGTAAATGGTGAGCTACAAATCAAGAATTGGTGCAAAACATTCCACAGAAAGCCAGTTTTGTAAGAATGAATGGCGGCATGGGGGGAATTGGCTCCGCAAGTGATCAGGTTTGAGTCCTTTAATACGTGTGAACTTACTGGTCATATTTCATTTCCCAGGCCAGCTCTACGTTCTTCAGCTGCACCTGATTGAAGGTGATCTCCCACTGCAGAGCATTCACTTCCTGTGTGAACAAAATCAGCTAACCCATCACATCATAGCCTGACCTCAAAAACACAGCAAATGTCATGTAGACCTGGTTTACACCTGCTTACTTCACGTGACTGGGATGTGGGCTGCATCTTGATCAAATTTAGCTCTGTACTCTGGTTTGTCTACAATCCAAACCATTGTTCTGTTCAGTTCAAAAAACTTTTGCACAAGACAGATAGTGTTTTATTATGACTTTTTTAAATTACTATATTTTACCCCATCTTTACTTTCTGCTCCTTCTATTTTCAGAACATGCTACCTACTTTAGTGTGAACACATCTGAGGGGAATTCTATCTTATTCTTATTTACCATTACCTTCCCAACATCCACAGTGGTTTGTTATGTCTGTGATGGGAGAACTAGTAGTTGAACTAGAACTAGATGAAAGTGAAGTTAATGTTGATTGTTTTCAGTAGATAGTTTTTATTGGAGTTGAAGTTCAAGGCTTTAATAGTCTTTAATTCTTTTAATATGTGAGATTCAGTTCACTTTCAGCACAGACAGATGCTACAGACGTCCTTCAGAGGAGACACGTCTCACTTTACACTCTCAGTACATTCCTGTACTTTTTACTTTACATTCTCAGTACATTCCTGTACTTTTTTCTTTACACTCTCAGTACATTCCTGTACTTTTTACTTTATGCTCTCAGTACATTCCTGTACTTTTTACTTTGAGTATGGGTTCTGAGTGTAGAATGAGTCTAAAAGAGATGTTTACACTGCTATAACATGACTTGAATGCCATGAGTTATCAGATTCAAATCTGGTTTAAATGCATCTAGTTTACACCTGCACATTTACGTGGATCAGTCCAATCAGGAGGTTACCTTTTCCAAAGCTTTGGTCCTTT
The DNA here is from genome assembly GCA_017165825.1 of Hepsetus odoe. Lineage (NCBI taxonomy): Eukaryota > Metazoa > Chordata > Actinopteri > Characiformes > Hepsetidae > Hepsetus > Hepsetus odoe. The sequence goes on along the minus strand of CM029390.1, from coordinate 4,920,548 downwards.
CCTCGCTCTTCTGAAGCAAGCTTTTGGTGTGGCTGGTCGCTTTGTCTAAAATAGCCTTAAAGGATGAAAAAAAAATCATAAGATTCATAATCAGCTCTGAATCACAATCATTCAAACTACTGGCAATGATTTCCAGTGACCAAGGGGTGTTTGTCACTTCATCCTTGAGTCCATCCTGTTGCACATTTGATAAATAATTTCATTAAAGTATGATGTTTCCTTTCAACATTTAATATCACCATGCAAAACTGTGTGGATGCAGTTTTTAAAGGACTGCAAATAAAAAAATTATATTTTTTTCTTTATTTCTCCTTCAGACAGAAAGTTCAGTTGTGATTTTAGTGATCGGTTCCTGATTTTCACTTTTCATAAACTTAAAAACTCAAAGAATCATTTTAAATATTATACATTTTAGGTGTGGAAATAAATATTTCCCTAAATATTATCAGTTCTTAACACGTTCATTCAAACGAACGGTGCTTTACAGCAATGACACTGTGTGTTCAGCTGTGCTGTAACTTATTACTCTCATGCTGTTTGGATTTTTTAACTTTGTCGTTTTCAGCTTTACATGTTTGATCCCATTTGCCGTCGTGTAGTAATATCACTTCCTAAAGTGTCTAAATCGTCAGCTTGTCATCAAGTGAGTTTAAATCCAGTAGGCAAAATAATTTTCAAACTGCCAATATACTGAGTGGGATCTAGATTGTATAGTGAGGTGGTTGATTATCTGAGCTGCTTAGCTTCACGTGGAGAAAGGCTGAGAAACACTAGGACAGGTCGCCAGTCAATCGCAGGTCCATCCTGAAGTTGTTTTGCATTTTCTTTAATAAGTGTAGTAAATCAAAAATGAATCATACTAATGGGACTGTCCCAGCTGTGGTGATGTGTATTACTTGGCCTTGCAGGATCCTCAGAGCTTCATGTTTGCCCTCCAAGTGACGATGGGTCACTTCTAACTCTGTCCTCAGCAGTTCCACTTCCTGCAGGGCAGAAGGACAAAGAGTAGTGGGTCTGTAGACCAGTTCTAACAGCTCTAACAGTTCAATGTTGGTCTTGTCAATTGTCCTGTACCTCTGTCACCTCCTGGAGTCTCCTCTGCAGCGTCTCACTGGAGTCGCCAACACTGCTGTCTATGAAAGAGCAGGGAATTACCCAGCGCACTGCACATCTATGGATATAAAACCTTACATGACAGCCCTACAGACTCAACAGTGCACCATCTGCAGGACCAGCTTTCCAGGAAACCTTTTAACTTGTGTGAGATCCTGGCTCGCTGTGGGCTGGTGTTGCTGCCTCACTGAGCTTTACCTAACACACCAAAGTCAACAGAACAAGCCCAGAGCAGGACACGAACAGGACGTGAACATGCCCCTCTCTCGGTCTGGAAAGGCCTGAGCAACTGCTCTTTTCGTTCAGAAATACATTTCCCCTTAAATTACTTGTGCATTCATGTGTTATTCTCATGCTGGTCATGTTTTTATTCAACTTCTTTAACCATTTTTTCCCCCCTGTCAGTTTAAATCCAGTACCCAGAATTATTTTCATCAATACCAATGAACTCGTCAACACGGAGTGTTGTGCTAGATTGCTAGATTGTGCAAAGTGTTGGTTCGTTTGTTTTCTGAGCTTAGCTTAACCAGGGTGGCTGGAGAAAGGCTGAGCAGCACCCAGGACAGGTCTTGAATAGAACGTGAACAGGATTTGAACGTGTCCCACACTCAGTCTGGAGAGGCCTGAACAACACTTATTTTCGCACAAACTGAAGGACGTTTCCCTTTAAATGACCAAAAGGATGGTCAAATGGTCACTGAAACTATTCGGAAAGTCGTGGGTTTGAATACCGGACCATCAGGTTGCCCTGATGTAACCTTGAGCAAGGTACTGTCCCCATCATTGCTCCCTGGGCACTGGATCTGTCTGCCCCTTGCTGCATGGTGTGTGTGGGTTAAATGCAGAGGAAGCATTTCACCGTGGTTCACTGGGCGCTGTGTTGCTGTGTTCACATTGGCAAATAGTCACTTTCGGATTATTACTGATGCATTTTGGTCATTTTCTTAAAATGTCAGAATGGTATCTCCCCACTTATCCACCTTCAATCCTCTACTAACTGAAGTTGAGCCCAGTAAAAGGGCAACTTAAGTCATTTGTCATAAAAAAACCCCTTTGTGGTGTTAACGGCCTCTGAAAATGGAAGAAAATATTTCCAGAAGGCTATTCTTTAATCCAGGGTGTTTGTAAACTAACTTCAACGTCCAACATAAATCTAATCATTTTATCGAACCTCCTATGTGAAGTGTTCATCACATAAATCCTAAAATCTCACCATAACCATGTTTTATAACCATCTCACCGTCTGTTTATTTTCACAGTGAGCTTTGATGTCTGATTCCATTCCTGCCCTGCAGACTTCTGCGCACTTTTGCATCTAGAGTGACTTTAGTGAAGTGAAAGTGACTAGTTGCCATTGTGAAACACAGCACAGTACAAAGTGAACCGCAACGAAATACAGCCTCTGCTTCCCCCCCCACACACATGGGCAGCTATTGAAATCCCCAGGAAGCAGTGACAGGGACGGTACCTTGTTCAAGGGTACCGGTGTGGGATTCGAACCCACATCCTTCTGATCCTGGGACCTAGTCCATAAACACTATATCACCGCTAAAATGGAACGTAAAAAAAAAATAGAACTCAGAGTTCACTGGGGATTTTAAAAGTGATGAAAAAAAAAATGAGGTAGCCTTGGCCAAGGTACCGTCCCCATCACTGCTCCCCGGGCATAGGATATGTCCACTGCAGCAGAGGATGCATTTCGTTGTGTGCTGGGCTGTGTCCGCGTTAACAAACAGTCACTTTCACTTTCACTTACTGAAGGGAGACAGGTTGGACTTTAAATTAAAGAAACTTTAAATTAAAGAAGGGTAAAAGAAGATATGTGAAGGAAGATATAACAAAACGTCTATAAATGATGGAATGCAGACTTTGTTCACCTGAGTCTCTGCGCTCCTCTCTGAAGGAGGTGGACAAGCTGCTGCAGGGGAGCCTGGAGGGGGGCCGGGTTGCCATCCCGTCCCCTAAATCCCCCTCCTTCATGTCGTCCTCTGAGGGCTCCTCTCTGTCCCCCTGCATGTCGCCGCTCGTCCTCTACCGAAACACACACCCGCAGAGCAGCGACTTCAAATTTTACTCCGACCTGAAATGATCGAGCGAGAAAAAGCCCGAGCTTCCTGCTCCAATTTTCGGTTCCACCTTAAATCGAGCAGGGAGCAGCCGCGCAGCGCGCCGAGCGGAACTAATGGAGCGTTTAAGGTGGAACGGAAAGTTCGAAAAAGAAAGTACTTTCTCGCACTTCAGCTAATTCTAGTTGGAGGATGGAGATAAATGAAGGAAAAGAGACTCACCCGAGAAGAGGACGGGGCATAAAAGTCACTAAAGGTGGCCAGTTTACGCGGATAAATGTGGCAACCAGCTGGACACGGAATAAACAGGTGTGTCCTAATGTCCTCCAACTCACGGGGACAGGAGGGGAAGTGGATTCAGACAGAGCTGTGTTTAATGATTAAGGCAAAAAGTAGTGCTGAGTAAAAGTTTCAAAAAGTAGGGAAAGTACTTTTTGTAATTAAGTAGTTAAGTACAAATGCGTCATTCTGAGTATGAGTAAAAAGTATGTACTTAAAGTACATTTTCTACTCTTTTACTCATACTTACGTTTTTATACATTAATTACTAAATTGCACTTAAAGTATAAATACATCATTCGGAGTAAGAAAAGAAGGGAAAGTACTTTGTGTATTTATGTAATTAAAGTATAAACACAATACTGAAGAGTTAAAAAGTAGGGAAAGGCTTTTCATGTAGTTAAGTAATGAAAGGTATAAAGGCTCAATTCAGAGTTAAAAAGTTTCAGTAAGTCGAGGTATAAATACTTCATTCAGAATAAAATTGTAGCCTAAGTACTTTAAGTGTAATTAATTAATCAAAGTAAAAGTACTTCATTCTGAGCAAACAAAAAGTTATTTAAGTGTAACTAAAGTTGTAATACTTAATTCCATGTAAAACAGTAATTAGGTTGCTACCTAATTACCTACTTCCTAATTAGTAAGTAGGTAGCAAGTAGGAAGAGAAAGCGTAATTGAGCAATTAAAGCATTTAATTCTGAGCATGTTTTAACTGTATTTAAGTCATTGTAATTAAGTAATTCAAATAAAAAAGGGAACGTACATTAAGTAAAAGTAGTATGGAATGTACTTTAAGTGTAATTACTTAGTTGGAGTATAAATACTTAATTCTAAAAAAAAAAAGTTAAAAAGGACATCAAGTGTGATTATCTAAGTAGCCAATGCAGATTAAAAAGTAAATGTAACTAAATCTGAGTAAAAAGGAATAAAACTAATAAAATTTTCCAAGCGCCTTTAAATAACTAAACAAAAAATAGCAAAACAAAGTAAAAGAAGTCAAAATCTAAAAAAGCTCTGGAATGTGAAATAATTTAAGTATAAGTAAGCAATTCTGAGTCCCTGAAGGTAAAGTGAAAGTGAAAGTTAAAAAAGTGAAAGTGACAACCCTTGTCATTGTGAGGTCACAGCACAGCAGGCGTGAACCACAACGAAATTGGACCTCTGCTTTTAACCCATGCACACAAACACCGTGCAGCAGTGGGCAGCTATTGAAAGCGCCCAGGGAGCAGTGACGGGGACGGTACCTTGCTCAGGGGTACCTCAGGGCAACCTACTTGTGAGGGAATCGAACCCACAATCTTCTGATGTGGGGAAACTCCCTAACCACTAGGCCACCGCTGCCCCAAAGTATCTGAAAAAAGGAAAAAAAAAAAAAAAAAAAAAAAAGGAAAAAGTATGTCAAATAAAAAGAGTAGAGGAAGTATTGAAATTAACCAATTCTGGAAAATTCTGGAAAAAAGTAATTAAAATAAATCTTAATTAAATTATAAGTTAAAGCAACAAAGCTTTTGTTTTGCTAAAAATGTTGTAAGTTGATAAATAATAAGTGGCCATTTTTTGGTGAAAAAAAAGCAAAATATAAAAAGGTAAATGTAAATAAATTAGAAAGGGATTTTAAAGTATTCATCTTAAATAATAAGTAAAATAAGAGCGGAAAAAAGTAAAAACATTATGAAAAGCAGCAAGCATGTAATTATTGAGAGAAGCAGCATCAGCCAAGTGAAAAAAGAAAAACTGCGTAAGGGTGATTTTAAAAAAGCAGAAAATTGAGCACAAAAAAGGAAAAATACTTTATGTGTAACTAAATAATAAATAAAGCATATTTAAAATAGCAAAATCCAAAAAAGTAAACAATTTGGATCTTTTTAGGATAAAATAAACATGCAAAAGTATTATTTACACTAAAAGACGGCTAAAAGACGAACATGACTCTTGCAAAACCTGTTTATTGTAGCGACCGCTCCGGTCAACAGACAAAAACTACAGTGGACACTGAAAACTCAGATCTGGCTTTTTTTTTTTTTTTTTTTTTTTTTTTTTTAAGCAATCTATATCACACTGGAGGTGAAGCTCACAAGGGACAAACAAGACACAAGGACAGTCTTCCGTTTGTTTAGAAACAAATAAATATTAGAAACGTCCTAATAATTCACATTATAAAAAGCGGCTGAAAACCCAGTGATTCAGAACCGTGGAAGGCAGCAGTGGTGAAGAAAGGCCGCAGGGTTCGATTGGTCAGTCACTGTCGAACTCCTCGATTAGAAGGTCCTCGTCGTCCAGTAAGGCTTCAGAGGTGCTTGGTTGGGGTTGGCTGGCAGGCAGCTCTCCTCCTGGGTCTTGGTTGCTTTGGAGGACGGGATCCGCCGTAGTGTCCCTGGACGAAGAGGTGGTTCCCGGCTCGGTGGCTCGGTTGCCGTCTTCGTTTTCGCTGTCGAGATCCAGCTCGCCGGGGTCTTTGTCGCCAAGTGCTTCGAGCCGGAACCTGAAACGACATTGTTTTATATAGTTTTGCAATAATACCCGTTTCTTAAGCACATATAGATCATTTTACAGATTTATTTTTGGAGATTTACCACTATTTTACTACTGTCCACTTTACATATAGCTTTAGGAGACATGTGAAGTGAAAGTGACAACCCTCGTCATTGTGAAACGCAGCACAACGAAATTCAACCAGCTACTGAAAGCGCCTGAGGAGCAGTGACGGGGACGGTACCTTGCTCAAGGGTACAACAGGGCAACCTACTGGTGAGGGAATCGAACCCACAATCTTCCAATCCGGGGGAACTCCCTAACCACTAGGCCACCGCTGCCCTTATGTGTAGGGTCACTGGTAATTAAAAATAGCTCTTTATTGCAATTTGAAAGGAAAAAAAATTCTTAGGCTAACAAAGCTTGTTAAAATAAAACAAAAATGACTGAAAATGGCTAATAAAAAGGTCATTAATTAAATAAACACATTTATTTCCAAATATATAAATAAAATCATACATTTCTGCTAGCTACACCAACAATGAAAAATAAAAAATAGAATATTCATTTAAAAAAAAAAATGCAGCCAATAAAATGGAACAAAACGATAAATGCCAAAAGATACATATTTGAACTGATGTTGAATATTGTTCCGACATACCTGCCAGGAAATCTCCTGAGAGAGAGATGGCCCACATCCTGGATGAAAGCTATCTGAGCTGAAAGGAAAGCAGAGCATGAATTTGGGCATGCTTTGCATATTCCCAAAACAGTCAGGAGCAGTTCTCAGCTGTTAGAACCCAGTGACGGCAGAACATTTACCATAAAGCTGGAGTTTAAAAGTGATTGGTTGGAGTTTTTTTTTTTTTTTGGGTGTTTTACCTTGGTTCCTCATGGGGTTGCTGAGCTTGGCGAGGTAGGGCACAAGCTCGGTCACGAGGCTGATGGGTGCCAGGCAGAAATTTATGAAAAGGGACTGAGCTGAAAGATAGTTCTCACGGTACTATAAAATAAACAACAGCAAAAAAAAACAAAACAGCCAATCCTCCATATTAACCATAAATAAACCATAACCAGCATATTAATTCAAATGACTGGAACCAAAACTCCTTTACCGTCTTATTAATCTGTAGCCAGTGGGGTTTGTGAAGCGGCTTGAAGCCCACTGAGGACTGGCTGGTCGCATGGGCTCGAGTGGAGTTGGAGTGCAGGAGCCCTCTGGTGGCCACTGAAGAGCCGTACTCCAGCATGGTGGATCTGGACTGGGAGGAAAGTGGAAGCAGCTTCACAAATCAACACCATCTCAAACACCTCTCTCAACTCACAACTCAGTAACAAGCTGGAGAAAGAGCTGCTCGCATGAACTCACGCTCCACTCTGCCGTCAGGAAGTCGGCGTCCGAGAGGTACTCGCTGGCCTGCGCCACGTCCTCGGTGTCTGAGAAGAAATCCAGGTAGTTCTGGTGCAGGTAGAGATTAAAAAACTCCCCAGACATGTGGGAGCGCTCTACAACGAGCTGGAGGGGAATTTTAAAGAGCTTTTGGTAAAAATCTACCCAAGAATTGGCTGAGATGTTTTAGTATCGCTCTTGTTCATGTGATTTAAGACACTACAGTTATTTAAAAAAAAAAAACACAATCCCAGTTTTAGGCAATCTAACTTTCGTTCAGAAAAATGAAATTAAAGCTTAAAATGAGCTTTTAAAGCTTTAGTGCAAAACTAAAGGACGACAGTTCCTGTCCGATTGATTAAAAATGTTGGGAATGTTGTGTAAATGGGATTTTTGAGCCAGGAGTTCATTTCGGTGAGTTTGTTTACCTCTGGGTCAACAAGCAGCCGGTCTCTCTGATGTACAGCGAGGTGTGCGGGTAGCTTGGGAGCTTCGGAAGCTTCATAGCTTTCTCCTAAAAAATGAACAGCACCATGGTTTAATACCTCAACAGCGTCTTTCCATCATGGTGCTGTAAACAGATCAGCCTTGTAATTAGACCAACGTTTGCAGTAGAGGATCTTCCCCAGGGCTCTGAAGAGAAAGAGGGAGGCATCTTTTCCTCCAATCGCAGGACTGTCATCCAGCACGTCTGAGAGTTTGGCCAATCGACCCCCTTTGGCCCTGACTGGCGCTGTGACAGCAGCCGACTTGCCCTTTTTAGAAGCCTGGAGGCTCTTTTCCAGGGAGCGGTCTGGAAATTCAAACAGGTTTTTAATAAGCTGTTTACAGACATCATGACAGCATAGAAACCCTAATGATTTTTCATTATTTCTACATGTCAATGGCTGAGAATTGAAGATGTTGTGACATCTTCACATCTTTACAATTTCTTTCGGTATCTTATTCTGAGTGGAAGCAGAAGTCATGGGGTCTAATGCAAGTGTGACCATTGTTCCCTGTCATGAACCACCAATGAACCAATCATGAATTAATGGTTCAGGCACAAACAATTATATCGGACGGCGTTAAACGCTTTGGACATCTGATTCACTATTAAAGTCCACTGAAGTTTCTCTAGCATGACACGCCGTTCACTAGGCAGAGGTTGCCTAGTGTTTAGGGACCAGGCTCCACGATCTGAAGATCATGGGTTAGAATCCTGAACCAATGGGTTGCTTTGAGGTACCCTTGAGAAAAGTGCTGTCCCTGTCACTGCTCCCAGGCGCTGGACATAGCTGCCCCCTGCTGCATATGTGGCTTAAAAGCAGAGGATGCTTATCATTGTGCTATGTTTCACAATGACAAATAGCCACTTTCACTTTCACGTCATATCGGCTAAATTGTGCAGAAATTTTGGAAGAAAATTTTTTGGTTTCCCTTCAATTCGCATCACCATCTAATAACACTGTCCTCTGTAATTTGATTTAAACGAACCATCAAACCACTTCTTTTAGAACCTGCCACATTTTAGACTCCTTTTAAATATGTGATTGTTCTTTGTTTGTTTATGAAGGTGCCGCTGCTTTGCTTTTCGTTATTTGTTACAACAATAAAACCAGTTTTGAATTCTAAAATGTTTAACTGCGTGCTTTGAGCATTGCAAGTGGACCCGTTACATTTACGTCACCTAATAAACTTTGCTCCACGTCCAGCCTGCCCTCGCTTCTGGGCACTGGCGGAAGAAGAGAAGTAAACAACAGCCCTCTAGGACTCATGAGGGAGAATGTGGACCCACCGGTGAAAGATGAGAACTGCAGGCTGTTGATGGCGCTGCGAATGTCCCCTGAGCTTCCTGAACACAGCTGCTCCAGCGCCCCCTTATCAGGCACCGCGATCCTGCCCGCGCTCTGAAGATCAAAAGCGGATACGTTTTAATGAGATACTCGGCAGACGGCCGCATCATAAGCAGTGGTGGAATGAGTCAGCTGTTCATCTCACCTTGTTCGCTTCAGTGCTCGCGATACGACTCAGCACCTTCATCATGCTGGTGGGGGCTACTGGGTTAAAACTGGAGACGGAAGACGATTAGAAAAATGAAACAACCAGACGTGTTCCATGTTGACTGCTACTAGTTTGCGCCCAAAATTATTGATGTGTGAGGTGTTAGTTTTGATATTTTGATCGCCTACATACATTAGACTATTCCTGCAATGAATCATTATTTTAGGCCATGGTTAAGTGCAATAGTTTAAGCACAAGAATAACTGCAACAACCCTTTAAAATTGCCACGTAAACATTCAGTAAAGTCACACAAATATTGCACACTTTCACTCTAGATTCCACATACAGTACTGGGCAAAAGTCTTGAGCCTTCATTGTTTAAGATTTTGCTTCAATACGTTATTGTATTTATGGTTGTGTTTTTTTGTAGTTTTTGTCTCTCATTTTCAGTCCAGTCTCTGTACCTGAGCAGTTCTCCAGATCTTCCTGAAGGACAGTGTTGTTGTCTCTCATTTTAGTACAGTCTCTGTACCTGAGTAGTTTGATTGTTTTGAGTTGATTAATCCGCACAGTGATCTACGTCTGAACCTTCAAGCAGAACAAAGCGTCTACCTTAAGACATGAAGCAGTAAAGAAACAGGTGCAGATGATTCCAGATGATCAGGTGATTCGTTTACTGCTTATGCTGAACGCTGACTGGTCAGAACCCCTTTATCTAGAACCTTGCATCTTTAGACACTTTGTAGCCTGGACCACTAAAACATTTGTTCCCATTTCTTTTATTTAAATCTACTCACTATGACAGATGAGACCGTTTGACTAGCGTTTTACACCAACACGGTGATTCCCTACAAAATATAAAGTAATGAGGGTCTCAAGACTTTTACACAGGATATTTTTAAACCCATGTAGCAAAAAAAAAAAATCAACCTGATGTGGTGGACGTTCAGCTCCTGCTGTATCTCCTTGGGGAAGAGAAGTCTAGAACTAGCATCTCCGCTTAGACTGTCCGATACAATGAAGACTAAAGGGCGCTGTCCGCTCTTCAGAAATCGTCTGCAGAAAGTGTAGAGTGGGAAGCACACAACCTGATTCAGAAAGATCTCATGTTGTGCTTGAGAAGAGTGCCATGATTTTGTTCTGGGTTCTCACCTGAGGATGTCATGCAAGCATCCCGGCTGCCTGTAGAACTGGTTGGGAAAGTCCTGTGAGGACACGGATTGATTAAAAAACCTCAATTGTGATCTGTTTTGACTTCCACCATTTACTGCTCACTGCTACGGCATACCTCCACCAGAATGATCTTCCTATTTTGTGCAGGACTATCTCCCCTCATCTGGAGCCGGTTGTATTTGTTGGCTCTGAGCAGGAACTCCTGAAAGGCTCCGGTCTGTGAGCTCCCATGGAAGCAGTTAAACCTGGAGTCTAGATAAGATTGAAAAATGTGTAATCACAACCTATAGACAACGTGAAGTTATCCATATATGTTTCACAGGGGCTGGGATCAGGGCACCTGGGTCAAAGCTCTGCCTGAAAGAATCATCTGTCCTGTACTCTGAAGTGATGGGGTTGGCCCACTCCTGGATCTGGTAGTTCACATCTTTGGCCAAGACTCTAACTGTTGCCGTCTTTCCGCAGCCAGATGGGCCCGTCAGTAAAAGAATAGCGCCACCCTGTAGAGACATTAAATCAACAAAAATCTAAATGTTTCATTTCTTGGAAAAAGGAAAAAACAAACAAAACAAAACAAAAACAACAATCAGTGCATCAAACAGACACTGGATATAGATCCTATTTCAGTTTTCATTTACATCCTAAATTCACACCTTGTTTGCACTCTTCAAGTCCAAATGGATCCTCAACCAGCTCTCAACTTCCTCAACTTTCTTTTTGTGGACCGCCAGCTCGACCTATGGGCGCAGATTTTAATATAAAAATGAATAAAACAAAAATATTGTCTACAATCTCAAGACTTCTTTCAAACAACAACTGGTGCATGTGTGGAGCTTCTGTACTTGTGACTGAGGCGCGTGTACATCCACCCAGGGTTCATCCTGCTGCTCCTGCGAACCTCGTCTACTGGAGAAGAGCTGTGGCTTGGTTTGAAGTTCTCCTTTTCTCTTCCTGGGCCTTTTCCCACCAACATCCACGACAGAAGGCCAAGCTTTGGACTTGCTTTCTCCCGCAAGGGATGCTTTAGTCAAGGCCAAGCTCAGTCCTGAGCCCCCCAAAAGATCACCAAAGGAAGGCTGTACCCAGCTGCTTAACTAAAGCAAAAGGTAAATGTTTAGGGATTGTCAGTAATCACAGGGCTCTGCTCAAATACAAGGCTGAGATGAAGGGCCTTACTTTACTAGAGGATGCTTTTCCTCTGAGAGAAAGCTTTGACATTCTCAGCTCTTCCCATTCACACAGCTGGACTACTCAGCGCTGGCATCTCATGATGGAGAGTTTCCCGCCTGAAACAAACAATTATGCAGAAAAGTCATACCACAGGGTCAATGAAGAGTAAAAGCGAAGGATGTGAGTAACTTTTCATGGTTAAAAAGTCAGTTCAAATGCACAAAAGAAAAGACAGGGTGCAAGCACCCCAACGAAACCCGAATTGATGTAGAAGAAATTCTTCTTCTTCTTCTTTTGGCTGCTCCTGTTTAGGGGTCGCCACAGCAGATCATCAGTCTCCATTTCTTCCGGTTCTCTGCATCTTTCTCATTCAAACTGACCACCTGCATGTCCTCCCTCACCACGTCCATAAACCTCCTCTTTGGTCTTCCTCTTCTCCTTTTTCCTAGCAGCTCCATCTTCAACATCTTCCACCCAGTAAAATCCTCATCTCTCCTCTGGACATGCCCAGATGCAACCTTACTTCTCTAACTTTCCAAAACCTTCAGCCTGAACTGTCCCTCTAATATACTCATTTCTAATCCTGTCTCTGACACCTCCTTCTCCGCCCCCTGCCTTTTCATCAGTGCTCTCAACCTGGACAACATAGCTGATCTCACTACTGTCCAGTAAACTGTCCCTTTTACTCTTGCTGGTACCTGTCTGTCACAAAACACTCCAGCTACTCTTCCAATCAGCCTGCACTCTCTTCTGCTCTCGCAGTTACTCTGAACTGTTGATCCCAAGTATTTAAACTCCTCCACCTTTGTTACCTCCACTCTCTGCATCCTAACCACTCTGCTGTCCTCCCTTTCATTGTCAGGTTCAAATGCTTAATATGTTTAGAGCTGATATGTAGAATTAATTACTTTAATCTATTTAGGTCAAAATGGGACAAAGCTTGGCAGAAGACAGTGCAAACTTTTGATTTAGATGTAAATTAGGTTTTTTGCCATTTATCAATGATTAAAAACATAACGAATGTATCAGCATCAAACTGGTGGAGAAAGCCTACAAATGATTATCGTCTCTGAAAGCAGACCACGTTAACAGGCTGGTTTTTCTGGATTAAAATAGTTTAGAGGTGATTATAGATGTTTTCAACAGCCCATGACAATGAACATGATTCATGTTCATCTTAAAATCATTTACTTTGATGTATTTTCTTCATGTTTTATATACATTTTTTAAATTCATAAATGGTTTAATTGTTTCAATTTAAACGAATAAAGAAACAGAAAGTAACTTAAATATACACTTTTTTTATGTTCTGAAAATGCAAGCTGTTTCAAAAGTTAGCGAATAATTGCGATTTCAACACAGAGCGAAAATAATCGCGATTATAGTTTCTTCTTTAAAGCAGCCCTTTCTAAAAATCTAACTATTTGGTTAAAAAACTGGATGCTCGACGTAAGAAATCAATCAGAGATGAATGTTAGGACAGTTTTTCCTCACAAAAAATGAAATGTTTTGAGGTGTCGTTGGGAAACCGGTTAAAAAAAGGGGGAAGAGTTTCTTGTTTACACTTGAACGTAAACTTCGTCCGGCGACCGTTAAAACTATGCTAAGCTAACGCTAATTTTCGGGGCAGAAAGGACGGATAGCGCGCGCAAAATGGATGAAAACGACCAAAAGGACCCACCTCTGCCGTTAACCGCGTGAATTTTATGTGAAGGGTAGATAATCTTTTTTTTGTTGTTGCACTCAGACACTCCTTTAGCCTCTTAGCTCTCCTTTCCCTTTAAAGAGTGGGCGCGCACCGATGACGTCAGCGTGGCGACACGGCGACCCACGTGGAGCTGCAGGGGGACGAGTTTCCAGCGATGATCAAAACAGAGTTAAAGTGAAATATATTCATATTCGGTCCAGTTTGGAGCCCGTTTAACTGTCGGATCAGACCAGCCGCCGGTCGGAGATGGGAATCATGAAGAGACCCAACATCCTGCTCACAGGTGAGGGTTGTTTACAGATCTGGGTGATTTCTTTACAGTCAACAGCGTCTTCTTTACATACATTTTACATCAAATTTAGAGAAAATCCTGACTGATTTACGCTGGCGTAGTGCGTGGTTAACGTCATTCCACCTTAAATGCGCCAGTACTTTTAATATAAACAGTGTTGGGTGCAGTGGGTCTAATGCACTTCTTTTTGAACGACAGGAATAATGATCAAGGCAAGGTTTTTTGGAAAATTGAAAGAAAATTCAAGATGGTTTTCTGTTCCACCCTAAATGGGAAAGCCATTACAATCTCGTTTAATAATAAGCGGGGATGAATAGCATGAATAATACATTTATAATAGTATATATAATATTTTATTAACAATCCCTGAACATCAGCTAATCCATTTCATAATGTTTTGGTCACTAAAATGTTGAAATATGGAAAAGAAAGTGGCTAAATATATCTTCATGAGTGAGTAAAAATATAAATCAACGTGTCGTTATTAATATTAGGACTGAAAGATAGTCACAAAATAAGCAGGTGAAATGTGCTGTGTTGCCTTTAAATGCATTAAAGAGCCTCTATCGACACATTTCTGCGAATACAAAGGTGGTGACGTCACAAAAAGCAACTTATTTACAAAATAGAACTGACAGCAGCTTGGCACCGCCCTTTCAAGGGGAATGACCTGCAATAGAGGCAGCCAGTCAGAAAGGAGGACATTTCCGTATATTTATGTGATTCTTGGGCGTAAACAGAATTAACGATGGTGAATTTGGGAGTGATGTTTTGGGACGTGAACCTACACGATCGTCATGGATAGAAATGGGGAAGGAAGGAAAATGCCAGTCCTTTATGGTTAAAGATTGGCCATGGTATGAGTCTCTTGATTCAGTGCCCATTAACACTCACCTGGGGGACCAGTTTGAATTTTTTTTTTTATTTTGCACCACTCTGGAATTCGTCACAAAATACTTTTGCATTCCTTTTTCCCAGGAACGCCAGGAGTCGGGAAGACCACTCTTGGGACAGAACTGGCCAAGAGAACGGGACTGAGTTACGTCAACGTCGGAGATTTGGCACGAGAAGGTGAGCCTCGTCGCGCGTGTTCAGTGTTGGAAACAGGAATGATTTTAGTTGCACCAACAGTATGGAAATTTCATGCTCCTGCTTTGTGATCTCAGGTCAGCTGTTTGATGGGTTTGACGAAGAGTACCAGTGTCCCATTCTGGATGAAGAAAGGGTAGGTGCCAAAACCTGTGTATAGGTCTTTGGGTTCATTTCAGATGCCTGGCAATTATTAGTCATTCATTTATTCCCCCAGTATAGTCATGATCTCACCCACCCCAGTAATGTGAAGTCTCCTCCAAGGCTATGGTGCAGCCATCATTGGTCAGCTTCAACACTTTAGGAGGAGAACACTAACTGCCAACTCTGTCAGACTCTGCTGTGGGCGGCATGACGTGAAGGGACATGCCAGTTTGGGCCCCCAGCGACAGGTTGACAGATCGATTTATCGATCATTTTAGTGATTTGTTAAGGGCAGGCCTGATGCTGCAACATTATCATTTGAGTGTTGATGTCGCATCCGTTCAGGGCCCAAAAACGCACAGTAGGTCTCGCGCTCTCTGGACAGGGTGGTCCTCCCCCCTCCCCCCCCAGTCACTCCATCCAACAGGGGGCCCGTTAACTGATGTAACAGAATGATCCTGGTGCCCTTCCATCGACAAATTACAACGCCAGCCAATAATCATTTTTAAACACAGTTTGAAATCGCGTGGATCAAAAGCACTGCAGTTATGTCCGATGTTTTCTTTGAGTGATAAGTTCAATAGGTGGAGTTTTAATAGTAATAATATTTGATGACTTTGAACTTTAAAAAAAATAAAAATGAATTTTAAAATTAGATTCAAGATGAGTAAATTAAAGAAAACATGCAATGAAGATGTGTTAAAATGAGGTATTTTCACTCAGCTCAACCCCCACCTCCTCCCTAAACGACCCACAACTAAACTCACCAACGGATAATTTTACAATCCAGCAAGTTTTTCAGCTTTAATCCGTGGAAAGAGGGAAAATAAGACACAAAATGAGCAAAAAATGAAAAATCTACTTCACAGCAAATGTCAGGATTATTTAAGAACAAATGTATCCTGTTTCCCTTCAAGGTCGTGGATGAACTGGAGGATAAAATGACAGAAGGAGGCGTCATCGTGGATTACCATGGTTGTGACTTTTTCCCCGAACGCTGGTTTCACATTGTGTTTGTCCTTCGCACAGACAACACGAACCTCTATAACAGACTTGAGGGCAGGTGAGCCACACAACCCAGTCAAGCCAGTCAAGCAGTCAGCAGACTCTTCAACACAGAGGAGAAGATTTTCACTCACTGATGCCTTTATATGTTTAATGTTCTTGTGCACTCTCTTTATTAAAAACCCTTTTCCGATTCTCCCACTGGTAGTGCGGTTCCACCAGCCAGCAGATGAGTAGAGCAAATGTAATGTTACAGCATACATTTAGCAGGACTGGATTTTATACCATTTTATTATTATCATATTATTATTAAAATCATTATTATGATTTTTATATTTTGTTAAAACTGAACAACTCGGGTTTTAATTTTATTAGAACTACATTCTGTATAATTTTATGCGATCTTCATTCGGATCAACTTCGTTCTGGATGTTCAATTTATTATTTTGATTAACAACCAGAATTACGTTTAAATTTTATATATTTTTTTTATTTTATAAAATCTTCATTCTGGAAATTGATTGTATCATGACTTTATTCTCAAGTTTTATTTTATTAGGATGTTTCTTAATTAAAAATTTTCTCCAACTTAAAGCTGAATTTTAGTTTTTGTAGAACTTGTAGTCTATTTAAATTTTATTTTGAGTGTTGAATTTAATTTTATTTGAAATTGAATTCTAGATTTGTGTTCTATAAGCGTTCTAGATATTAATTATATAAAATGCTTAATATATAACATCTGAGTCTTTTTTTTTTTTTTAAACTGTATTCAGTACGTTACTTTAAAAATTCCAGGACATTTTATGTTTTGATCTCACGTTTAATTTAGTTAAACCATTCATTTTAATTGAACTTTATTCTCAGTTTAAACTTTCTCCATTCCTTGAATATTAATCTTACAAGTCCATCATTCTAGATGTTAAAATGCATTCTCCTTTTAACGTGATGCTTTTTAAAAATTTATTTTAAACATCATTCTGCTGATTAGTTTGATTAGAATTATTGATTTTATTATGAACTTCACTCTCAGTGTTCAGCAGCTGTCAAACATTCATCATTTATCTCTTTTAATTATTCTAGAGGCGTCCTTCTTAATTTCTTACAACGTCCTACTAAAAGTATGAAACCTGTGGAGACAGAATCTTAATATTGCGGTCATGTTTGTTTATGTGTTCTGGGTGAGTCATTCTTGTTTCTTTTGTTTAGAGGCTACACAGGAAAGAAGCTTCAGGACAACGTTCAGTGCGAGATCTTCCAGACCATCTATGAAGAGGCCATGGAGGCTTACAGAGAGGAGATTGTGCACCAGCTGGCCAGCAACAGTCCAGACGACATGGAGAGAAACCTGGAGCAGATCATTCAGTGGATCGAGCACTGGATGAAGGACAATAACTGAACCCAACACCGCAGACTCAAAAACACTTGCCCACATGTAGACGTGATCTAGCCAGGACTGTAGACTTTGCGTCCACCTCAAAGTTTTCTCGGCATGAGTCAAGTAGAGAGCAGCAGCTTAAAAAGAGCTATCATTCCATAATGTGTGAAAAAATAAATATTTTCTAGTCTAAAGCCCATATTGTATTCATTCCCTTAAATTTACACAGCAACTCAGTAGGAGTTTCCATTAATCATATGCAATGAAAGTGAAAGTAACTATTTGTCATTGAGAAACAACACACAGTGAACCACAACGAAATGCTTCTCTGCTTTTCACCCACACATGCTGTGCAGCAGGGGGCAGCCACATCCAGCACCCGGGGAGCAGTGATGGGGACGGTACCTTGCTCAAGGGTACCTCAGGCCAACCTACTGGTCCGGGATTCGAGCCCACAACCTTTTCCTGGGGCTGAGTCCCTAAACACTAGGCCACCGCTTAAAAGCAGATTATCTGCAAATAGAGGGTGAAAAATGTAAAACAAACAGAAACAATCATTAAAATTCCTTTTATTTAAATAAAAAAATATTTATTTTAAAAATAAAGTTTTTTTAAACAAATTCTGAACACCTAAAACCTGGACATTTTAGTCTTCATATGCGGTTATGATGATGGTAAAATAGTGAATCTGAACTAAAGCACAAGTTTGCATCTAAATATTGAAATGATGCACAAGTCAGTGTATTCATAACCATTTCATATGAAAAGGGGAAGCTTTTAGAGGTGTTGAACGGCTCTGGACGTCTGGTTCCCTTCACCACCACTGTAAACAGAGTTTACTATTTAATTAGGCAGGAATGTTAATTACTTCAATTAAATTAATTGAATGGTTCGTTTTTAATGAATTGTTTCGTTTGATGTCATGTTTATCTGTATTTTTAAACTGGTTAGTCATGTAAATTCAGTCTTTAGAGAGATGAAAGCGACCATTTTCGAAGCCCCGCCCTGCTGAAGCCAGGATTGGACAAAAGGTGGGCCGTTTCCTCCAATCGTAGAGGGCACAAAACGGGTGCAAGAGCAAATAGGTTGTCGGTATACGGGTGGGGAAGAAAATCTGTTCGGTTTCGGCGGAAAGTGAGGATTACGTCATCGGGGTGAGGCGGGTCACGTGATCCAACGTTTCACCTGCAGACCAGGTGGCGGAAGACAGGTGTTCGTGCCGATGAGAGGTAAGTCCTATTTATTTCTAGTAAATACTTGTGGATAAAAGCGATCACAGCCCATCAGGAAGCTTTTATGAGTGTTATAGAAGATAAATCATACCGGAAATGCCCAGATGAGTCCGAAAAAGGGCCTTTTCAGATGGAAAGATTTTGTCTTTGTTCACCACTGATGGTCCTTACCTGAGAGTTTGGCAAGAAGGGGTTAAATTGTTAAAATTCTCTTCTGATGTGTGGATCTAAAATTGATCAAAAATGGAAAAAACTGTGGGTGGCCTTTGTATTTGTATATAGTGTTTTTTAAATCATTTGGTCTTACTGTCCTTTCATTTGAGCTAACCCTTCCCATCTGTCCTTCAGGGATCTGGGTCATAAAGGGCAACTCATGTCAGCTGTGAACGGTTCCGCTTCCCATTTTGACCGGATCAGAGAGGTACCGCATTATGACCAGGTGCCCATCGGTTCCCTGGCCCGGGATGTCCCGTACCCAATTGACGGGTTGGTGCCGGCCCTCAGCTATGACCCCTTGCCACCCCCGCCGCTTCCACTCAACCCACCCGTGGGCCCAGACTTGTATCCCAGCGATGGAGAGGATCAGCCGGACGAGGCCATGGACATCAAACCCGTGCACCGCTTCATCCCGGACTCTGTGAAAAACTTCTTTCGGGGCAACAGCTTCCGAAGTAGCAAGAGCCAGACTTCATTTCCTCCACCCCCATCTGAAATTGTCAACACCACCACAGAAGGGGTGCCATGTT
Organism: Hepsetus odoe; assembly: GCA_017165825.1. Lineage (NCBI taxonomy): Eukaryota > Metazoa > Chordata > Actinopteri > Characiformes > Hepsetidae > Hepsetus > Hepsetus odoe. The sequence goes on along the minus strand of CM029390.1, from coordinate 4,901,310 downwards.
CCCCTCCACACTCTCGGCCACCCTCCCCTGGTGCCCCAAGCTCCTATCTGGACCCATACGGGGGATCAGGTGGCAGCTACACTTCACGCAAGGAGCACGCAGCGCTCCTTGGGGAGCCAGTGGAGTCAGTTTCGGGCCAGTCATCACAGACGGTCAAGACGTATAGTGAGAGGGTGGAGGAGTACCACCAGAGGTATGCCTATATGAAGTCATGGGCAGGGTTGCTGCGGATCCTGGGTTGTGTGGAGCTGCTGCTGGGTGCTGCTGTCTTCGCCTGTGTATGTGCCTATGTGCACAAAGACAACGAGTGGTACAACATGTTTGGCTACACCCAGCAAAATGTCTACGGGGGTTCTTTTGGTGGAGCAATGGGAGGGATGTATGGTGGGGTCAACTACAATGGGCCCAAAACCCCTTTTATCTTGGTGGTGGCTGGCTTGGCCTGGATTGGCACAGTCATTCTCCTCGTCTTGGGCATGACCATGTACTACCGAACCATCTTGCTGGACTCCAGCTGGTGGCCTGTCACAGAATGCATTATAAACGTGACGCTTGGAGCTCTCTACCTGGCAGCATCTATTGTGTATGTGCGAGACACTGTCAAAGGAGGACTCTGCTACTACCCGCAGTTCAGCAATGGCCCCAACGCTGCCTTCTGCAAGACGGAGGCAGGCCAAACCGCTGCCATCATCTTCCTGTTTCTCACCACGGTGCTGTATTTGGTGGGGGCCGCTGTATGTTTGAAGCTTTGGAGGCATGAAGCAGCACGTCTCCGTCGGGAGGCACTTGAGCAAGAGGTGAGCCTCTTGTTGTGGTCCCCTAAACCTGTGGTTCTCAACCCTGGTTGTCCAGTACATAGCTTGGTTTCTTCACTGGGTAAGGAAATAGCCAGATCTAGGTGTAACCCATCACCAGGCCTTGGAACCACACCATGTATTCTGGGCTAGAGGTGAACAGCCCTGGCACAAAAGCGCTGATACAGTAAAGACTACAGTGTTGACTAGAATGAAAACTGTCAGGAAATGCTAATCACGAAGTCTTAATCTACTTTAAGAAACTTGGCATCATCTGAGAAACACATTTCTGGTAATCACAGATATCATTATTCAGTTATCATGAAGGGAATTCATTAATTCTTTCTTTTCTGTTTAGATGAAGACCGTTACTTCAGTTCCCCTGACCATGGTAAGTATCTGTTTGAACGTAGAGGTCTTTGGACTTCTCTGAACCTGTCTGAATTGCTCTAATTGACATCCACAGATTGACGCGGGGTCCAGCGTCTCGGCACCAGCCTACAATCCCCAACTGATGGCTCACCCTGAAGGCATGAACAATTTCACACCTGTTCTGCCACTTATGATGGAGCCGGAATACCTGAGAGGTCACATACCTGCTGGACACATCCCAAAGCCTGTGGTCATTGCAGACTATGTAGCGTGAGTATGAACAGGCATGGCATTTCGACCTAAGTAGAGAGGACAGTTACTGACAGCCATTGTGGCCAGTTCATCACCACCGTTCCGCTCCACACAACACTAGTTAAATGATGAGATCAGCTGAGAGAGGCCTCAAATATCCATCAAAGAGCGAGTCCTTGGCCTGAAACTGACTATTTGTGAAGGTTACCAAAACAAACTGTCCACAAACTGATAAACTACAGACCAGGAAGGTGTGAGGTTTGACCACTAAGATCATATATGATAGGCTTAGGCCAGCATTTGAACAAAAACAAAGCTCTTCAAGCAGCACTCAATGGTATAGCCATGCAAATGATATTCGAGGTTTAGCCACAAAACCATTGTTATTTATTGAAATATATTTCATTGTCATATCTTAAGATCACAGGGACATGTTTACTTATTGACAAAATCTTTCTATTGCAGCAAATACCCTGCTATCCATACAGAAGAGGAAAGGGACCAATACAAGGCCGTCTTTAATGACCAGTATGAAGAGTATAAAGAGCTACACGCGGAGGTTCAGGTGCTCGCCAAGAAGTTAGAGGACATGGACAACCTTTTGCAGAGCCTTCCATCTCAGCCATCCAGCCAAATGGTATTCCATCAGATAAACAGCCAGAATGTGTTGATAAGAATATGAAGCATCAAGTTATCATCATGCAAAGCAAGATTTTTTCATATTTCAAACATCACATTCATACTATTATAGTCACAGGAAAAGGTGTTTCCAGTAAAGTAGCAAGGGAGTGGAGTGGATGCCCAAGATGGGTGTTTTTTTAAATGAGTGACCAATAAGTTACGAGGTAATAATTTCCCAAAATGTAGCCACAAGGTAGGAATTTCTAATAAAGACTGAATAAACAAACGTTGTTGGAATGGAATTGGTCAAATAAACTAAAGTTTTCTTGGCTTACTGACCTCAGCGATTCCCTTTATCTTGATTTCCTGAATAAGACCGTGCTCTTCTGTCTTATTGACCTGTGTTTAGATGTGTCCTTAATGAAAGGACACTAATCGAAGGCTTGCCAAGATCAGCATTCTTGTAATTGTATTTTTTCCACACGTAAAAGACAAAAACCGATCCTAGATGGCTGTCAGTTTCATGGCAGCTTTGATAAATATGGGCCACTGTGTTGGTTAACATTTACTGCAGGTGAACTCTTAGGTCAAGCTTAGCTCAATCAGATTAGCTGACTGCGAAAGTAAGATACTGATCGGTGATGTTGTTGATTTTTTCCTAATGGTGAATTTTATTCTTGACAGGAGCAAGAGCGGATCAGCAACATCATGCAGGAGTTCCAGAGGAAAAAGAATGTGAGTGTCCTAAGGGGCGTCCATTTCTGCTTATGATCACATAATTCACATAAGCTCTGAAAATGAAAAAAGAAAAGCTTTATACTTTTTTCTTAAATAAATTCAAATAATTTGTCTTTTGTGTAAGCTATATTCACACAATCCCATAGATTGCTCTTGCCTTCCTTTTTGAATTAAGTTGACTTTGGAGACCCCAGTGCACTAAATTGGCCAAAGATTTGGTCATTGGTCAAAATAAAGCACAAAATACCAAATCAAAGACTTTACAAATTAAAAAATGCTGTTAAAGTTTACAATGAAACTGAAATCTAGAGTTCAACTTCAATCATACAGTATAAACATGAACGTTCGACCAAGAAATGTTACTCTTGTTTCACTATAAACTTTGTGGTCACTTCATCTGGTGTCTAATAATTCTCACTGTTAAATTTAGAGTTTACAATGTGAATTTCATAATTGAACCATGAAAAGTGCTGATTCATTGTTAAAATGCAGAATTAAACTGAGTTGTTTCTTAGATAAACTGTAAACTTTGTACAGATTTGAATATTTTTTTTGCCCCTTTTTGGGTTCTCTTGGTAGTTTAGGATTTATGCTAAATATTTCCTCTCAGAAGTGTCTACACAATGTTTTCTATCCCAAATTGTTCATAATTTCTGGAAAAAATGGAATGGATTTTTGGTTAAAAAACCTACTTTTTAATTGTTTAATTTTTCAATGTTTTCTCTATGACAGTTAGCAGAACTAGTTAACTAGCCTGTTGCATTTTGTAGTTTAGAAGGCCAAATGTTAAAACGTTAAAGGTGGCCTTAGCCGGAGCCCAAAGTAATTTTTTTTTCTTTAAGAAAATATCTTTTTATATCACTGTGAATACAAAGTTCTTTCCTTTAAGAACTTTTTTCAAAGATTCACCGTATCTGCCTTTTTACACAGCTATAGCCGGCAGCTAGTTGGCTAGTTATCCTTTTTTTTTTTTCGCTTGGTCTGTTTATATTTACAAAAGTTCAAAGTTCCCTATTAAAGAGAGATAAGCACTGTTTCACTTATTTTCTAATAGGTCTGAAAAACTGTATTTAAAAAAACATAGTAGCATAGAGATTTTTTTTTTTTTTTTTTTTTTTAGCATACCACCTAAACTAGCAGGTGTTTGTGCTAATTTCTAAATGTGACTGTCCATTTTGAAGAAATGTTGGTCTTCACGATTTCATATAAACTGCATCTTCACTCAGCTTAAGCCTGGAGCTGACCTAGCCTTTAACTTGGTCAGAAAGGAGTCTGATGAGCATTGTTGGTTTGCTTTTCGGACTTGGATTAAATCTTGTTTAAATTAAAATTACCCAAGCAGCCTTGGTTTTATTCATGTTGGAAAACCGGTTCTGTGAAACAGGAAATATAGGAAGCTTGAAGCTAATTTCCATACATGTCTTGCATTTTTGTCCTCAATACTGTTTAATGTTTCTGCCTACAGGACCCATCGTTCTTGGAGAAGAAAGAAAGATGTGAATATCTGAAGAACAAGCTCGCTCACATCAAGCAGAAAATCCAGGAATATGACAAAGTGAAGGACTGGAATGATGGTTACAGTTAAAGCAGCCTAATATCAACTTGATCTCTCAAACCATCAACAGGGGCTGTATGGCCTACTGTTGACCTCAAAGTCTAGCTTTGGGCCTGATTAGTACCCAGTTAAATTGAGGCTGATGAGATCCCGTCCATTTACCTTCATCAGAAAGCACAAACCTTTTACGAAATGATGTACGAAATACATTTTTATGAAAGGAAAATTATTGAAGGCATGTCACTACATGATACACACTTTATTTTAACCTTTATTTAAATGTGAATCAGTGCTTTTGTCTTAGATGTTTAAAGGCAGGTCTTTGTAATGTTGCTGTATTTTGGTTTGAACACTCGTTTGGCTTTTGAACTTAGTGTATGTTAGGTTTGCATATGTTAAATGAAAGTTGCCTTTTTTTTTTTTATGTATCAACAGCTCAAATTTTTTCAGTTTTTTGTTAAGGGCTTATTTTTTTTGTACATACTTTTTTTTTTTTTTACAGTCATGTATCATCAAAGTAAAAGAACATGTATGAATACAGAGCGGTCTTGTCAACTTTTACATTGTTTGTAGACCACATCAACTCATGACAAAGAGATCACAGCTATCCAAGTCTGGGAAACCTCAGGACTTCAGTTGGTCAGGGTTAATGGGGTGGCCCTCCCTCTCCCTCCAGTCTGCTGGCGTGGGTCTAGTCAAGAACGCCTTTTGCCAGTTGTTAGAAAATTTCGGTTACATGTGATTGTTTGCCCATGCAAGATGCTTAATCGATCTTACAAGACCTTGTTTATCATCACTTGCGATGCTCTCTTACACCAGCCTCCGTTTGCTGCCATAATTAAACTGGCCATTGTCCTTCAAGTATGTTGAGCTGTAGAGGCTGGTGAAGATATGATTGTGCTTAACGTTACTTGGCCAATCCCTGTCTATTTAGGCTGAGATCTAGCTAGGAATTCACATCAGAGGACTTGTTTAGTTGCTATGGGAGCCAGATTTTGAATAAACTGGGAACTGAAACTAGAGTACTCAAGTAAATCTTGTCATCTAAGTGTTGGAGCCACTGAATAGGAATAGAGGATGTGGTCAGCTGTTTATTTCCCATGTTCCAGACATGGGAAAACACAGGCCTCTTTGTGCTGCTGACCTGTTCTTGTTCTGACGTTTGTTCCTTGGTTTATGGATGTGGTGAGAGAGGACATGCAGGTTGCTGGTTTGAAGGAGGAAGATGCAGAGGACAGGAAGAAATGGAAACTGATGATCAGCTGTGGGGACCCCTAAATGGGAACAGCCGAAAGAATAAGACGACAACTGTGGTGTCCAGGTGATCTCTGCTCTAACTGTGAAGGAGTAGTCAGCTCATTACTACACTGACAATGGGTGTTTCACTTACTGCACTTTAAAGAGTTTCCTGTGATCAGGGAGGACGTGAAAGGAATTTGAGACATATAAACTGGTTTGGCCGGATCTTCAGCCGAGTTTCGCCTTACTAGCTAAAGAAACAGACAGAAGTAGTACATGGTCTCACACCTAATGTGTGTGTAGGATACTCAGCTGCGGCCCTAAAAGTTTTGGGTTTGAGCCTGGCATCATTTATGTCTCATGAGAAAGACCATTAACACCAAATAGCTCCAGAGAGACTCCCTGTCATCGGGCAATGCAAGTCGCTCTGGAAGTGTCTGGTAGGTGTGTAACCACGAATGAAGCCAGGGTTTTTTGTTGATGTGTGATAACGTCTTCCATGATGGCACCATTGGTCTTTGTGGGATCTTCAGCAAGCCACGTTAGCATGCTTGATGAGGTGACGTGGTACAAATACTTCATAAGTATACTCAAATAGAAATGTCAGGTGTCTGTACTTAATTTCCTCCCAAATATCTGTATTGTATACTCATTACATCCTTATAAACTTCATACTTTAGTTTGTCTTTGAGGAGAAGGCATGGTGGTGCCGTCGTCTCACAGCGAGAAGGTCCTGGGTTTGATTTCTGTATGGAGTGATGTTCTCCCCATGTCTGAGTTTCCTCAAGGAGCTCCGATTTCCTCCCACCATCCAAAGACGTGTGTCAGGGGGACTGAAGACTCTAAATGTGTTCAGGGGTGAGTGTGTTTATCTGTAACTCTGTCTTGTGATGGACAGACAACTTGTCCAGGGTGTCCCCACCTTTTGCCCTGTGAGAGCTGCAATAATCACCAACACCATTTGTGACCTTAATCAGGACAAGAAGATAAGAAAAAGAGTGAGTGAGAGCAAATGTATTTGAGGGGAATTCTCCAAAAAGTTTTTTCCATCATCTTCCCAACATCAAGATGCATTTTAGCCTAAATGGACAAAAACACAGAAAAGAGGGTCCCTACAGACAGAAGGAGACTTAAGAGAGAAGACAATGAGAATGGATGCTGGAGAAAAGGCATGTAGTGTGTGTGATGTCTGTGATGGACATCACACTCACTACACACCTTTTCTCCAACATCCATTCTCGTTGTCTTCTCTCTTAAGTCTCCTTCCGTCTGGACAAAAACTACCACTAGAAATGTTCTTCAGAGGCCATTTGATTTTATACTAGTATATTTCAGTGCCTGTACTTTTACCTGTTTCTAAGAAAAGTAGATGAATCCGTACTTTCACTTTAACTGGACTTTAGACCCGGTTCTTTAAGTAAAGAACGTGTGCCAGCATTGATGATGAGAGGTTCAAATAGCAGGATTAACCGCTAGTCTGTCTTTTGTCAGAGTGATGAAAATTTAAACCAGCCCAAACAAACAAGTTATTATAAATAACCTCTCGACAGTATTCTGCGATCTATGAACACCGGGAGTTAAATCTATTTCTTAAAATGATGGATTTTGTCCCCGTCCTCGCCCTGTGTGCGCTGGGTTGGACGCCAGCACTCCCCCGCGACCCCGTTTGGGACAAGTGGCAGAAAATGGATGGATGGATGGATGGATGGATTTTGTCCTGAATCGCTCTGATGATGGGACCTCCTCAGGTGAAAGGATCATGGACCTTAAAGCCACTCCACATAGTGGGATCTGTGACAGATCTCTTTAGAGAGCTGCTCAGTGGAACCCGGCATCAAAGAACCAAAACTGGTGTGTTTCACCAAACATGCCAAATATTACACAATCAAGGTACTTGATTGTATAATATTACTAATATGACTAATGTACCTTACACACACATATATCAGATAGATCTCTCTCTCTCTCTCTCTCTCTCTCTCTCTCTCTCTCTCTCTCTCTATATATATATATATGAAACATTTTTTGTTTGAAGATGGACACACACTTTGTCATAAGTAAATATATTTTAAACATCCATTATCTGCCGCTTGTCCCAAACGGGGTTGTGTGGGAGTGCTGGCGTCCAACCCAGCGCACACAGGGCGAGGACGGGGGATGCACCCTGGACAGGTCGCCAGCCCATCGCAGGGAGGAGCGGGACGGGGACGGCACCTTGCTTAAGGGTACCTCAGGGCAACCCACTGGGAAGGGGTTCGAACCCCCGATCCTCCGATCATGTGGCCAACGCCCTAACCACTAGGCCACCACTGCCCTAATTTTAAACAAATAGATTTTAATACATTATATACATAGACAGACAGTCAGATAGATTGATAGACAGACAGCTAGTCAGATAGACAGACAGTTAGATAGATAGATAGATAGATAGATAGATAGATAGATAGATAGATAGGTAGAAAGATAGATAGGTAGAAAGACAGACAGAGAGAGAGAGATAGACAGACAGAAAGGTAAGAAGATGAGAGTCCCTGGTCGGGTTGAAGCGCCTCCTGCTGGTGAGAGGAGGAGCAGCAGTGATCTTCTGTCACTGGAGAAAAGGGCCGGTACACCTTAAACAGTGCGAGTCTATTTAAGGTGGAGCGGAGGAGCTGAAGCTGGCGAATCGGAAGACAGGCTGAGCATCGTCCTCCAGGGCGTTTCCTTCACGAGAGAGAGAGAGAGAGAGAGAGAGAGAGAGACTGACTGACTGACTTTTTACTGAAGATCAACAGGTGAGTGTCGTGTGTCGGTTTCTATAAAATGATGTATATAATATTTGTTCTTTGGCATAAATACACAGCAATTGGACAGAGTTATACAGACAGATATGTAGACAGACAGAGACAGACTGACAGACAGACAGGTCCTTCAGGACAGGTGAACCGCAGCTCGCCTCCACAGCAATGATCTGAATGAATTTTCAGCTCTTTAAATGTCATAAAACGGGACCAAAACCCTCACATTCAGTCAGAAATCATTAATAATCTCTATTTTCTTGGTAAATTGAGCCGAATCTGTTTTATGGCCGGGTTTTGGTTTTTATTTCGGTTTTGTTTGTGTCCTCGCGACACCTCTCGGTGTCCGTTGGTTTAAAATTTCCGCACAATTTTCGGGCGATTTCTTCACTTTTTAACAAGTTTTGCTAGGAAATTCACCCCTTTTTCTACGCACTGTTAACTTTTAAAAGTATGCCGTGTTTAATATATTCACCTGTGCATTTTTTTTCTTTTGCCATTTAACTCGCTTTTTTAATATAAATTGGACGAAAATGACCATCCTGGCTGGAATGGCGAGGCTATGCTAACTTTTAATTTTAAATCTTGTTTTCATCCCGACAGGAGATTTTTTCTCCATCCTTGAAGGACATAAGAGGTCAAGGTCGAGAAAAACCCCATCATGCCTTCAGATAAACACAGTAAGAGGACGTAAGTGTGACTTTAAAATTATTTTCCCTCAAAAACTAGACTTCAGCTGGAAGATAATCCAGGAGAACCTCTTTCTCATCTCCTGGATGCAGTTAGGTGTTCTCCAGATCTCCTCATCACTCGGATCAGTCTGTGCGGTGTTTATAATGGGGGTGAATGGAACCAGACATCTTTAAAGGAGTTGAATGGCTCTTAAAAAAAGGCCTCCAAACCTGAAATGGGTAAAAACACACGTCCTGGTGCATCTTTCCTGATCATTTTGGCTTCAAACACGTATAATATCCATTCACGGTGGAGGGATACACCTGGAGGAGTAATGAGACAAATAGTCCCATTTTTTTCCTCCACTATTTTCATCCCTTGTTCTTTTCACCACCAGTGAATGACTGTGCAAGAGACTTCCCCTCATTTCTTTCGATTTTGAATCACCTACTTTGTGCAGAAATACTTTAACGCCTGTCAAACTCGTGCATCTTTAACTTTGTCGATTAAATGAAAGAAATGAGAGCTAATGTTTTAGTGCTCCTGGCTACAAAGTGTCTAAAGATACAAGGTTCTAGATAAAGGGGTTCCAATCAGCGTTCGGTAAAGGAATCACCCGATCATCTGGAATCATCTGGAATCATCTGCACCCGCTTCTTCACTGCTTCATATCTTAAGTGAGACGCTTTGTTCTGCTTGAAGGTTCAGACGTAGATCACTGTGTGGATTAACCGACACAGAACTATCAAACTGCTCAGGTACAGAGACTGGACTGAACATGAGAGACAACAACACTGTCCTTCAGGAAGATTGGTAGAACCGCTCCTCAACAAGACATTTAAAAATGCAAGAAGGGAAGCAAAATATGAAGAATGAGGGCTCAAGGCTTCTGCACAATAATAAACACCTCAACCACTGAACTGTGCAGAAATGTACACACCCGGATCTCCGTCAAGTATCATTTGCAAATGAAAAGTGCAAGTTATGTTCTGGGTCACTTCTATGCCAGAAGTGACACGATTTCTCACAATGAAGAGCTTATGTGAAGAGGCTCACATTCAAATATTTAGTTTATTTATCTTTATGATTTTTAACGCGTTTAAAAAAAAAAAAAAAAGAAACTGATTTGGTTTTACACAACCTTCAACACTCGTTGAGTTAAGCAAGCACTCTTAACGTGTCCCTCCACAAAGAATGGGTTTTGTTTTAGGCCTAAAGCTTCTCCAAACTCTGTTAAAGCAATGAATCTTTTGAGTCTTCGTAATCTGTAATCTGAGGGAGATTCAGACGTCTGATTCTGTTCACCACCGCTGGGAACAGTTTTGCTTTCTTTAGAATGCAGATTTTTTTCTTTAATCTTCTATTTTGTTTTGTAGAAAAAGGAGATCAAAGTTGATTTTAGGGCTGATATTAAAGGTAACAAAGTTAAGGCAGAAACATTACGATCTACATTAAAGGAGTCTGAGCTTCCATTTACAGTAGTGTGTAAAAGTCTTCTTCGTTTCTTTATATTTTGTTGGAAATTTAGACAATAGGAACAGTGATTTATCGCTGCATGTGCAAACATGCATGTAAGTATGGTCTATAACAGACAGTAGAAGTCCAACCAATTTTAAAGTCAATATTAGTATTCATTATTATTTTTCAGCTCAGCCTGATCTCTCTTAGCCCAGCTCTCGTCTTTTCTTAAAGTCGCCTTCTGAAATAGTTCTTTAGGCTTCTTCAAGGATGTTTCTAAGCCCTTTGGACCTTGGCCGCCTTACATTCTGACCTCTGCTTTAAAATGAGACACATTACATTTAGGGTATTTAGCAGACACTCTTGTACAGAGCGACTTCAATTTTCTGATTACAGGGACAGTCTTCCTGGTGCAACTTGGGGTACAGAATTTAGATCAGGAACCCAATTGTGATGGTGGAATTTGAACCCATGATCTCTTGGTCCACAGGGGAGTATCCCACCACTAGATCACCACCACCCACACCTTGTTTCATATTTGGATTTTTCCTTTTTTCACCTTTCTCAACACCACTATTTTTTTCACTCTCTCCTACCTTCCTTTCCATATCATCGGACTGGAACCTGCAACCACACATCAGACCACTGCTCTATAAACACCCAACCTCTGAGCCAAAAACGCTGTCCTTCAGGATGCCTGGAGAGCTATTCCTCATCAATGTAAAAAAAAACCAAAAAAAACAAAAACATTTAGACTTCTTGCTCTGCTTATTCAACGCTTCTGTTTCTCTCTCTCTCCAGCCATAAGCAGTCCTCCCGCCACACGTTCTCCGCTGTCTACCTAGATGAGCACATGCTGCACTATTACCGCTGGACGTCGCCCCCTGGCGTGATGAAGATCTTGTCCATCATCATCATCATCATGTGTGTGGCACTGTTTGCATGCGTGACATCCACGCTAGCATGGGACTACAACATGGAAAGCATGGGACTCGGCGGGATAGGGACAAACATGGGCTACGGCGGCTATGGAAGTTATGGCAGCTCAGGGGGGTCATCGTATGGCACCGGAGGTGGCAGCTATGGCGGGTACGGGGGTTATGGGGGTTATGGCGGCTACGGGACCAACTACATTGGTCCGCTGAGCGGCAAGGGTTTTATCATCGCCATCGCTGCCATCATCTTCATTGCCGTGTTGATCATCTTCATCCTGGTGGTGTCGAGGCAGAACGCGTCCCGCTCCCGCAGGTTCTACCTGGCCAGCGTTATCGTAAGTGCCATCCTGGCCTTACTCATGTTCATCGCTAGCATCGTCTACCTGGTGGCCGTCAACCCCAGGGCTCAGTCCTCCGGCTCCATGATGTACAACATGATCTATCAGATGTGCGCCCAGTACCAGAACCAGCCCCAGGCGACCGGCATCTTCATCAATCAGTACATGTACCACTACTGCGTGCTGGAACCTCAGGAGGTGAGCAGGCACTTTTACATAAGTGATATGAGGTTTCGGCACAGAGACGGATTTATAAGGAGCCGATTTTTAACAGTAAATTTGTCAAAAAGTAACGCAGAAGGGGTCTGAATGATATGTTTGGTGAATTGATAAACATAACCATGAGTTCTCAATTATGGACTTCTTACCATGATGGTACTGTAGCATGGCGTCGAGCTTTTCTGGGCTGTTGGCTATGAATTTGCTTTTCTTTTAAGGGACAGAATAAAAAAAATAATTTATATTTCACAGTTAGATGGAAAATTAAATTGGGTCTAAAAACGGTTCTAGAGAAGCAGAGCTGTGGTGTTGAAAGGAACTGAAGAGATGCGTGTTAAGGTTCAGAAAGCTAATCCACAAATTGATTCAGATTATGGCTCCAACATGTGTGGATGCATTGGTCATTTAGGGTGGCAGATAAAATAGCTATAGGAGCTTTCTTGACATTGACTCTCTGGTTCCTATCAACACTTTTCTAAAGCTTTTCCACTTCTTTCCACTCTGAATTAGTTCACAAGCACCTGAAAAATGAAGAAAACCTGAAAATGTAATGCTTTTTTTTAGGTCTGTTTTTGTTGCATCTCTGCACAAAGTTTTACACACAAACAAATGTTTTCAAGTCTTAAGTAATTATTGCATCAAATTAAAAAGGCATTGAGACGTTGGATTTGGCACCTTGAATTTCTGCTTTCAGTCACAGCTCGTTCTAAAAGTCCTGGAGGGCAAAAGGGTTGAAGGGTGCACCCATTCTGAACTTGTGGGTCTGTTTTCCCTCTCCGTTGGGAACACACTGTACAACTCTTGCTTTTTTTTTTTTTTTTGTTTTTGTTTCTCTTTAATTGTCTGAGGGAGCCATGAGTCTCCCAGTATGGTTGCCTTCTATGCTTTTGGTGGTTGAAATGTATGCCTTGAGTATTATTTTTATTTTTTATTTGTTTGCTAAAGATGAATGGGCCTTCAGGGACATTTTCAGGGGTCAGATTTAGCCTGGCATTATGTCACTTTATGAAAGGTATAGAAACGCACTTTCCCTGACGATTTAAAGTTACGATGCTGTTTCTCTAACAGGGAGACCCTGAAATTAGACAGAAGTGCTTCCTAGACCTTCTTTTGGACTTGATTGTCCAGTCTCCTGTCACACTTCTTGCTTCTCTTCCAGGCCATCGCCATCGTTTTAGGCTTCCTGGTGGTGGTAGCGCTTATCATTCTGCTGGTGTTTGCCTTGAAGACCCGGCAACAGATGTTACGCTACGGGAGACAACGCGTTCTCTGGGACGAGCCCAAAATCTTCAACGAAAACCTTTCTCATGGTGTTGAGAAGTGGGTGAGTAGGACAAGCTTCTTTGATGGTGAAGGCAGGGGCTTGGGGTAGGGGGGCTGGGCAAGATTGGCCCAATTGATCTGTGAGTATCAGGGTAATTAAGGAAGGAAAACAGGTTTTATGTCCAGTTTCTGGGTGTGTCCAGCAACCCCCCAAGGCAACTGAAGTAGTAAGTTTAAGGATAAATAATTCATTGAATCACTGCAGAGAGAGTGAGAGTATTCTGCAGTCATTTAAATATTTGTGTCAGATCAGAAAGACGTCAGGGTGTTTGATCTGGCGTTAGCTGGTTCTTGCACATCGCTCAGCTTGTCGAACGCTGAGAGCTGTGGTAGTTTCGTCCTTCCTCCTGTGGATGGATAGTATCTGCCGAGGAACTGGGGCAACCGGTTTCTGTTTGGGTTGAATGTTTCTACTGACTGTTTTCCATACATATAGAGAGGGACGGAGAAAGAGGGCTGGGTGACTGTTTGTGATTACAAAGCAACAACACACATGGCCCAGAGCTGGTGTAAATCTTTTCCAGTTTAACCACTGCTCAGAATGAGCATTATAATGGTAGATGGGTCAAATCAGCAGTAGTTGCTTTTGAAAAAGTAGGATCATCAAGTGATGTTCCACCATGATGCTCTTTGGTAGATGCAGGGGGGAAAATAGGTCAATTTGCACTCAAGGGAAGAAACCCTTTACTCCATAGGTGACGTCTGTGTCGGGAGAACCGGAGGCTCTGGCGTATGACTACAACGACCAGGTCGGAGGGTCACGGGGCTTTCTCGACCAGACTGCAGATTTCCAAAAACCCCTCTATCTCCCTGGGTGAGGACAAACACAACATGCTGAACATTCATGACATCACCATGCGAACACACCCATCACCCCATGAACAGCACCCATCATAACAGACTTGCTTAATTGGTTATATTTTTGTAACTGTGTTTACAATAAACATACATTTATACCATGATAATTGGATGGAAACCCAGAAAATTAAAAAATATTAATATGAGAAAATATGATGTTTGAGTGTGTTCTCAGAAGAAAACTTTGAATGAAACTGATGGTTGCTGATAAACGTATGTATGTCATATAATGTTTGCACTGTCAAAAACAGACTCACTGTCCAGATAAATAAAGATAAATAGGTTATGTAGGGCTGTTTCTGTTGGTCCAGTCCTCTTGAGCATGTTTCGAGTTTTTTAAAAAGAAAAAAATTTAGCACAAAAATGGGAAATGTGGCAATAAGCCACACACCGTGGCCAGTGGAGGGGAAAGAAGGGGAAGAATTTTGAGAATGTTTACTCTGAGACTTTGAGGACGTTCTTTTGTTTATCGCCTTAACTTGAATGGCCTGTTTGACGAGAAGACGTGACTAGCCCGCTTGGTGAATCAACCGGGGCTGATGTTTCGAATGTCAATTAAAATATCTCATCGGTGAACTATTCTTGCTCTGTTGACATGCATACACGAGTTCTTGTGTCCCCATTTTGCCTGAATTTCAACAGTGACCTTGATCCCAATGTAAACACCACTGAAAGTTGAAGTGAATGATGAAGCTGCTAATCAAGGGGTGGGATATTTTAGGCAGCAAGTGAATAGTTCTTGTTGGTGCATTGGAAGCTTATGGATTCGATGCAGGTCTGTGATGGCTAGATGACCTGGTCTTCAAAATGACAGGTTTTGTAGGGTAAACCTGGTATGCCTACCAGAAATGAAAGGAAACATGACCACCTGCCCATTTTCCATCGTTTGGATGTCCCAGTGACAAAGTGACTTGGTGGAGGCAGTGTGATGCTCTGGACAACGATCTGCTGGGAAACCTGTACTCCTGGAGTTCATGTGGATGTTACGTAACTGCTTAGATCTTTAAGAATAGATAATCAAATAAACATGTTTAGCAGTATGACGTTGTGCAGTGAGAGAAAATGTACTGAGAAAGTGGTGTGTTTTGTTCTGTATACTTTCCCTTCCAGGAACAGGAAAAGCTTCAAAATATCACTAGCCGCACCTTTAATCACTTTATGTCTCAGTTTGTGGTGTTTTTTCATGTCTTTGTGCCTTCCACGCTTTCTAACTTTATTCTTCCCTCGCAGTGGCTCTGACCTGACCAGTGTGACGAGTGTGACGAAGAGTAAACTGCGTGACTCTGAAACCGGAGCCGAATCTGCTGACGAGCTGAATGACACAGAGAACAGCCGGTGAGATGCTTTTCTGATGGTCTCTAATGTATGACATCTTTTTATTTAAAATAAAAAAATAAACAAAAAGTTTGGAAAGAACCTCTGCCTTTGATGACAAGATGGCGTCGTCTTTTTATTCCTTTTATCTATTCTTTTAATGAAAGATTCAGTCCTGGAATGAAGTAAAGCTTCAAAAAAAAAAAAAAAAAATCACTGGAATATCCCATCTCTTATTTTGTGAGTGAAAATTAAGTAAATATCTTAACAATAATAAAGAGAAAAGCTATTTATTAACACGAGACATGTAGCTAGTCGTTGTGATCCCAAACCTGCATAAACCTTTGCCTTGGACTCAGACATTTTCAAATGGGGAAACATTATTATTATTATTATTATTATTATATAGACTTTACATGCTGGCTACACTTTCAAAATAAAAGCCCTTTGTTAGCCACCTGACTGGACATAGTGAGAGAGGACATGCAGGTGGTTGGTTGGAAGGAGGAAGATGCAGAGGACAGGAAGTCGTAGAAATGGATGATCTGCTGTGGTGACCTCTAAACAGGAGCAGCCGGAAGCAGAAGAAGAACAACCAAGATTTGCAGTTGAATTCGATTAAATTATTTTCTTGCATGTTGGAGCATAAAATCATGCCAGACTTTTATTTGATGACCTATATATCAAACATTTTACTTTAGTGCTATTTTACTTATCCCTGTCCTCTCTATTGAATGGTTTCTGGATTTGGCAGCCGAAAGCGCATTACCTTCTGCTAGTATGTTTCATGAACGTTGTTTGACTCTAATCTCATTCTCTTCAGCGAATTTCCTCCCATCCTCGACGACATGGAGAGGCAGGAATATAAGCGGCAGTTTGACAGGGACCACATGGAGTACAAGCGGCTGCAGGCTGAGCTCGAGGATATCAACATGGGCCTGTTGGAGGTGGACAGAGAGCTGGACCGTCTGCAGGAGGGCAGCCCAGAGTTCCTGGTGAGATTTTCTAGTATTTTATGTAGATAAACATTCCAACAAGATGATGATGATGATGATAATAATAAAAACAATCTGCTGCAGCCAGAAGATGTGTCTGTTTGCTAACAGATTCTTTTATCCAAAACAGGACGCAATGAACCAGTACACCAGGCTGAAGACCCTGAAGAAGGTGATCACTAATCCTTTTTATAACATCCAGAGCTTTATGTGATCAGATAATTAATGCCTATGGACACAAATGGTCCATACATGGCTGATGATAAACATTACAGGAACTGATTTCATATCCTTTAAGAAGAGTCTCCTCAAAAATGTAACAGTTTCTGCACATTCCATGACTGAGGCCCCTCCAGCATTTTTTATTGAACCATTTTCTTTAGTGATCCAGTGCATTATATTTCTCCAGTTGTGCGGGATTTATTTAGTAAAATCACTAGTAATGCTGCTTTTGCTTTGTTTATCGATTTCAGTGAACAGCTTTAAGAAGCACTACCGCCTCCTTCTGGCAGTAGTGGTTCATCAACCCCAGACGACTGAGGAGAAATAGTTCTACCGTTTCTGATTTCTTTAACCAGCCCTTAAATGTCATTCGTTGCTGATTTGGTGTGAAAGGATTCATACATGGATTTCTTTACAGCGCTGGAACATGGAAGACCAATTTGGTCATTTTTATTTCTTTTCCGAAGCCTCCATCTGTCAGGAAATGTGTGAATTTGTGAATGATGGGTTTCTCCAAACTTGGGTAAAACAACATCTCGGGCATCGGGCAGCGTCTTTCATGTCTGAAAGGGAAATTCAGACGTCTGGTTACATACATGGTCCTCCAAAACTATTTTTAAGATGAGTGAAGCGATTCAGTCATCCATGACTTTGTTTATTTAATGCTAGAACTTAGCTACAGTTGAGTTGTGTATTAAATCAAGTGAACCACATTCACGCCTAAAACTCCAAACAAGTAACTCGACCGTCAGCGCAGGTTAATTTATTCCAGGACCGTTTGTGTTGCTCTGTTGGAGTGTTTACATTCTGCTGTCGGTAAGTTGGCCCACTTTAGTTATTATTTGTTGTTAATATCTCTTATCTCCATATCTCTGCCTCTAGTCAGCAGATTACCAAGCGAAGAAGAAGAGAACCAAACATCTGAAAGCCGAGCTGTCCCACATCAAGCGGAGGATCAGTGATTACGACCGCAGAGCGTGAGAAGCTCGGCATCGTCATCGTTTTTTGTCGCCCACACTCCTGCTTGTTTGGACCCTCACTTCTCTGCTGATTTCAAGACGTAGCCTTTCAAGCAGACACAAACCTGACTTTTAATCTTTTTTAAAAAAAGCTTTAATCACACTCCTAGCATAACGTTCACTCTGTTCTTTTTGACTACTTGTCTGAGGTGCTGTCGTCCTATGTGTTGTACAGCTTTAGCCACTCTTGGGGTCAATATTAGGCTAATTCTATGCTACGTGAAGGTACAGAGGCTCATATTATTGGGAATGTTTTCGACAAGTCAAATTTGGACCGACTCGTGTGGTTTCGGATGTTGTATGACCCCGTTTTCTCTGGCCAAGGGTAAATGAATGTTAGCGAAGTGGAGAAGCCGTAGTAGGGGACATGCTGAAGGCTGAACTTTGGTGCATGTTTGTGTTTTTTTTTTTCCCGTGAAACATTTGCCAGTCATCACTCTTCCCTAAACTTCCACCTAATCCAGGGAAACTGCAGCACTTTTAAAACATGCTCTCCTCCACTCAGCCATCACCCCTCAGTGCAGTTCTTAAGCACCGCTCTCTTTGGTATATCATGCTGATCATCTCTGAAAATTTCATCTCAATTGGGAATTGAGGTTGGAATGACCAGGTGATATTACACGTGGCCATTCCATTACTAGATCATGCTTCACATGTTCAACTACAGCTCGTTTTCTGACCTGACATGAAAAAAGTTGATTTTATTTGGGAATTCCAACTCAAAGCTGGAATTATGTTCCACGTGCTTTCGCCCAGGTGACCACTACTTTAAAAGATGGTGCTTGAGGGCCTTGCTGATGCTACGTTATGTTGAATCTGATGTGAATCCGATGCATGGCCTCAGGTGAGGATTCCAGTTCCAAAAAATTGGAAAGGTGTTCAGAGTCCACTTGATCCTTAACCCTCAGGAGTTTCCGTAGTTCTTTTTATACTGCATTCAACCATAACTCACAAATTTATGACTCTGACGCCCAAAATAAAGAAAATTTGACTCCTTTGGGAATTCCAAGTAAAAATCTGAATTATGTTCAACACGCCATCTTGACTCTCTCCCTCAGGGCAGCCATTCCTGCATCATGCTGTATTCAATTATAGTCTAAAAAATTAACACCTCTGAATTGGAAAAATAAATTAAAATATGATCTCATTTGGGAATTCCAACTCCAACATTGGAATTATGTTTAACAAGCCTTCGTCAAATTCGTCGTCATTCCAAAAAAGCTGTCCTTGAGAGCCGTTAAATGCTAAGTGATGGGAAATGAGGTGGAAAAATCAAAGAAACCATGCACTCAGATGAAAATTCCGACTCACAAATTCCGAATAATGTTTAAGCTGCTGTCCACTTGACAGTTACCCCTCAGGGAGTCACCGTTACTGTATTCAAACAGCTTCAGATTTCCGACCTCTGACTAGGAAAACAAAACAAAAACATGACTTAATTTGGGAATTCCAGCTCCAGGGTAAATAATATGTTTAAAATGTGTTTGTCCTTGGAACCATTACCCTGAAAGAGAGTCTGAGGCCTTTTCAATACGTTACCCGGCATCTAATACAGAACTGACTCGGGAAAATAACCTTGGCAGGAAATTCTGACTCAGAAATTCCGAAAGGTGTTTAACTTGCTGTCGTCCACTTGACCGTTACTGCTCAGCGGAGACATTCCTTCACTATTTTATGCTGCATTCATTTGTAGCCTGCAAATGTCTGATCACGACTTGGAAAAGAAGGAAAGAACGTGAGCTCGGAACGTTTGTTACCTTGACCTTTTAGCACTCCAGGGTTTCCTTGAGGGCAGAATTATTGTAGCGTTGAGCTACATCTGACCCACAATTGGGGAGAAAATCTGGGAATTCCAACTGGGAATGATATTCCTAACTCTGCTTCTTAACCTGTCTGCCACAGGGGACAGTAAAGGTATATCTGCCTTGATTTTCCCCCAATACAACATGTGGACACCAAGACCACGTTCCAGGTTGAGCTCCACTGAAGGCTGTTGGAGGGCCCGAGTGAACACGATTGCTTGATCTCAGCAGCGGAAATTGCTCAGAAAACATTGACAAGACTTAAACTTTGTCTCGCAAAGTGGCAGACAGTGAAATACTACAGAGATCCAATTTATTAAAGAAGCTTACACAACACGAGCTAGCAACTATAAAAACAATTTTCTAAATAGCAGCCTATCTTAAAATCGTACATCCAGAAACATTCCATAAATTTAGGCCTGAGAGTAAAGTCTGAGTGGTTAGCTGCTTAGCTAGCTTTGGTGAAAAATCCAGATCCAGGACATTCTTCTGCACATTTTGGAAGTAAAGTTTCGAGCAGATTAAATCTGAAGGAACGCAAAATGTCTTTTGATTTCTTATTACTCCAGATCTGTGTGGTAATAATGTATTGGATTAAGCTATGTGTTTTCTTTTTCCTTTGTATGTAGTATTCTTATAAAAGAGCTTGTATTTGAATGATCATTATTTTATTTTATTTTGTAATTCATTCCAGGTTTCTTTTATGCTTTTATGTCTCCTAATCCAAAAATCTCCACGATGGCCCTCTTATATCACATTAGGAGAGTATTATTTTACGTGCATATGTCGAGAATATGAAATGTGTCAAATGATTTGTTTTTTGTGTATTTTTACTTTAATAAAGGAATAAAAATAATGAAACGAAACCAGGCCGGAACGATTTTTCTGTGCACGTTGTTGTGGGTGGGACCAGTTTAGTTGCTGCACAGAGCTGAGCTTGAACGCAACGCTTTACACTTTTCGGTAAAAACGAATGCTTTGTTTAATATTTGATCAGAAATAAAGATTATTAATGTGATATTTTATTATCCCGCGACTTTTTTCACCGCAGACTTTCGCTTAAAGTCTTCTCTACAACTGGGGGGAAGCGTTTAACAGCTAGTGGTTAGCTTTAAGTGGCTTTTCCTTTTTTTGCCTTTTTGACGGTTAAGTCAGCTTTTCGCTCAGTTTTGAGTGATGGATGATGAGCCAGAGAGAGCCAAGAGGTGGGAAGGAGGCTACGAGCGAACATGGTGAGTAACTGTAAGGAGGAGATGCTCCTCTGTCCCAAATCTTTCCTTGCGCACTACTTAGTGCACTTCATCCAGGGGCCGCTTCACCCAAACAGCGCGTAAAGCCACTGCCTGGACCCCAAAAAGTCACTTTGGACCCCCTTTAGCTTTGACTACACTGGTGTCCTGGTGTCATTAACACATCTATTCGGTTACAACATTTTTTTCCTTATAAAGAATATTTCCTTATTATCTCCTTTATTATCCTTCAGAAGAGCTTGTACTGAAGAGAGTCAAATAACAAAGTAAAGTCTCTGGACATCCAGAAGTTGGGGATCAGGTCTGGACTCAGAGTGTCTTGTGCTCCTTGATCTGCTCTTTCTGCAATAGAGCCCGTTTTCATTTTCAAATAAGTGCCAGCAGGGAAGGAAAAATTCATTGATGGGGGCAGAAAAAAAAAACAAAAACCTGGTCATTCAGGATATTCGGGTCAGCTGACCTCATTTTTTTGGACACGTCTCCACTGACTTGTGCGGTCGGCACTAGTCTTGATGGGTGCATCACTTCATTCGCCTCTCTCCTTCCCTCATCTCCTTGGAAACAGGAGAAATCTGCGGTGGTCTAGTGGTTGGGGAGTTGGCTCCAGGATCAGATGGTCGTGGGTTCAAATCCCAGACCAGTAGGTTGCCCTGAGGTACCCTTGAGCAAGGTACCGTCACCGCCACTGCTCCCTGGGCGGTTTAAATAGCTGCCCCATGCTGCATGTGTGTGTATGGGTGAAATGCAGAGGTTTAATTTCATTGTGTTGTGCTGTGCTGTGCTGCGTTTCACTATGACTAGTCACTTTCACTTTTCACTTTTTCACATGACATCGTTCAGTCGGCCCAGAGTCCAGTCTTTATGCTCTCTGTCAGATTTGATTGATTAGTCTCACTGAAATTAATTTATTTTTAAGCTACACGGCTGTTTAATCCCAATACGTTGATTAGTCTCCGGCGTGGAAAAGCTTTCACTGTTAAACACTGCCCTGAGTTCTGCTGTTGAGAAGCTCTGCATCTTCTTCCTTGCATGTCCTCTCTCACCATGTCCATAAACCTCCTCTTTGGTCTTCCTCTTCTCCTCTTTCCTGGCAGCTCCATCTTCAACATCCTCCACCCCAATATAATCCTCGTCTCTCCTCTGGACGTGTCCAAACCAACGCAACCTTGCTTCTCTAACTTTGTCTCCAAAATGTCCAGCCTGAGCTGTCCCTCTGATATACTCATTTCTAATCCTGTCCATCCTCGTCACACCCAACGAACATCTCAGCATCTTTAACTCTGACACCTCCAGCTCCACCTCCTGTCTTTTCATCACCGTCTCCAACCTGTATAGCCTTCCTTCATTTGATTAATACCCCAAAAGACAGGGCCCCAGGGTCTTTCAAAGGAAAATGCCTCAGTTGAGTATTTTGACTCCATCGTCTGCTTGAGCGGTAAACTCAGGGTTTGATTAGTGTTAACGCAGTGCTTATCCAGAAGAAATCGCTCATATTCTTACATCTTATATAAATTCAGGTGGTGACTAATTTTGTTTCACACTTTCTAGTTTCATCAACTTTTTTTTTTATATCTTAACTTTTAAGTGCCTCTGTAACAAACAAAAAATGACATTTATTTTTAGTGCTGGGATGTGACAGATAAAAAAATGCATGGCTCCAGATGGCTCTTAAGTTTTTTTTTGTTTGTTTGTTTATTTTTTTTTGTCATGGACTCTATTCTCTAATTCTCTTAACTCTTATTTTACACTCCTGTCAGTTTTGATGGTGAATTTTTTTTAATGACCTGAGGTTTTTCTCTTCGTTTTAGGGAGGTGCTGAAGGAAGATGAGTCTGGATCCCTCAAAGCCACCGTCGAGGACATTCTCTTCCAGGCCAAAAGGAAGAGGTGAGACGTTTCTCCAGGAGAGGGTGAATGTATCATGTCTGTTCTTCTGCTGATGCCTGTTTTATCTCCGTCCCAGGGTGTTCGAAAGTCATGGGCGGGTCCGGCTGGGAATGGTGAGAACTCAGAACTTCTCAGGTCTGTAAGGAAGGATCTGTATGTAAACGATGAGTTTTTTTAATGGTTCTGTTTTATGCAGATGCGTCACCTCTTTGTGGTAGTTGACTCTTCTCGGACGATGGAGGACCAGGACCTGAAACCTAATAGGCTCATGTCCACTCTGAAGGCGAGTTCCAGCTGTTGTACTAAAGCCATCTAAAGTATCACTCAACGGAGACGTTGTTGTACATCTGGTTTCTTTTAAGCTTATATTTGTCAGTGTTTCTCTCCTCTGTTCTTCAGTTAATGGAGTACTTTGTGGAGGAGTACTTTGACCAGAACCCCATCAGTCAGGTGAGAAATGGTCAGCGTTTTTTTTTTTTCTTTGTTTCATAAAGTGTACATTATTCCATTCTTTCTCCCATATCCTTGTTTCTAACTGCAGATAGGAATCATCACCACCCAGAACAAAAGGGCGGAGAAACTGACCGATTTGGCAGGTAAATGAGTGTCTATCATACATTTACCATTTACACAGTCAATGAGCATGTCCTCCATATATACAGTCTGAGCTCCTTGACTTCCATCGTTCCTCCTTATTCTCATTTAGACAGCATGTCTTGTTACCATGGAAACTCCACGGAAACTTGAGTTCTTTCAGTTTTAGCTGTTGTTGTTCATTTGCTGAGTGTTGGTTAAGATTTTTCACCAATGCTGGAGCTCTGCTGAAGGTGCTGCATGGTAAGAGGTGTACGAAAGTCAGAGGGCTACAATCGTGGACTCTATCATACCAGCTAGTGTGCTGCAGGGCTTCAGCCTTGAAGCGCTACAAAAAAAAAAGGAATGTTTTGAAGGGTCCTAATGGGTTAGGTAGCCTGAAAAATGAATGATGTTGATAGTTTAACATTGACTGTGCTGTTATATCTGCAGGTGAGCTACAGTGTGATGTCATTTTCACCTGCAGCTGTAGCGTCTGAGAAACATTCAGGCTCTGCTTTGAGTAGTTTGATTGGATAACATGTTTCACGGTTTGCTTTTTGGGTCCAGGTAATCCTAAGAAGCACATCACAGCTTTGAAAAAGGCCACCACTTCTGCGTGTCTGGGAGAGCCGTCACTGTACAACGCTCTCAGCATCGCCATGCAGACACTCAAGTGAGTAATGCTTCTGGGACTCTTGACTCATAAGGCTGGGAAATCTGCTTTTTTGGGTTGGGATGTCCTGAGCTGATCTGAACCCTTCAAGGCTTGACTTCATTGATGCACTACATCTGAAGTGCCAGTGAATTTTTTTCAGACCTGAAAGTTCTCACCAAAAGCGAATTCCCCCTGACGCTTGTATCTACCCTTCTTTTTGCGTGTTCATTGCTTGAGGTAGGGTGTCCCAGTTCCCTGCGGTGTCCCAATTCTTGTTGGAATGGAGTGGGTAGGGCGAAGTTTTAGGGCTAATTGACTTTTCAAATGGAGGCTTTTCAGAAGTCTTCATCCCATGATGCCTCTTGAATCCCCAGAATCCCAAAACTTATTTTTTCTTAGCGTTGAAAATCACTAGTAGTGCTTGTGTCTCTTGCTAAAGAGACAACATTAATGTTTTTCTGGTTTGTCCCTGAAAATCCTGGATTTTGATATTTTTTTAATGACCATTCTCCCCCGTTTTGAGGACTCCTTTAATGTGACCTCTATACAGCGGTGAGATTGTTTCTGTAAAACGATTGCAGACCAGATAGGCTGCCCACTGTCAGTCACCTGGTAATGAAACGGCTCTTTATTTTTGGTCACTATTGGAAACGTCCAGTAAGAACATTAGTTGTGTCCCAATTCTGGGGCTGCATCCGTCAAAGGGTGCCTTCTGTGTAGGTGTGTTCAGTCCATCCCTTGTAGCCTCTGAAGACCAAAACCAAAAATTAAATGAGAAGGTCCAACCCACAGACAAAGTGTCCATCCTGTTGCCGCTGCCGACAAATCCATCTTGTGCAGAAATTTAGAAAAATCGATGTAATTCCTTTTTAAATCCCTTAAGAATTTTAGTAAATAATCCTTTTGTCTCTCGCTCTGTTCGTGTAGACACATGCCTGGACACACCAGCAGAGAGATTCTGGTCGTCTTCAGCAGTCTGACCAGCTGTGATCCTGCCAACATCTACGACCTTATTAAGGTGGGAGTGTTTTTAAGGACAGTTTGGGTCTAAAGTGTTGTTTTTGTATCAGCAGCGGGACTGTGCTTTTTCTCTTTAACAGACACTGAAATCGCTCAAAATCCGAGTGTCGGTGATCGGCCTGTCTGCAGAGGTGCGAGTGTGTACTGTTCTCACCAGGGAAACTGGAGGTGAGCTTTCCACCTCGCATCACTTTTACACACTAGTGTGGCTTCCAGAGGTTTTGCCTGATGTAGTCAATCATGTTCTGAGCAAGAAATCTAGAGCTGCATGTGTTGAATTATATCCCCGAGAGCAGATCTCAGCAGTCCTGCATGATAAATTGTTAGTGGTGATAAAATCAGCAAATTATTTACCCTTAATCATGCTGGCTTTCAATTCAGGACTTGCAACAAAGACTTCAGTCTTCTTTAAGACACTAGTGCCCCTTTTCCAGTGCTCTGGTTCCCATGCCGGTTCCTGATTTTGGAACCAGAGCATGCTTTTCCACCGAAAAAAAAATGGTGCCAGTGCCCGTAAACGAGCACCGAACAGGCACATCCTCCCAAGTCTGGAGAATAACCAGCAACACAAACTGAGTTGGTACATGTTTGTTTCTGTTTATTGGGCCTGGCCTGTGATGTACTATCATGCGGCTCCCGCTGAGCTCCTGTCTAGTGTAAATGCGGGCCGGTTCTCGGTTGGTTCTGGCTGGTTTCCTGGCCAAGCACCAGAACCAGCACCTGGTACCGGCACCAGTGTAGTGGAAAAGTGGTATTGGTGGCACTTTCTACCCACTGACAAGGCATCAGAAGTCTAGCCGTTCACTCAAAACAGCACAAATCATTGGAACATATAGGCGACTTCTTTTCTCTGTCAAATGAGTTTTTTTCCCCCCATGCTTCAAAATGGACATTTAGGCTTATAACTGAGCAATAGAGAGTGTATATTCAAAGAATTATCCATGTAAAATGGTGTGTTAAAATTTCCTGTCTTTAGAATAATGCACCGGTGGCTTTTTTAATCACCTTTCGAGTGTGCTTTCTGTGCAGGAACCTACAACGTGATTCTGGACGAGAGTCATTTTAAAGAGCTGCTGATGTTTCACGTGAAGCCACCTCCCGCCAGCTCCTCGTCAGAGTGTTCCCTCATTCGCATGGGTAACTGCAGATGCAATTGCAGACACTGCACACCATCAACTTTATGCCTTTAAGCAAGTTTTTAGGATTTGTTATGAAGTTCAGAACGCTCACTTGAAATCTTCTTTTCTAGGTTTCCCTCAGCATGTCATAGCCTCCCTGTCCGATCAGGATGCCATGCCTTCCTTCAGCATGTCGTAAGTATCGTTCACAGGAGGAGAACGCACACGGATGATACATAAGGCTGCACAGAAAATACTGCATAATCATGAAGTGAAAGTGACTATCATGGAGGAACACAGCATACAGCGAGACACAACAAAATGCTTCCTCTCCTTTTCCCCCCATACACAAATGTGCAGCAGGGGGCAGCTATTTAAAGCGCCCACCAGGGAGCAGTGATGGGGACAGTACCTTGCTCAAGGATATCTCAGGGTAACTTACTGATCTTCCGATCCTGGGACCGAGTCCCTACACTAGACCACTGCTGCCCTATGATTTTGATACTAACTGTGATTATAACAGGTTGGGAATATCACATACTGGAGAACTCTTAATGTGAAATAGCTTAAACACTAGCCGGCTACTTTGACCAAAATGATTGTTTGATAGTTTTAAATAATTCTTAGTCATTACATCAAAATGAATAATTGCATAAATCATAAGGCCTGAGTAAGTAATCGTTTTAATTTTAAAAACAATTTTCAAATCATATAAACTGTAATTTTAACGGACCAGTTCAAGTTGGAGCTGTTTAATAAAATCTAAAATTTAATAAGACTTATGAGTTGGCACTCAGGTGCATTAATTCAATCTCAAACTAATACTTTTTTACTGAAAAATGGTGTGGCTAGTCAGAATCGGAAGAGAACAGGGAAGTCATGGTCATTTTGCCATTTGCAAGTTTTCAACTTAAGATGGATTGCGTTGATTGGACCTGTTGTCTGGTAGACTCACTCACTCAGACACATTTAGCAGGCTGAAGTTTCTCCAATTTCTCTCAATTCGGAGGCAACTAAGAAACAGACAGGAACCCACACCAGCAGGAGTGGCAAAGATGGACCGGCAGGGTCAGTTCATAATGTTTATGAAGGGTTTACTGTGTCCCCTCAGGCACTTGGACAGCTCGGATGGAGGCCCAGGACTCAGTCTCGGCGGCTATTACTGTCCCCAGTGCAGAGCAAAATACACAGAGCTGCCTGTCGAGTGTAAAGTCTGTGGTAAGTCCTTACGTGTTACTGCTGTTTTTGTCGTCTGTGGCAACTGCTACTGCCGACAGACTTTTTCAGGTTTATTTTAAATGTTTCTAATTAAAGAGTTTGTTTGGGTTTTTAGGTTTGACGCTGGTCTCTGCTCCTCACCTGGCTCGTTCTTTCCACCACCTTTTCCCTCTGGACGCCTTTCAGGAGCTCCCGCTGGAGGAGCACAGTGGAGACAGGTGCACACTCAGCACTCTTTGATGAACTCACAAGCATGTGATATCAGTCCTGCTCCTCGACACCCCAGCTTTTAATATTTTAGTCTACTTCAGTCCTTTTCTATTTCTGTAGACAAGTAACCTACCACTAGACCAGCAGCACCCCTTCACCACCACCGAGTACCTTTCTAAACACTCTTTTTGCTCTTTTTTAAGGTTCTGCCAGGCTTGTCAAGGAGAACTGAAAGACAAAAGTGTGAGTATCGCATTTTAGTGCTTTAAACTGACATTTCAGCCTAGGGGTAAAGCAGAACGAAGCGTCTGACTTAAGACATGAAGCAGTGAAGAAACAGGAGCAGATGATCAGGTGATTAGTTCACTGCGGGTGGTTGGAACCCCTTTAACTAGAACCTTATATCTTTAGTCACTTTGTAGCCTGTTGTGATTAAATGAAAGAAATGCCAAAAAGCGCCTGAGAGCAGTGACGGGGATGGTACCTTGCTCAAGGGTACCTCAGGGCAACCTACTGGTCTGAGATTCAAACCCATGACCTTCTGATCCTGGGACCTAGTCCCTAAACACTAGGCCACCGCTGCCTGCAATGGACTAGAGAACTGTCCAGGGTGTGTCTTCACCTTTTGCCCTGTGAGAGCTGGGAAAGACTCCAGCACCTCCCATGACCCTAATCAGTACGGTTCAGAAAAGAGATGATTCCCTGAAAAATAATAAGAAATGAGGGGCTCTAGAGAACAGTATCAGCCTTAGCCCTCACGTCTGTTGCTGAAAATTATGTTTTGGATGGAAATTATTTACCTGTAAATTATCTTACCTGATCTTGAATAAAGCTGAAGCTTTTGTTGGTTCTCAGCAGCCACTAAAAATAACAACTTCTGGTTGTAGAGCTTGTTTTTCTATCTTTTATTGCCCCTCTGATCTCTCTTTCCAGGTGTTCAAGTGTCGGGCGTGCAGCAGCGTCTTCTGTACCGAGTGCGATCTCTTCATCCATGATACGCTGCATTGTTGCCCTTCCTGCATACACAGTCAAGGAGCCTCCTGAACTTAAATCTACCTCCACTGTCTGTTACTGTCAACCTTTGGAAGGTTCTCCACCGCTTCCACTCTCGTCTGAACGGTATCTGTTGGACCGTGTTGGGAAGGTGTGAGCAGCAAAGGTTTTGCGTCATGGGGCCAACTTTTGTGAAGCACTAAATCTACTGATTCTGCCTAATTGGGGGGTAAAGATTAAGTGATTGAGTGAGTTTGGTGTAAACGGCTCAGATTTCTTTACAGCAGCGGTGAATGGAACCAGAAGTCTCCACCACATATCCAGCCACTTTATTCTCTCTTCAAACCAACCTACACATCATCTGAGTGTTAATATGGATGCTGATTTAACTAAATTTAACCAAATCAGTTTGGGGGCAAGTCAGCCTTCTATCACCCTGCATGTGTCCCTCCACCAGGAGTAGATTTTAGACCCAAAGCTTCTCCAAGCTCCATGTCTCGGGTGTCACTCAGCATCTGCACAAGCATGTCCTGCCTGCCTCTGTACTGGAGGCAGATATCTGGCCTCATTTACCACTGGGAACTATATTCTTTTACCTCTGAAATCTTTGCATTTTAACTGTTAGGTTGAAATTAAAATAAAAAAATGATTAGCTTTAATTCCTACCACCGCTTTTAAATACCATAGAGTTCATATAATCCAATTAATGTGCTACACAGTTTGGAAGCACTAGAATTATAATGAGACGGTGTCTCAAGGTGGCTCTGACTCAACATTGGACCAATCACAGGTAATAAACCCCTGATGTACTTCTTTTCTCTTTAAAAATACCTGATGGTAATGGTGTAAACAAATGCATCTGCATGTCTGGAGCATGGACACATGAAATGGTTGTACCTGTTGCCTGAGCCATTGTTTTGGAGTCTAGTGAAGATTTTGTACTAAAACTAAACCAGTTCATGGCAGAGATACATGAAGAGCACCAAAGAAAACTCGTTTAGTTTAGATTTTACCATCATCTTTCCATAAAAAAACTCAGAAGACAATTATTGCTTCGCTGCAGGGAAAGAAAATGGCTGGATTTGTGTTGGAGAAATCCGTTTCCGTTCACCACCACTGTAAAAAGATAGAAAATAAAAATAGGTGACTCTGAACCATTTTTCTCCAAACTCAGACCAGATCACTTAATCTCCCACTTAACTATGCAGAAGTTAAGACTATTAAAGAAGTTAAAAAGTTTATTTATTAATGTTCTACAAATATTTTCTTGCAAAAACATCCCTCAACAAGAAAATCACACATCAAGAAGTAGTCCAACCCTGTCTGCAGTTTAGAAACGCCTCCTCCCCAACAAACCTTTACCCAGAACAAAAATAAACCAGTGCATTAAAGTTATGGGCTTGTTCTTCTTTTGAATTGTTTTCATGTGAAACCTACCTTCCTCTACAACAGGCCCATAATAATTGTCCATATTTTTAAGCAACGATTTTCTTTTAAGAAAAGCCTTGCTTAAAAAAAACAACCAATTTTGCAGTCACCTGTTCATCAAACTCTGAAAACATTCTCCTGAGTCCATACTTGCATTCTTCCAACCAGTCAGTCCACACATTTCAGCTGGCTGAGGTGCTGGCTCAGGTCGGGTACCGTGTGTTTAAGGACTTCACAGCTCCAGGTGTTTGTTGTCGTCAAGTGGGGTCGGGTCTGGGTGGTTCTTGTTCAGCCAAGCCTGAAGCAATGGGAGGTTCTTGTCCATCCAGCGGATGTTCTCCTCCACATTCTCTAGCGCTTGTTGGATACATCGCAGCTCTGCTCCGGTCTCAGCAGTTAGGGAACTGAAGAAAGCCCGAATCTGATGAAAAAGGTATTTGTGATGTGTAGCACAGTGTGACTGGGTAGATGCCATGATAGAAGATTTCTGCGATATCATTATTATCAATTAAGTTCTTTTAAACTCTTGATTTATTAGAAATTGCTGTTTTGATCCACCAGGTGACTGCACACTTTTTACTCTGGATGGAGAACTGTAGTCGTTCACAAACTCAAGAGAGGAAACTAAATAGACCAGACTAGTTATTTCCATAATCCAAAATGATTGATGCCATGCATCATTTTTTTAAATTTTTACCTCTTCCAGCATCTCTCCTGTGGAATACTGACTGGTCACGCCCGTCACCATGTGCGCAATGGAGTGAGAACCAAGGTCGAACCTGAAGTCAGAGTCATGGTAAAAGGACATTAGAGGGCCAACATACTGGTACGGTTTTCTGGGGCCTAATCACGAACTGTAACTTCCTTTCTATGGAGACTCTCCATTAAGAACCCTGTGTAGTGAAATCCCCCTTTTGCCTCGTATCAAATATTTGACCCCATCATTGGTTTGGTTCGTTGAACACCATGGTTGATTTGGTCCATTGGACACCATGGTTGATTGTTTTTGCTCAGATCAACCAGAAGCTTCAGCTGAGGGGTCTTTCAAATCTGGAAATGTTTCTACTAACTTCTTCACCAGCAAGTGCCAGTTGGTCCTCAGGAAGTCCCAAGCATGTTTGTAGCCTTTGGGGTTCCTGCTGATGGACGTCACCACATAAGGCAGATCCTGTGTCTTCATCACCGAACCCTCCAGACTCTGCTCCATCATCCTGGTGAGAGGTAGGATGTTTAAGGTAGGTGTGACACCAATATGGGAAGAATATGATGCTGATATGCCATGAGACTCACCACTTGAGTTTGTGAGCCAGAGGAGAGATGGACAGAGCGGACTTGATTCGGCTCTTCAGCGAAGTGTAAAGGGATTCACGGTACTTCTCAAAAAGAAAGTCCCACCCCTCCTCAGTGCGGGCTCCGACTGAGAACACTGCCATGCTGACATCATTAGGGAGACTGTCCGTAACAAAAGAGGAAGAAGAGAACGTTATAATCGATGGGCAAACTGGTGGGATGTTCCATCAAGGGCAAGGGTGCAGATTTTTTTAAAAGCCATCCGTCCATTATCTTAATCATGGAACCCTGGACAGGTTGCCAGTTCATCACAGGGCATATCCAATCACAATCATCTATTCCATCCATTTTCTTGAAGGGATGTGTGAAAGCCAAAGTAAAGCCCCTACTGGACGTTATTAGCTGCAACAAATAGTTGACCATATTTAAAGACATTTAAGAATTTAAATGATCAAATATTTCTGGAACAGCTTCAGTAATATTGGATACATTAGCTCAATAAAATATTCAAAAGAGTTGACCACGAAAGTAATAAGCTCATTAATCACTTTCACTTTCACTTTTCACTTTCATAAGAGAAAGAACAGAATTGTTAATATCCTTCGTCAGTTTCTCAACTCTATTCCGCTACTCATCCCTCAAACAGCACAGCAAGCTGTAAAGGGTTGCCCAATTTGGCAGAATTCTCCATTTTTTTTTAAATTTTTTTAAGTTTAACATAAAAAATAAAAATGAGTGTGTTCAGTTTTGCCACAAAGCATAGATAAAAGTCAAATAAAATAGATTTCATGGAGTGACATCAATTTAAAATAAATGTTAAACATCACTAACAAAAAAAAAAAGATTTTTCTAACTACAACAAGTGACAAATCTCAGAATATTTGAGATAACATTTGATAGAATACATTTTTGGAAATATTTTTAAAATTGAATGCTGGCCAACTTAGCATTAAAGAGAATGTTCAGTGTAGTGTTATTTCCTACTCTGACCTCATGTTGCCGTCAGACTCCTTCCACTTCCTAAAGAGTTGGGTGGCGGTGGAGACGCAGGTGGGATGTCCCCTCACGCAGGCGAAGAGGAGCAAGTAGCTCCGCAGCATCCTCTCGGACACGGAGCCGTCGTCGGTCCATGCCTGGCGGTCTATAAGCTCCCGGAACAAGTGCACAATGTAGCCCTGCACACGGTTTCCAAACAAGAAATCAGTCAGTGGAAATGAACATTTACCCCCTGTAGTGCGGACACACTCCAACCCTTTACTGTACATTCACCCTGGGAGCAGCAAGAGCATCAACATTCATTCTCAACATCCTGCCCAAACACCGCTAAATGCTATTAACACTTTCTGACGTGAAGTGATGGAGGGAACTGTAAAACAAACACATGTGCAGACCTACATTTGTGCTGAGGGCTCACATGTAGTTGGTCTATTTCTTGTGTGTTATAATGAACTGCATTCCTGCTTAAAAACATCATTCTGGAGGGATTTTGTCTATAAATTGTGTTGCGCTTCTTTTTAAAATTGATTTCACTACTATGATTAAGCAAGAGGTTTTCAAAGTGAGATAAAGTGAGACCAACAGCGAAGATGTCAGAGATCAAGGTTCATCCAACATTTTGCTTTGGAACACATTTGCGAACTTCCCAAAGCACATCTTCGTGCTGATTAGCAGCTACCAAACCACATCACAGCTAAATATTTTAATATTAACTGAAAGTCAACTATAATTTTTTGTCCTCGTCATCCACAATGTGCTGCATACATAATTTAACAGAAAACTGTTTCATCTACATGAAATTTAAGTTCAAAAAGGCATGCATTTAAGCTCCTGTTGGTGTGGGTTTCCTCTCTTTCAAGAAATATTTGACTGGAGCTGGATATTTGACAGCTTCCTCTCATGGAAAATGATCAAGCTATTTCTTTCTGAAATAGTAAAACATCAGACTTTTGAACTGTTAATGTTTTCACAATAACCTGCTCACTGCCACTGCTGGAACTTTTTCCCAAATTAAAACTTTCTCCAATGGCTGACCTTCATCTGGTTCTCCAAGGCTTCCATGTCCCTCTTCTCCATCAGTTTGTAGAGCGGGACGAGTTCGCTGAGTCCCTGCGTCACAGGCATAATCTCGGTCTCATGGCTCAGATACAGCGACAGGTCCAGAGCTTTATCCAGCGGCAGCTTCTCCACGCTAACCGACAGAGGAAGAGTTACGCTGTGATACTTAACCTGAACATGGTAGACACCTGCTCCAGGAGCGTTTACACCTATCATCCCAAAGGATGATATCATCCCTTATGTCTCCATCTGTTGGATATGGTCTTACATTTACACGTTTCTCCAAGAACTAATTGCCTGACAAACGAAGACGGCTAACCTGACCAGCTGGAAGACGTTGTTGATGAGGCTGGTCCGGTCGTTGCTACTGAGGGCGGTGTGGTTATGCTTCAGTTGAGTGATAAGGTTGTCCCAGCCCGACCCCTCGTAGTGGACAATGTAATATCCGCTCATGTCCACATTGAACTTCACCCAGTCTACTTCCTCTGGCAGGTACAGCACATCTAAGGGCAGCAGAACATTTTGATGAGCAAGTTTAAAAAACAATCCTAAAGGTGACTTGAGAAGTGGTTTGTTTATTTTGCCAAGAATTTTTTGTTCTTCTGCCCCTAGGTTCTCTTTCGTCTTTGCTTTCTTAGTTCTGCCCTGAAGCTCTGAGTCTAATAAGTCATTGGTCAAGCTTATTAGCAAGATAAATAAATCACACTTGCCTCAAGGCCTGAAATTTGTCCATCGTTTTCTTTCACAAAACTATCACTAATTTATTGGTTGGGAAGGTAAATGAAAAAATCTGTGCATACCTGTTTTAGTCTTCAGCAGGAAGCGATGGACGGTAGCCGAGTTGCTGGTCACGTAGGTCAGTGGGACATGCCATAGAAACCTATTTAAGACAAAAGGACAACTGTGTCCCAGCTTTTCCCATCTAGCTAACAGTATATGAAGAAAATTAATTAACAATAGCCTGCAAATCCTACACCGTCCAATATTCTGCAGTCGCTGACATTCTCAAATTAGCAGTTCAGGTTCTAAGATGGTTAGCTCTGTGTGAATGGCAATTTAGAAGACTCTGACATCTCGGTTTCTCTACATGCATGCTAACCCTACCGCACAGTAGCTACCACAATGGCAGCCTCATTATAACACAAACAAGCAAGCTTTATATTCAACGAGTAATAAAGTGTGACTGGCCGCTGTAGCCTTCAGTTGACAGCTAATTAATGATCTGTCAAGACAGCAGTCGAGTCATCACATCTAAAATAAGACAAATATAGTGGGGTATCTTTAATGCGTATTTATCACATGGCAGCAATGTTTCCCATATAGTAGTTCAGCTGTTAAAAAAATCATGTCATTACATACAAATATATATAGATTTTTTCAGAGACATGCTGGAAAGGCTGGTTCTAAACATTCAGTCCATTGTATGATTTTATTTTTAATATTTTGTATTAATTTGTAATAGTAATGTATTATTTTGGTATATGCTTCTGCAATTGAAATGAGTTTTGGTTAAAAAAGCAGGAGGTTTTCTTGTGTTTTTACATTAGCCAATATTTATGTATATAAATATTTCAGTAACCTAAAGCTTTTCCTAAAGCTATTAAATCATGTTTGTTTGTTAAAAACAAATAAATAAGCAAATATAAATTGGCATTTTTAAATGATTACTACTTAAGTAATTACAAAAAAAGTTATAGATACTTTATTAAAAAGATAAAAGCAGATAAAGTACAACAGATAAACGTGATAATCGTAAAAGTAAAAATAAATAATATTTTAGAAACGATACAATTAAATGTGTAATTTTTACCCAGATGATCTGGTGCGGTCCTCTCCCTTCAGATACCGCTCCTGACTCAGGTGCACCTCGCGACCTCGGACGTCCACGGTGATGAGGGGGAAGCCTTCTTGCAGCGTCCACGTCTCCATCATTGCCTTGACGTCCAGGCCATCCTTGGAGTGCTGCTTCTGTTGAACACAAAACAGCAGAAAATATACTCAGTAAATTCTCTGTGTGGAGTTATCTGGCCTATCAGCTTGAATTTGTTCAGTAAGAGATGTTTAGACAAGTCACATTGAGTTTAAGATTAAATTATAGATTATAGCAGGGTATAAAGCCACACTACAAGGCCATAAAAGTTAAGCAACTATTATCAGAAGCTCTGGATAAGGAGCCGGTCAGATCTTTCAACCTGGAATGATCTCTTTCTTCAGACATGGAACAGATTGATGAATGTGATACCTGTGATAACATCTGACCTTGTGATAAACCAAATCTCCGAACAGCAGGGAACAGTGTTTGACATTTTCAAGGTTTGATAAGAGAACCCAGTTATGGAGGCTCCCAATTGCTAAAAGTCCAAAAATATAGCTGTCTTTGTCTTCCCTCCCTCCATCAGTCACAATGGTGGCATCAGGTTTTATTTGTTGGCATTCTCCTCCAAGCGTGTTGAAGCTGACCAGTGATGTTGAAAAAGAAGAAGTGGTGATGCTTTGAAAAGCTTGTGCTAGCTAGTCTCTGAGTGATCAGCCATGGCAGGAAATATAAACTATAATAAATATGTTAAAAGCACAAGCTACAGAAAATAAAAATATTTTAAAAATATAAAATATCAATATCACAATTTCACAATATCAAGCTTTAAAAAAAGGGCCAGTGAATAAAAATATTGTTTAAAACACAAGTTGCAAAAAAATGTAAATTAAAATAAACAGTTTCAGTGTTAGACAATCATTTACAATGAATGAAAAAATTTTATGTATATTGGGACTTTCCAAAACCTGCCTATGCCTTCTGTTTGTTGGTCTGTTAAGCATTATTTTTTGGATTATTCTCTCTAAAATGTTTAAACCCAGATTATAAAATAAAAATCCAACTACACATACATTTTTGCATATTATTAGAAAGCCTATTCAACATTGATTATAAGGAAATTTGGTTATTTATGTATAGAAAAAAACATTTTCACTGCAAAGGGTTATTTAGATGGAAACAAAATTAATTTATTTATAGCTGAACCCAAATGTGCACTCACGGTGGCCAGGCTTTCCCACAGGTGACTGTTGACCGTGTTCTGGTAGCTGTACTGCTTCAGGTATCGAACGATGCCAGATTTGAAGTCCTCAGGGGTCAGGAACTCCCTCAGCATGTGCAGAATACAAGCGCCCTGCAACATCCCAAAAAGAGGTCTGCTGGCTGCAACTTCCATTGCTTGTCCAGGGCTTAACCAAAGAAACATGGATGACCTCCTATTTCTGTACCTTATCATAAGAAACATCATCGAACATCTCCTGGATCTGAGCTGGGTTCTCCACGGGGGTGGAGACAGGGTGGGAGGAGCTTAAGCAGTCTACCTCCATTGCCTCAAAGCACTTGCTCAAGAAATAGTCTTCCTGTGGTTGGCAGAACAAAGAGGAGATACTGCTGGATAATTGTCATGCAAATCATTTCAAACATCCATCCTCACAAGAGTCATGGACCTGTTTGAAGCACTGAACAAGTTAATGATTTCTTGAAAAATAAGGTGACCAGACTACTGAAATAAAATATGGGGACGTTTGCACTTTCATTTTCACTGATGGTCAACATATAAATTTTAAACTGATAAATAATAAAACTGGGTAAATATTAAAATGTGATTTGTAAAACAGTTCCCTGTCTGCTAAACTAACATATTAGACATTAGACACATTAGACACATCAACGTAGACTGTATTCCTATAGATCAGCTACTATCACCTGGAATTACGATTCCTAAACCTGACTGCAACCTTGGGTTCCCTCCTGGCATGAAAAGAAGCTTACTAGTTACTTACAACAGTATCCTCTAAAACTAGGAGAGTGATTTGAATAGGGATGGGCAATATTACGGTATTTATTGTTATTGTGTTAAATTACAATCACGATAATCTTTTCAGAGCATGTCTTGACATCGTCTGTGATTATAAGAAAAACGCCAATCAGCTGCAGGTTTCTTTTAAAATAGCAGAATTAGTTACGTTTTATTGGATTTCTGGCAGTGCAGTGTGTAAAATGTTGCTGAAAAACATAGTATACATATTTTCGTGGCACTACTACTTCTTTCTTCACCATTCAAACATATCTGATGTCAGAAAAGGTAAATATCATGACATATTGTGTATCGTGAAAATTTCTTGAAGGATATTTGTGCCATATTGCCTAGCCATAGATACAAAGCTGCTATAGCTAGCTCACAGCCCCCTCTATTGGCCAAAAAAAGAAAAACATCTGTGTGTCTGGTCTCCGGTTTTTGTTTTCATTAAATTCACAATTTAAAATGGCGACATTTCTAGGGAGAGTTACTGAATTACATTCGGAGGTGGGGAAAATTTTTAATGGATTAATAATTATCAATAGCAGCAATGAAAAACACTGTGGTAAAAAGACAAATGAAAAGAAGCCTCACCACTTGCAGCTCAGGGTTAGTGATGTTCACAGAAACAAACTCCATGAACTTGGCGAATCCCTCGTTTAGCCACAGATCGTTCCACCACTGCATCGTCACCAGGTTACCGAACCACTGTCAAAAGAAAACCTTTCTGAACCTGCTGCTGGCGCGTCTGCCTGTTAAAAGCTAACAATTATATAAACACGGGATGGTGGAGCTAAGGTTCTAACCTGGTGGGCGAGCTCATGTGCTATGATCATGGTGATGCCCAACTTGTCGGAGGCGGAGGACTTGTGAGGGTCAAAGAGC
Organism: Hepsetus odoe; assembly: GCA_017165825.1. Lineage (NCBI taxonomy): Eukaryota > Metazoa > Chordata > Actinopteri > Characiformes > Hepsetidae > Hepsetus > Hepsetus odoe. The sequence continues at coordinate 4,863,390 of CM029390.1, read as the reverse complement.
AAGGCGCTCTCTCTGTAGGTGGTCAGTCCCCAGTTTTCCATGGCCCCAGATTGGAAGTCTGGGATCGCAGCCAGATCTAAGAGGATGCAAAATTCATGATACATGTTTTCAACACTTTGCCACTATAATTGCTGAACTACATTCTGGGGAAAAGATATTACACTGGTCACAATGCATGAAGCGTATAAGAAAATGGCAGATGCAGTGAAGAAGATTAATTACCCATAATTCAGTACAGCTATAATATAAAATTGCAGTCTAAAACAGCTCTATAGACACTGACCTTGCTTTGGTAGAGGGTAGGGAATGTCAAAGTAATCATCATAGAAGTCCAGCAGCTTCACAGCAGCGTTCAAGGCAAACTGGGCCTGGTCTATCTTCTGTGGTACGGTGTACACCGAGATCTGACCGCATCAACAAAGCAACAAATAACGAAAGGAAATAAAGGGACATGGTTAAAGAGTCAATTTGCCTCAAGTGATAAAGATAACCATAAAGGTGACTGGTTAACAGAATCATAGCAGTTCTCCAGGCATTAGTGAAACTGAAAATGGGCTTGGTTCTGGTCTTGGGTTCTGGGCTTAAATTCTGATCTTTTTTTCTAATGTATTCATGCTTTCAATGTTGGAAAACAGAGCTAAAAATAAAGGTTCCTAAAAGGTTCTTGAAAACCTGTTTTTCACATTTTCACAACTCTACGCCAAGAACCTTCCAATGAAGGGAATCATACAGTCCACAAGTTACTTTCTCCCATCTGTTACTGATCTCCCATCCCTTGGTTTATCTGATGGTCCTCAGGGACCACTAATCTGCAGCACTGTTTCACCAGACCATTTTGAGCATGTCTGAGAGTGTATAAAATCTGGGACAAGAGGTTTTGACTGAGGCAGTTCAGACCTTGACCCCATGCTGAGTGTTCTTGCTAATGGACAGGAAGTCACACACGACGAAGGCAACCAGGTAGGTGCTCATCTTCACTGTCATGTCAAACTGGTCCTCAAGCAGCCCATCTGGGAGAGCCAGCGTCCTCACCTGGGACAAAATAAAAGCTTTCAGATGAAGAGCAGGCTCCAGCTTCATAGTGGTGCAAAATACTACACCAGCGTCGTACCTTTGGCATGTTGGAGATGGCGATGTGTCTGCTCTCTCGGCGGATGCGAATAGAGAAGTTGGCTTTGAAGGCGGGCTCATCAAAACAGGGGAAGGCCGCACGAGCGCTGGTGGCCTCAAACTGGGTGGAGGCCAGAACCCTATAAACACCAGCAGATATTAGCACATAAATTATGGCAGATGCAGTATGGTGTCAAGATTGTCAATTAACAAATATCCATCCAAATATACAAATGTCCAAAATGTGGCGACCTTTTACTGAAAGGCCAGTGATCACCTTCTTAAGTCTTTCATGACAACCACGTAAACATTCATAAATTTTTGCTCCCACAAGCATCAAGGCTGCTTTCATCCATTTTTACATTTACAGGAGAGGCTCTTATCCAGGGCATATTGCCTTATGAGTGAGTCTACCAAAAGCGACTTGGGGTTAAGGTCTACCTTGAGCTCAGTTCCACTCCCTGGTGGCAGGCATTTCAGCCCACTGCCCCTAGTGTGTGTTTCAATGGGCTAAAAGCAGAGGAAAAATTCATGGCTCACTGTTCCCATTACAATACCCAAGGGACAGTACCTTGCTCAAGGGTACCTTAGGGCAACCTACTGGTTTGGGATTCAAACTCATGATCTTGCAATGCTGGGGCTTAGTCCCAAACCACTAGACCACCACTGCCCTTGCCCAAGAGAGGAGACAGGACAAAGCTGGACTTAAACCAACAATCTCTGTGTATTCTACCCTTAGCCTACCACCACCCCCAACATTGTCTGTGATGTTGTTTATCCTCAAAAGAGATCAAGACAACTGAAGCTTGTTGGAAATATAGCAGGGTATAAAGCCTATATAACAATGTTGGATGTCATAAAAGTCATGGATGTCATTTTGGTGGACCATTGGTTGCAGTGCCACAAACTGCAATACATGTTAAGTTTTAAGACTTTGTACCTTCCAGTTCACAGCTGCTTACCTTTCATCCCCATCACTGGTCCAGTACGTGCTTTTATAAAACCCATGGAAACTCTCTGAAAGTTTGGCTTCAAACTCAAGCTTGATAACGTACACCCCACCTTTCTTTAGTACATCGTGGTCACTCACAAGAGCGATAAGCTGATAGGCAGGATGCTCCAGCACCCTCAGAGCCTGACCATGGCCTTCCACTGAACCCAGCAGCGAGGCCTTGGAGATGTTAAGGTCCTTGCTGTGGAGCACAATGGTCTGGGTTTCTTTTTGGACCTTTACTTGGATCTTCACACTTCCAGAAAATTCTAGGCTAGTGAGATTGGGATGAATGAGAAGGTCATAGTGGAGTGGAAAAACTGACTGGGGAAGCCTCATCGTGTTCCAGGGGAATGGCTGCCCATTGGTTGCGACCGGGACTGAAGAATCTTCTTGGCTGACGTGAGTAACTCCAGCCAAAGCTGGAGAAACACACACAAAAAGAGCCAAGAGGAACATGTCCTACCCCTATCAGAAACTGTTGAGGACAAAAAACAATTGAAAACATAAATTGAGCTACTTGACACATTCAACATCCATATTTAGAGGTGTAGCATTTAACAAAATTTAAAGATCTGATCGACTGAAAAAAGTGCCATTAAGTCGTGGCTTGATGACAGGGCCTGGGCGTCTCCAAAACAGCAGGTATACCTGAGGTATACATGGTAGTCAGTGGTTAGTAGCTACCAATACTGGAACAACTGGTGAACCAGCAACAGCTCCATGAACAGTCAAGGCTTAATGGTGCATAAGGGGAATAAAGCTTAGCCCGTCTGGCCCAATCCCAATAGAAGAGCTACTGTAAAAGTTCAAGCTGGCCGTGACAGAAAAGTGTCAGAACTCGCAATGCAGCTACATATGGGGGTGCAGACTGGTCAGAGTCCCCACGTGGAACCCTTTGCCCCACAGAGAGCTCCCACACTGGGCATAAGAGATGAACTGTAGATCAATGGAAGTCCTCTGATGGATCATGTTTTCTTTCACATCATGTGAATGGCATGGTGTCACTACACTGTGTAAAAGAAAGTCCCAGGGTGCATTATGGGAAGATGCTAAGCTGATGGAGCCAGAGTGATGCTCTAGGCAATGATCTGCTAGGAAACCATGGTTCATTAATTTACATGTAACTTTGTAAATGTAAACGTACATTGACCACCTGCACTGTTGCAGACCATGTACAGCCCTTCACAGCATTACCTAAGGGGCTCTTTTAGAACAGTTTGTTTTAAATATTTTTTTTGTGATAGATAAACCCGAAAAGAACACTAATGACACTTTCATCAATGATAAAATAATTAAGCTGAGCACCAAAGCGTTTTATTTCTTTATGTCTGAAAAGTTTTGTGTTAAACAGAAAAATCCACACATTAATTAACATTTTGAAAAAATAAAAAATAAATAAAAGTACCACGAAATTCGAACTATTTTTCATTTAAACATCATAAATAACAATTCCAAGGAAAATATCAATCTAAATACTTGACTTTTGGAATATACTTAATGTCCTTGGAATAATTTTTTCTATTTTATTCTAGAAGTTTTCTCTCAGATTTGGGCCATCAGGAAGAGCTGAGCTGAGCTGAGTGACGCTGCCAAACTGCATATTCTGAAGTCTTGTCACGGATGAGGTGTTTTGGGCACGATAGAGGGCGCTCTGTTCTGATTGAGCACACATGAGCCTTTAATGAAGGCACAGGTGTGCCTCATTGGGGCTGACTATTTAAGCCCCGATGAGTCAGAACAGAGCGCGGCTCATTCGTTAGGCTAAGCCTACATGCAATGGTGGTTTTGGTAATCTTGGTATCATTTGGTTTAGGCTGCAGTGCCTTAGTTTGAGTTAGAACTGCAGCCCTTTGATCTTGTTTTGTTAATATAGTTAAATAAACTTATAATCCGAACTCCTGGCTCAGCATTGGCGTCCTCCCTGCACCCCGCCACCGTTACAAGTCTGGAGAAATTGCCCAGGACTGAGTCTCAGACCAACTATATTCTAGGTTACATTAGGCCACATATCTGTTAAAATACGGTTGAAATAATTTCTATTACTCACTGCAGTGCGTCTGTAAGCTGGAAGTAAGATCTGTCCATCGAAAAAAGTGAAAGTGAAAATAAAACAGCGCTGACTTGCACCATGGGAGAAATAAAATATTAAATATTAACTCTGCAAAAAATTAATACGAAGCATGATGTAAAAAGAATGAATATTTAATGATGAAAATATATGAAAATATTTATGCAAAACTTGTTGGTTGTGTTTCACAAACTGCCAGATGATGTAGTAAAGCGGCCATGTTGGTTGTCAAAATAAAAGTCACGACCTAACAACTAACAATCTAGGAATTTAATAAAAAAAATTCAGGAAAACCTTTTTGTGTTAAGAATGAAAAGTATAACAGTGTTTTGAACCAAAAGGTCATTCCAGTTTTTGGTCATTAAAAAAATGTATATACAGTAACAATTGATCATTTCTAATTACATACATTTAAAGAGGCATTAAATATTTAATCACTGTATGGGGGCTTTAGGCTTTACCAGTGTCCTAAGTGAAACTTGTGTCATGTAGGTAGGTGAGGGGGTAAAGTCCAACTTAAAAGTCCAAGACATCAGCATAAGTGCCTAAGTATAGCTTTATAGGTAATATTTTAAAACATAAAACAAAAAATCCTAACTTTTTCACATTAGTTCTTCATACTTTCCTCCTAGCTTGGCCTCATTGTTTCAGAAAAGTTCCCCAGTTACTATACTGATCAATGGTGGATGCACTTAAATGTCTCATTTTGCTATTTCATGTTTCTGGCATTATTTTGTTAACTTCCCCTTCTTGAGTCAGTATATCATTGTAGTAACACCACCTTGACTTGTGTATGTGTATGGCTCCTCTACCCACCTATGTTAATCAGTAAACTTTATGGTATGGTCTGATTGATCCTTATCGTCAATGTGCTTCTTTCAAATCATCTGTTCATCACCTCCTTTCACCCTCCCACACTTAAACTTGACCTTCAGGCTATAACCTCCCACACGTCACACACCATTGAAGCACCAGGCACTGTGTGGAAGGATTCAGTGCTGGCAGCAGATGTGGTAAGGCCAAGATGCTGAAGAAAGTGCTGTTGTTTAGTTTTGCAGGCTTAGCTGTCCTTGCAGTGGGGATCCTGATTGGCCACTTTGGCATTGAAAAGGGTAGCATGGCTCCTGGGTGGCTAGGGGAACTGTCGCATGATGTGGACGAGAACCTCATTCAGAGGTTCATCTCAGAGGTGGACACTGTGAAGATCCAGGAGAACCTCAAGTGAGTAAGCCCCAGTTTGAGTCCATGTACAAGTGAATGGCAGTCAGTGTGGGCTGTGTGTTCAGTTAGGTGACTGGTAAAGTGGCTGTCCATAATTAGGGCATGACTTTATGAACTACCTAGTCACATACTTAAATTTCTGGGTGACCAGGTATAGATGAGAAATGGAACAGGTAGATGCATATATGTTCATTAAACTTCAAATCATGGAGTATCAAGGATGATCTGGCCTTCTTCAACGACAGGGAGCTTACAATAGTGCCTCACATGGCTACCACTGCAGGGGATGAAGCAACAGTTGAATACATGCTGAAGAGATGGCAAGACAAAGACAGTGGCCTGGATGCTGCATGGAGGGAGGATTACAGGGTCTATCTGTCTTTCCCAAACAAAGCCATACCTAATAAAGTCACTGTGGGTGAGTCCTAAGCCATTGTCCATCCTATCAGTTGGTAATTAATAGCATTGATTTCTCTCTTGAAGATAACCCTCCATGAGTTTTGGTGAACTGCATATCCAGAATCAACTCTAAAACTTGGCTCCCTTGTGCATGAATGTCAAGACCAAGTAAACACAGAAACAACTGTCCGATTACTTTAGTTCACTAAAATTTGCTTGGCACACCAGTTTTTTACATGGCATTGAATTCACAGTCTTTTTAGTAACAGACTGGAGCTCTAAGCAAGAAACTGGGGATTCGAATCCCAGCTCTCCAGTTGAGAGAAATTGAGGCTTTGGGCATGACACCTAAATATGATCTATTCACACTTTTAAATTGTAAATCTCTTTGGACAATAGCATCTACCAAACACTTGCTTGAGGCCTAGGTTTGAGGAAAACTGTATTCTTCTGGAAGAATAAAAGGATGTAATCAATTCCTATCGAAACTGTTGTTTTAGTGAATGCTACAGATGGTGAACTGTACAAGGTCAGAGAGAAGGAGATGGCGTATAGACCAGACCAGGAGGACCCAGAAGTGGTGCAGCCATACGCTGCCTATGGACCTGCTGGACATGTCAGGGTACCTATATCCCTCAACAGTACACACTTCCTTCTAAAATGCAGACCGATCTGTTACAACTGGCAAGGCATATGGCAAAGCAACATAGCAATAATGTTTGTATGTTTTGTACATTTAATGTAGCACCAGTAAGGCATCAGTGGATACCAATTTTACACCTCATTCTAGTTGTCTTTCAGTTGTTCATCTTATCTCTGTTTTGAATGATCACTATGAAACTTTGACCACCTGGGAAACTTCTAGTCTAAGTCATTGATAAAGAGATTGCAGGACGATAACCAGCTTTAAAAGACTTTAACTGATTTTTTATGAAGTGGCTTTAAGGAACTTTACAACCTCACTCTTCCAGAATAAAGCTAGTTTGTGTTACTGCAGGCTGTTAGGGGATGAACATAATGCATTGTAATGCACATTTGGCCTGCTGGAGGATTATAACAGCTCATAAAACCTTATGATCATTCAGAGAAGTGAAACACATAATGCCTCGTCATTCCTGTGCCTAAACGAGTCCAAATGACCTTTGTTTCTGTCATTACCCATTTATCTACCTATTATTTATTTTTTATATTTTCTTTACTGTAACTCTCTTATGTCTTGTGCAGGGGAGGCTGGTGTATGCCAATCAGGGTAAAGTGAGTGACTACGAGTTCTTGAACAAAACATTGGGCCTGGACCTCACTGGCACCATCGCTATCGTCAAATATGGTGGGGCGGGACGAGGGGCAAAAGTAAGCAAATGCTTAAACACTGCCAGAGGATACATGAGTGAAACAATGAACCAGAAATAAGGACCAATTGTGTTTCATAAAGAAGCTAGCTAGGTGCAACACGTACACGTACAGATATACATATAAATTTGGCATATATTAAAAAGGGAGTTGGTATAATTCTAGTTAACTCCTTAACAACACAATACAAATACAAGAAAGTCTGGCTCTTTTGAAGCAAAGCCTTTTTTACAGGGCTGTAAATGTGGGAAAAAATGTCTCATTGCCTCTCCAAAAGCAGAGAACATCTAGCTTGTCATTCGACCATGCTAGCTTGCTGTTAGTAGGGTAGCATTTATATGGCAACATAATACCTACATAAGACAGTTTAGACAAATAAACTTTAACATTTTTAAAATTTCATTCGGACACTCATCTTGTCATGAAGGTTCATATATACTCAAAGTTAATGGTTGGTTAATGTATTGGCATGTGGCATGTGGTTCGTGGAGAAAATGGTGACGAATGAAAAGAAATCTTTCAATATTATAGAATTTCCAAGGTAATTTCCAAGGTCCCAGTGTAAGTTGCAAGTCCTTTGATATTCCTATGTGCTTGTTGTTTTGTTAACTGTACAGGCGATCAACGCGGCTCCATTCGGGGTTGTCGGGGTGCTTGTCTATACAGATCCATATGACATCAATGATGGATACGTGTTTGAAAACAAGACCTACCCCAATTCCTGGTACCTTCCTCCATCCGGTGTAGAGAGAGGAAGTTACACCAGCGACTTTGGCGATCCGCTAACTCCTTACCTGGCTGCCAAAAGTAACCAGAAATCGTATTTATTCATTCACAGTTGCCACACATTGGTAATACATTGATCCTCACCCACCAAATCATCATTTTCAGATGGCACATATAGAATCCCTGACAAAGACATCAACAATGTTCCGCCAGTTCCAATCCAGCCAATAGGGTTCGAAGATGCTCAAGCGTTAATTTGGTGAGTGGAACGACAATAAAAGATACAATTTCTCTTTAATTGTAATAAAATATTGTACTCCATGGGGTAAAACAAGGCCGAAAAGCTATGAATTCACAAGAAGATGTTTGTACAGAACTAGACTATGGAAGTTTAGCCTGGCCAATCTTTGCTGAAGCAACGCAGAACGTAGTTGTGGCAGTGGAAGTCACTGGAGTGGAAGTTTCAGGGAAAACCATTAAATCTTGTCCTGTTCTTGGCTGTCAGGAAGGAAAAAGACTGGATCCTGAGACATACCTGAGGCTTTCAATCACAGTCTTGTTTCACATTTTAGCTGAGACTGAGGGAAACCAGTCAGAACAATGAGACTGAAAGAATGCAATTTATAGGAACAGGTTAAGGGATAAAGAAAATGGGAAATGGTTTTCAAGAATAAACCATAATTCAATTTGGTTTAAAAGCCCATACATGTTATAGGTATACAGATATAGTATATATAAATACAGAAAACAAGAGATTGACCACCATTTTTATAGCCCATGTGATAATATTGTTGTATGTGTGACTTGTAGTAGAGCATGGTTGTTCTTTTAATGTTTACATTTATAGTACCAATAAACTTGGTGCATGTTGTTTGTGTCAGCAAACTTGGTGGATCTGCAGCTCCTGATGATTGGCAGGGCTCTTTTCCCTGCTCATACAATGTTGGTGGTCCAGGATTCATCAACACATCTGACTTTAAGGACAGGTATGGGGGTTCCTCTAAGCTTAAACTTAGGCTTTTAAGGCAAAGGCTATCAGTTCCACACAAACTGAATGCCTGAATGAAGCAAAACATGCAATGTTCATGTAATAGACTTGTTTATGTGGTTTCTAACAGTGTAATGTTATCTAGAACATGAACTAAAGTACATCTATACAGCCTTCCACCGCCACCTCATTCTAGCAAGTGGTGCAGAAAAACACCCTTAACATTCCCCCATCCAATTGCAAGACATTAAAATGCATCCTATGGCTAAAGATAATGTATCTAGCTATTTGGCACCATTTTATTTTGGATACAAAATGTGGGAATTTGATTTTTCTTTATTGCCACCAGTGATGTGAAGCTAGATGTGTACAACAGTGGGGAGCTGAGGGACTCTGCAAATGTAATGGGAGTGATCTGGGGAAGCGTAGAACCAGGTAAGCCTTGGCAAAAGTAGTCCTGGTCCTGACATGCCAATCAACCAATCAAATCCCTTAAAAGTGAAATTACAACTCCTAGTAACAGTCATGCTAAAGAGTGTGCTTCCGTGACTGACTTGCACATTTATCATGTCAGTTGCATGTGTTTTGCTGTGTGTTCAGACAGGTATGTGATCTATGGGAACCACCGAGACAGCTGGGTCCATGGCGCCATTGACCCCAGCAGTGGGACGGCAGTCATGCTGGAGATTTCCAGAATCCTGGGACAAATGGTGAAGTCAGGTGAGCTGTTGCCTAGAAATGTACACAATTTGCCCCCAAATGCAGTCAATCAGTTGAGTCTTGTTTGGAGTCTTTGTTTCTTGTTTTGTACTGGAGCATCAAACTCCCAGTACTGGGCAATTGTGGACACCAAGGGCTTGAATTGTAATAATAAAAAAGGCCCATTGTTCTGTAATTCATCATAGTCAATTCAACTTTATTTATATAGCGCTTTTTACAACTGTTGTTGTCACAAAGCAGCTTTACAGAATCCAGGTCCAAGCCCCAATTGGGCAAGCCAAGAGCGACAGAGGCAAAGAAAAACTCCCCCAAACATGAGGAAGAAACCTTGGGAGAAACCAAGACCCAAAAGGAGAACCCATCCTCCTTTGGTCAACACCGGAAATAAAAAGGAGAGAAAGAAAGAGAAAAACCCTGTATAGTGATGACTTCCAGTAAGCATGAGTTATAGTAAAAGTGTCCATTGGTGACTGTAGTTGGAGGTTCATGATCTAATGGTGGTAGCTCTGACTGGGGGAAGCTATAATCTTCGTGGTAGCAGCTCCTGCAGAAAAGCCAGTCTGATGTAGCTGATCTGAAGTTCAGGTCGGGAGAGAAATATGATGATAGTAGTTTCACCAACTTGGTGGAGTAGTTGGTAAGGAATTCAGAAGAACCTCACAAAGATTGATGGACTTGCTTTCCAGAAATACCTAAACTGTCCACCTCAAACAAAGAGAAAGGAATTAGATCTGTTTTGAACTCATTGTACAGACCATGAGTTTAAGAATGCAGTAATGTGACTCCGGCAAACTCGCTATTAAAACCTAACTGAAAAGCACTGATCCTGACTAAAAAGTACAGATCCATGGTTTTACAAACACGAAAGCACCCTGTGACATTGGCATCCCCCTACAACACCCTCAACAAACCTGAATCTCCCGATCTGTCCGGGCCAGGTTTGTCCCTGAGTTTTAGTTTTGATTTTGTTTTGGATCTCTGGGCAAACAATGGATTATGAAATCCACCAGCCTGCCTGGGCCTTGGTTTGTCCCTGAATTTTTTGAGCGCGAGTTTATAAGTGTGAGAGTGGTGGGCCGGTAGCACCAACATCCCAGTTTACAGTAATTCTCTGTATCCATGAACCCTTGGATCTCCATCTAACAGGACTAACAGGAAAATTAATTGCTTAAAGCCTGACTAAACAAGTAAGTCTTTAGTCTGGACCTAAATACTGAGAGTGTGTCTGAGTCCCAGACAGCAGCTGGAAGACTGTCACAGAGACGGGGAGCTTTGAATGAAAAAGCTGTTCCCTCTGTTGTTTTCAAAATTCTGGGAACTGTTAGAAAACCAGCACCTTGTGATCTAAGTGAGAGTGAAGGTTCATAACTTGAGATAAGCTCGGAGAGGCCGTTTAGGGCTTTGTAAGTTAGCAGTAAAATTTTTATAGTTGATGCTGAATTTCACAGGAAGCCAGTGAAGTCTAGATAATATTGGGGTAATACGATCACATTTTCTGGATCTAGTGAAGACTCTAGCTACTGCATTCTGGACTAACTGGAGTTTTTGAAGGCTTTTGCTGGAACTGGGGGACTGTCCCTGTAATTAGGACATGGATGTCGCTTTGGATAAGAGCGTCTGCTAAATGCCGTAAATGTATTAATGTACTGTAGATCTGAGTCAACTGTTATGCACAGGCTTTTGACAGTATGTTTAAGACTTACTGTAAAATTAGGAAAATATAGCATTAAACCTGAAAGTTTGTCTCTACCAATTTTGTGAACTAGCAAAAGAACTTTTGTCTTTTCAGAATTTAACATAAGACATACAAATGGCTAAAGAATAGTTATTTGTCCCAGACAATTCAGGTTAGTCATTTTGTGTCTAGAGTTTGCTTCTTAGGTTTAGTGCTAGAGCAAGTAGTCTAATGCTGATGGCAACCTCTAGGAGTCAATAATCATCCAAATAGCCCAAAATACATCATCAAGCTTATCACTGAAGTGAGTTCTATGTGATTTGGTTGTTTTTATATTTGCACCAGCCCCTGAGTTTCCCATAGTCCCAAGATGTTTAATTCATAGCTCACAAAAAGTAATCTCCTGAAACATCCACAACTCAAGTTTAGAGAATTTCTGACCAACTTGATGAAAAGAAACCATAGTTGTGATAACTTCTGTTTCTTTGCTTTAAAGGATAGTAAAGGACTTCAGGCAGACAAAAAGTGTCTTTTGTTTCTATCCAAAAGGGAAATGGAGGCCTCGGCGCACAATCATTTTTGGAAGCTGGGGGGCGGAGGAATTTGGTTTGATCGGATCTGCTGAATATACAGAGGTGAGAGAAGCTCAGAAAGAATCTAACAGGTCATTGACATTCAACATTACAAAGCCCTGGTAACACTATTTCGGGGATGTTGGCAGGAGTATGTAAGCAAACTCAGCCAGAGAACGGTGGCCTATATCAACGTGGACATTTCAGTTTTTGGTGAGTTCCTTCAGCCTTATACACTGACAGTACTATACTGTACTATACTGACAGCACTATCGTTACTATAGTCCTGAAGCACCAGTCATTTCTTTCTATTTTGCCAGATTAAATAGACTATAGGAGCAGAGAAAAGTTGCAACAAGTGCAAACATACATATAAATACAGTCTACAAAACAGAGAGTACAAGGCTTTAAAGTTAATATTTGGTGTGACCACCATTATTCTTCAGCACAGCCTGAATAGAATAGAATAGAATAAAGAATAGAATAGAATAATCTTTTATTATCCCAACCCAGCCACTAGGGATGCACAAGCCAGTGTATTTCTTCGTGCCGGTCCCAAGCCCGTGTAAATGGGGAGGGTTACGTCAGGAAGGGCATCCGGTGTAAAACTTTGCCAAATCAATATGCGGACAACGATACAGAATTCCATACCGGATCGGTCGAGGCCCGGGTTAACAACGACCGCCATCAGTGCTGTTAGCCTACAGGGTGCTGGTGGAAATTGGACTACTGTTGGCCAAAGAAGAAGAAGAAGAGGAGGAAGGCATGTCCAGAGGGAGAAGGAGAGAAAGAAGGAGAGGAGAGTGGAAGTGAGGGTAGGGACTTTGAATGTTGGCAGCATGACTGGTAAAGGTAGAGAATTAGCTGATATGATGGAGAGAAGGAAGGTTGACATTTTGTGTGTGCAAGAGACTAGATGGAAGGGTAGTAAGGCCAGGTGTATTGGAGGGGGGTTTAAACTGTTCTACCATGGTGTGGATAGAAGGAGGAATGGAGTAGGTGTTATCCTGAAGGAAGAGTATGTGGAGAGTGTTTTGGAAGTAAAGAGGGTGTCAGGGAGGGTGATGAGTTTGAAGCTGGAAGTTGAAGGTGTGATAATGAATGTTGTTAGTGCTTATGCTCCACAAATTGGTTGTAAGAGGAAAGAGAAGGAAAAATTCTGGAGTGAGTTAGATGAAGTGATAGAGAGTGTACCCAGGGGAGAGAGAGTGGTGATTGGTGCAGATTTTAATGGTCATGTTGGTGAAGGGAACAGAGGTGATGAGGAGGTGATGGGTAGGCATGGTGTCAAGGAGAGGAATGCTGAAGGTCAGATGGTTGTTGATTTTGCAAAAAGGATGGAAATGGCTGTAGTTAATACTTATTTTAAGAAGAGGGAGGAGCACAGGGTGACATATAAAAGTGGAGGAAGATGCTCACAGGTGGATTATATTCTTTGCAGGAGGGTCAGTTTGAAAGAGATCAGAGACTGCAAAGTAGTGACAGGGGAGAGTGTAGCTAAACAGCATAGGATGGTGGTCTGTAGGATGACCTTGGAGGTCAAGAAGAGGAGGAAAGTGAGGGCAGAGTCGAGGATCAAGTGGTGGAAGCTGAAGGAGGAGGACTGTAAGGTGGAATTCAGGCAGGAGTTAACACGGGCACTGGGAGGTGTCGAAGAGCTTCCGGATTGCTGGGAAACTACTTCAGAAGTGATCAGGCAGACGGCTAGAAATGTACTTGGTGTGACATCCGGAAGGAAGAAAGAGGATAAGGAGACCTGGTGGTGGAACCAAGAAGTCCAGGAGTGTATTCAAAAGAAGAGGGAGGCAAAGAAGACATGGGACATACAGAGAGATGAAGGAAGTAGACAGATGTACAAGGATATGAACCGCAGGGCGAAGAAAGCAGTGGTGAAGGCCAAAGATAAGGTGTTTGCTGAATTGTATGAGAGGTTGGACAGTAAAGAGGGAGAAAAGGACCTTTACCGATTGGCTAGACAGAGAGACAGATCTGGGAAAGATGTGCTACAGGTCAGGGCAATTAAAGATAGAAATGGTAACGTACTCACAGGTGAACAGAACGTGTTGAGCAGATGGAAGGAATACTTTGAGGGGCTGATGAATGAAGAAAATGTGAGAGAGAGAAGACTGGATGATGTGAGAAGAGTTAACCAGGAAGTGCAGCAAATAAACAAGATGGAAGTAAGGGCAGCGATGAAGAGGATGAAGAATGGAAAGGCTGTTGGACCGGATGACATACCAGTGGAAGCATGGAGATGTTTAGGGAAGATGGCAGTTGAGTTTCTGACTAGATTGTTTAACACAATCTTGGCAAGTGAGAAGATGCCTGAGGAGTGGAGACGAAGTGTACTGGTACCGATCTTCAAGAATAAGGGTGATGCACAGAGCTGTAGTAACTATAGAGGGATAAAGTTGATCAGCCACACCATGAAGTTATGGGAAAGAGTAGTAGAAGCTAGGTTAAGAAAAGAGGTGAGGATCAGTGAACAGCAGTATGGTTTTATGCCGAGAAAGAGTACCACAGATGCAATGTTTGCTCTGAGGGTGTTGATGGAGAAGTACAGAGAAGGTCAGAAGGAGCTGCATTGTGCCTTTGTGGATTTGGAGAAAGCATATGACAGGGTGCCTAGAGAGGAGTTGTGGTTTTGTATGAGGAAGTCTGGTGTTACAGAGAAGTATGTGAGAGTAGTTCAGGATATGTATGAGGGCAGTGTAACAGTGGTGAGATCTGCAGTGGGAGTGACGGATGCATTTAAAGTAGAGGTTGGATTACATCAAGGATCAGCACTGAGCCCATTCTTGTTTGCA
>CM029390.1:4637418-4848360 GCA_017165825.1 Hepsetus odoe | reverse complement strand
TCTCTATATATATATATATATATATATATATATATATATATATATATATATATATATATATATATATATATATATATATATATATATATATATATACACACACACACACACACACACACACACACACACACACACATACATACATACATATACATATTTACATGACAAGAGAAACATGTAGAAATAAAGAAATAAAGAATATAAAGACAGGAAAGATAAGGAAAGATGACCATATACACAGTAAATAGTAATAAATAAGTTATAAATAAATTATAAATGAACAAATTATAAACAAACAAGTATACAAATGTAAATGTAATAATAATATACAATAATAACAATATATAATAATAATAATAATAATAATAATAAACAAGTAATATGAAATATGCAATGCTAAATAAATATGAACTCACTTAGGCAACCTTTCTTGTGATTTCTTTAAATCGTCTTCAGGAATAGTTCTCCAGGCTTCCTGAAGGACATTCCAAAGCTTTTCTTTGAACCTTGGCTGCTTTTTATTCTGTTTCCTGTTAAAGTTCCACACTACTTCAGCCTTTGAAACCAGTCCAGTACAGGGAACTGAACTGAAAATAAGAGCTGGAGAACTGCTCCTCAAAAATATGTAAAAAAAATAAATAAATAAAAAAGTCTGGCTTTTTGGAGACAAAACATGAAATATTGAGGGTGCCTCAAGTCTTGTATACAGTAATCTATCAATAAGTACTGAAAGAGTTCTGTACTTTTATACTTTTAACCAGTCAGTGGTTTAAATCGGGCTGCCATGCTGGTAGGGTGTGTAGTTCTACATTTTATAAAGGAACAAGAATTTGAACTTGGACATGTTGCCGATTCAATCCACCAATAAAGTATCCAAAAATATTTGTAGTTATTTATGATGTACTCCAATTAAAATGAAACGAGAAATATATCTGAGGATATGAACAATGTCTTTATGAAATTTGTAGCGAGGTAACTGAAAACATTCTGTCCTGTTCTGCAGCTAACGCCACTCTTCGTGCCTCTGCATCTCCAATTGCACAGAGCGTTATCTTTACAGCCTCCAAACAGGTGAGTTCCCCACCCAGGCAACTCCAAAGAGAGTGTAAAGTGCATGACCAAGTGCATGATGTTTAGTATTATATATATTAAAAGTTTGAAAATGTTTTTTGCAATGGGTCACCAGTGTAGAATTTATGCAAATGACGCACGTTAAACTGCTTTTTAACAGTTTGCTTACCATACAATAAATGTAAAATATTTCAGCTTTTTTTCCTGGTTGTGACACTACAGTTTATCTCTGTTGTCAGGTGAAGGCAGCTGGCCTGGACACATCAGTGTATGACAACTGGATCCGATATTTCAACCGAACCAGCCCCACTTATGGACTCATCCCAAAGTACAACTCTCTGAAATCTCTGAATTCATTACTGTTGTGAAAAAGTAAAACTCCTGAGTGGTACAACTGTCTTACCTGGATTTTGATTCATTCTACAACTTTAACAAGTGTTAAAACGTAAGTGAAATCTGATTATGCCATTGGTTCATGTGCATATGTTTCATTCTGATTGTTTCTGCAGTGTTGGATACCTGACAGGAGCAGGAAGTGACTACGCTTCCTTTATCCATTACCTGGGAATATCTTCAATGGACATTTCCTACACCTATGACCGGGTAAGAGGTCTTTCAGTGTTTAAGAGTATGGGGTTTGAGTTTGGTGGATTAATCCATCATACACATGTCAACCCACAAGTCGACCCACCCCTCATTCCTTTATATTTTGCTTGGGAATCACGTTTCCTTTGAAATATTGAGTGGATTAAATGAAACTGGCACAAATGTTCTAGTGCTGCAGGCTGCAAAGTGTTATACAAGGTGCTAGATACAAGGTTCTAGAAAAATGGGTTCCAACTGCTCAGCGTTCAGAATCAGCAGTGTGGAAACAAATGACTGTTCATTCAGAGCAGTTGGATATCTAGACTCTAGAAAGGCAAGTTATAGTCTAGTTTCTCCATCCTGCTTTCCTGTTACAGACTTTAGTATGAGAAGGTACTTGTTGACCGGTACAGCTTTTCTAGCACTAAACGATTCCTGTCCTACCAGTGATTGAGTGTAGTGTGTTTTGTGTGTAGTGATACTGTCTGTTTCTTATTTTCAAGAGCAAAACCAGAGCACGCATTTACCCAGCATATCACACTGCTTACGACACGTTTGACTATGCATCCAGGTTCATCGATCCAGGTATGAGCTGAGTTTAATACTTCTAAAATGATTACTGTTGGTTTGCCCTCCTTTTCTCACAATAACTAGTCTCTACTAATCTGGCAAGGTTTACCCATTGCTGGAAAGATTTGATTGCGGTCATGAGGCACTGATGGTGAAGGCTTAGTTCTGCATCGCAGTTTTCTGTCCAATTTAGTTGATTCCAATTCCAAATGCATGCTAGGACTATCCAATGGTATGACCAACACTTTGTGGGTGAAGGCAGCATGTACTTCCACCAAAACTACAGCTACTTCACTGTAACTATACAGCTCAACACGCTCAGAGGAGAACATTTATACTAATTTTAATTCAAATCTCCTGATGAAAATTGCTTAGATCACATTCTGTTTCTCTTAACTGAGGGTTCACCAGTCACCAGACAGTGGCCAGGACAGCAGGGAATGTCCTGTTGCGGCTAGCCGACAGCCTTCTGCTGCCGTTCAACTGCACAGACTATGCAGAGAGTCTGGAGGGGTACCTTAGTGGAACCGTGGAGAACTATGAAGATCAACTAAAGGCCAACAACATCTCTACAGGTAGATCACTAAACTACTACATCTCACATACATAACCAGGCTGCCACCATGTTCATGCCACTGCTGTGCTGGGAATGATACAAATGCCTGAGAGTATCTGATCAACAGTTGTCCTGGCTTCAGAAACTGATGGGGGAGAGGGAGGCCAGTTTGTGGTGTAGGTGTTTGCAATAAATTGCCCAATAAATGGAATCACAAGGTAAGTAGAATAGAAATAACTTAAGTGGCAACTTAACTTTAGAACTTGGAGTCTTCAGGGAGAACATGGACATTTAATTTAGTTTTTCAGTAGGTGAAGGGTGGCCAAAATAATATTCACACCTTTCACTAGAAGCCATGTTCACACTTTAGCCCTGTAGTCACTCTCTTCTTTTTCCAGAACCCTTAAAGGAGGCGGTGAGGTTCTTCCGAAATGCTGCAGCAAACCTGGAACACACCATCCACAACTCAGACTTTGTTAATGAAATGTAAGTGAAAGTGACAATGTGTCCAAAGCCTTGTTTAATACCACTTACAGGGGCTGAGTAAAGCAGTACTCAGGAAATGAAGACTGTGGACAGAAACTGATAACTGTTATTTGTTGGCAGGCCCCTGAAAGCCCGCAGGATTAATGACCAACTGATGCTGTTGGACCGAGCATTCCTAGATCCACTGGCATTCCCAGACAAATATGGGTTCAGGTAGCATTTTTGCGAGCAGGGAAACTACAGTTGCTAAGTGAATGAAAGAGCCAATCACTGTGTCCACTCACTGGATCTTAACTGGACGTTCCATTAGGAATATTCCTTTGATGACACTTTTATATTTATTACAAAATGTACATCCCATCACTGGCCACTTTATTAGAAACACCTCCCTTGTACCTATACTCACTGTTCACTTTATTAGGAGGTACCCACCTAGTGCTTTCATTCACTGGCCATTTTATTATAAACACCTACCTTCTGCTTCCACTCGCTAGCAATTTAGTACAAACACATCACATGTATTTCCATGGACTGGCCAGTTTATTAGACACACTGGCCTTCTCCATGCACTGTACACTTTAACCAACTTGTAAGTCCACACATTGGCCACTTCATTATAAACACCTTATTTGTATGTCCATGCATTGGCACCATTTCTAGAAGCACTCACCTTCACACATCCACATGACCACTTACACTGTACACACACTGGCCACTTTATTAGAATCACCCACCTTGTATGTTCCCTTACTGGCCACATTGTTGCTTTGATTCCTCCAGGCATGTGATCTGGGCATCCAGGTCATCAGGAGTGGCCACGTTTCCAGGCCTGGCAGACGCTGTGGAGAAGGCCATTTCCTCCGACCTGCAGGAAGACTGGGCTCAGGCTCACAGACACCTGTCCATCGTCACACAGGCAATCTCCGGGGCTGCACACACCCTCACAGAAGCACATGCCGGGCTCTAGCTCCACCCACACTATCATCGAGCTCATATGAGGCTGACTTTCCACAATGAAACTTACACGCTACATTTTGTTGCCTGAAGCTTACATGAAATCTTCACTTGTTAAACAACTGGAGAGGTCATTGACTCTCCAATCAGTTCCCTGATATTGGACCATGTGATCACATCAGATGTGAAATATCACCTGAAATTATATTAATTAACAACCAGGTGATGAATTGCTAGATCTTATGCTCTCCAGGCCACACCCAGCAGATATGCTAATTGCTTAGTATGAAATGATGATTTTAACCCTTGAAGAGATCCTCATCATCAGTACCAGCTCCTAGAGGATTTTATAATCAATAAAGATTATAGTGATTCCCGCCAATTGTTGAGTCACTGTTAACCATTTAGCTTATCTAGCTGGCTAAGATGACCAGGACAGATGGGGGAAAGGTAGTCTTGTAGGTGCAGACATTTTATTGCCTTTACCATCAGAACACCAGGGCTCAAGACTGTCCCCATTGTCCAGCAACTTTGTTATTAGATGGGTTTAAATTAGCATGACCCCAAAGGTTGTGTTAGCAGCTGTACGCTCTCCTGATGTCAAAAAGTATAGAACAGTGGGTTTTAGAGGAGCTGGACCTTTGATAGTGATGGCAAAAGTGATTTCACCTTATGTTCATGATACTATTCAAACAGCTGATTGCAAGCTGGCTAGTTAAGCTAACTGGTAATCTCACATCGGGCTTGGGTGAAAGAGGAGATTGTGGCAACTGGACCCTCCACTAAGCTAAATCCTCTAACTGCTGACTAGATGATCAGGATCCCTTAAAATTCAAACAACTGACAAAACTAGCAAAACAAGCTAGTTAGCATTAGCTTTTAGGGTCATATTCTGTTAAGAGTTGTTGGGCTTGGCAGAATTCCCACTCAAATTAAGCGTAGATTTTTCCAGACATCCTCGTTAAGTCATCATGTCTAGTCCTGTGAGACTATTTGCATCACTGTATTTGCTAGCACTTGTTAGCCTGCTGTTATCTTTGTGGTAATCTGAGTTCAGGCCCCAGATTGCGAAAGAGAACGAAACAAAGATGCAAATGTAAAAAAAAAAAAAAAAAAAACACAAAAAACACAAATTCCTACTTGGGAATTTGAATATGCATTGTGTAACCACCAAAATAAACCCAGGCCGTTTCATGCAACGCCTCTTTAGCGACCAATTATGGATTGCTCTGGCGTCACAGGGGTTCAAACCTACAACCTTAAGCTACCATGCCATAAAATACACCAAAAAATGATAAACCAAATAACAACATGTTGACTTCTGCCTCTTTCTTGTTCACAAGTTAATTTTAATCAGTTGTGAGTTGTGATGAATATCAAACCATAACATTCAAAAACTTGTCTGATTTGAAATGCAACAAATATATTTTACACATATTAAACAAGCCCTTTATTCCAGTAAGTAAATTGTAAATTAAATTGGCGGCAATGGTAAATATTTTGGCCTCCCTAATCTACCATAGTAATACTTCTCAGGGAAGTTTGTCTGTCTATACATTTGTGCTGTTTATTCTAAGCAGGGTGGTGGTGGGGGCTTTCCCAGGGTTAACAGTAAGAAAGAAAGAAAGAAACAAAAAAGCTCTAGACAGGTTGCTATTCCATCACAGAGTGAAACATTTTTGGTCCAAAATGTCATTTTATTGTTGCAATAAAAATAAACAAATAAATTATACTATTCAGGTGTCCGCTTGATTATGTTGCTGCTTTTGATCAATTATAAATGATGATTATAAATGATTTGACCTATGATCTCCATCACACTTATGTGCCAATGAATTGTACTCAAAACAAACCTTGTGGAGGGTGAATATTGTCTAAAAATACAATTTTGTGCTTTTTTAATTTGTTAAAGCTGTGGATAAGCAATACTTTAAATAATGAGCCATAGTGATGAACAAATTTTCCTCCTTACTTTGGAATTAATGTTTGGTATACAGCAAAAAAAAGTATGTGCTCTGACTGGTTGTCACTGAACCACATCTTAGCTTGTTATAATGAACTGGACTTAAACTTCATTTTAATGCTCCCGTTGCCCAAGAAATTAGTGTTATGTCACTGAACTACATACCAAAATGAAATACATTTTGACCATTTCCTAAGGCACGTTGAGTAACCTGTGAGCAGTGTAGGAAGGAGGCCAGTCTTGGACTAATGGTTATGGATGGCTGTGGCATCACCAGGGGACACTACATGGGGACTCAAATGAAGAAGTTTACAGGGCAAGAACATTGCCCGTGTGGTGTTTTTTGAAAGAAAAGTGAAATTTAGCATGTAATAACATAACACCAACAAGATCATCATTTCTGTTGCCAGGCATGATTTATTGAAAACACACCAAAGTGATACTCTACAAATTGGTATTTTTCTGTTTGATTCTAACAAGTGCAGACCTCCTCTCTGGATATTAGTAAAAGGAACATAATACATTCGGTCAACGTGGCATCATCCTCGAGCACTACGAAAACACGAACAACTCTCCCACCTACATAATCGGACCCTTCGGATGCGTTTACTCTTTTAAAGTATATAATACAATGTAATACAAGGCAACATCCACCACCAGTCTAGGACTACACTGAAGACATGGAGGGAGCTGTAGGGAGACTTGAGGGCCGGTAGAGGGCGAGAACGACAAAGAGCTGAATATAAAACACGGTATTTGTTTTTTTTTTCCTAACACAGAGAAGGGTTAAGGCACATATGAGAGTTACAAACACATTTGCTACCAAGTTGTACATTTACCGACTTTTTTTTTTCTTTTCTTTTTTTCTCAGACGCTTGTGATATCTACAAAGGTAAGTCTTTCTCGGTAAACCCCCCCCTTTTCACCATTTGTTTCCTATAAATATACAATCTGACACCATATTCGTGCTCATGGATCCCATTTCATCCTGTATTACTGTACAATACCAAAAGTCCTTTGGTTGTGTACTGCAGAAAAGGCAGTCAGGAACAGACAGACATGACATGGACAAGCACGAGACGCTCTGAACGCCTGATATAGAATATATTTTTCGAAATTAAAGTTAATACTCAAAGCTACTGTTACCTTTTGTTGTTAGAAATCTTTTATAACACTATGTAGAAAAAGGACAAAATGAAAAGAAAAAAGGACAACTGCAAGTGTTTTAAGAGCGCCACTGGACAACAGACTTCAGCAAGTGCATGCTGCTTGTATAGCATAGCGGATGTCAGAAGCAATGAGGCCTTTCAGAACATCCCTGCGGCGAAGAGGGGTCTCCTTTGTGGCTGTTTAAAATTGTTCATCAGATACAGTTGAGATCATCACACTTTTGCATCTCCAATGGCTCCTAGTTCCTTCATGGTACAGGAATGTCACAAGGCTGAAATATGCACATTCTTGCCTGCCAACATATTCGCATGAAAGTGTGTTTTTCAATGATTGATCTTGGTCCCCCTGTCTTGCTTGGAATCGCTTGCTGGGTCTCTCCCAAGCTGGGAGGCTAGCAGAAGTTTCTACTCAGAAAACGTCTTTCCAAACTGCTTCAACACGCTTGGAGGAGAACACTGGTAACTCTGTATTGCAGCATCACTCTGAGTAGAGGGGGAGAGGGAGGGCCTGTTGATCCACCCACATGGGCCAAAACAGCCTCAAATTGAAGATTCTCTTTCTGCAGTGTCAAACTGATACAGCAAATCTAATTCTCAGGACCGCACATACAGTACAAACAAGCAGAGCTGTAGGCAAAAATTTAAACATCTACAGTGAAATGAGATGTTTTGTTGATGTTATTAGTGAAAATGAGCAAACGTTGTATAGAGAACAGGCTACTTTTCATAAACAACTTCTAATTATTTAATTTGTCAAACTTGGGGGTGGACAAATAAAATATGTCCTTTTTAGCCCATGTTTTATGTCCGTTTCATGTTCACTCAGACAATCATTAACAATTTTGCCGATGATCACAACGTTTTAGAAATTTCAGTTCAGCTTCAACTGACAAATAATGTTTACAAATAAACATTGCTAGTAGACTTGCAGTTATATTTTCTAGCTGTATGTGTTCTCACTTGCGTATGGCTGTGGCATCGCCCCGGATTGAACTTCCATGCAGCTACGTGGAAATATCAGAAATCAGCCTTTACACTCCAATGCTCAAACCAAAGAGTCCAAACACAACCTGTGGCTTTACAACCAGCTCTTTCATGACTGCGAGTAAGCATAGACAATGTCCCACTTCGGCCTAACCTGTTAAGTAGCTGAAGCCCTGCTTTTCATAGCCGTGTGCCTGTGTCCTCCTTCAACACTGACCAATCCATTTGGCAAGCTGGCCAGGGAAGGAAAAAAATTCAGATAAAATTCTCTTTAACTTTTTGAAAATATAGAATATAAATAGATGAACGCAGCCTTTCGATACACACCATTAAATTAAGCTTTTTTTTTTCCTTTTCTTTTTTCTTACAAACAAGGCAATGCTTTATCCATTGCATGCGATCCTGACCTGTTATGGACACACCTAGCAATGAATAAAGAACAGGAATTTTATTTTTGCTGTTTTTGTTCCTCTTTCCCCCCCCCATTTCTTGATCTTAATATACATTTAGAAAACAAACAAAAATATAAAACGCTTTAAGATTTCTTCGCTCCACAATGCCTTGGATCCCCCTTCACTTTGTCTACACGATCAAACTCTCATTTTTATCCAACGCGAACCAAACACGTACGTCGACCTGCAGGAAAATAAGTCGCTGAAGCGCAACCGCAGGTCAGTGGGGGGACTTTTCTGACGAAAACAGTCACGTTAGGTCTTGTTGCCGGAAAGCAAGACCGAAGATGCCGCATATGTTGCTAACAATCAATGTCAGCGATCATGTCCACCTCCATCATGAGCCGTCATTGAGTGTCAACGTCTTGAATTTCTTGAAAAGCCATCATAAAAGGACACATGAGCAAAGTGTAGTGAATATGCTGAACAATGATGGACGCTCTCAGAACCTTCATACACAACCAACTGTTTTCCTTTAAACACAAACATCCTTGAAACCTTCACAAGTCAAAAAAAAAAAAAAAAAAAAAAAAAAAAAAAACGAACTCAAATCATTAGCTCCAAATAGCACAAAGCTAATAAGAAATAAATGTCTTCTTAAAGAAATCCAGAAACCAATCTAATTAAGAAAAAAAACATTCCACTTTTTTCTGAAAATTTAGACAAAGCTTAACTGTCTCTTTCCAGCACACATCCGTGTCCTCCGCATCACATTCTCTTTGCTTGCTGTGCACTTCCATCAATCCCTCCATCCTTCTATCTATCCTTGCTTCCGTCTGTCCATCCTTGACGGCAAAAGTGAACCAGCACCCAGTCCGAGCTCATTCTGTTAGGGTTCTTCTCACCCAGTGTGGGAATGTACATGTGTGACAAATAGAAGAAGTTCCTTTGTTGCTGTTGTTGTTTTTGTTTACATGTCTCTTTGTCTCGTCAAAAAACAGCTCAGAAGGTTGGCTGCTGAATGAAACGGTGCTTTTTAAAAATTGTTTTCTTCTCTCTTTTCTGAAAGTCATTTGATGAGTCCACGTCGTGGAGAAAATGGCAGTGGTGACTTGTGTCTCGGGGAGACCCTCCTCTAGATGCTGTGATGTCTCCTTGGCTAAGCCTGTGGAAGAAAGATGGCAGGGAGGGGTGACAGTGATGACATCAGATACCACTATATTCCCTTGAAAATGAAATCTGCACACCTACGCTACCAGTCAAAAGGTTTGGAAACATCCTGATCCCAATAGGTTTGAGCCCCGCTGAAGGGATCTGCATTTGTTAGCTTGCAGGGGAACAGATTCTAATATGACTACTTATTAAAGCTGTGGCCACAGCTCAGTAAGGCATGGGAACAATACCAGGCAATCAGGGACTAGATTACTAAGGCATAAGGATGGGACAATTAAGTCATGGTAAGTTAGTAAGCTGTGGGAACAAGAAAATGAATTTGATGAAGTTGTGCTCACAATATAGTAAGACAAGGTAACAAAAATGGCCAATCAGGGATAAGATTGCTAAGGCATAGAGTTTGGATAATTAAGCCATGACATCTAGTTTGTAATTTTTGGGGAATAAGAACAACAGAATATTTTTTATTATTTAACAGATTATTCTTTTATTTTATTTATGGCAATTTTTTATTTACTATTATTTTTTTATTTATTTGTAAATTATTTTATTATTTAACAGAATAATTTTAATGAATGTTTATTTGCTGAAATTTAAATGCACAGCAGTCCAGGCCTGACTGAGTCCATGTGGGAATAGAGCAGGTCATTTTCTGGAGAATTCCTTGCGGGTGTTGTACGATAAATGTCCAAGATGAAGTAATTTACCCAAAGACACTGTCAAAAATGAAGCGCTGAGAAAATTAGGTACGCTATAAGTATCAAATTGATCAGGAAAAACTCAAGTAACGATGAGAAACTAGTGCTTTGTTGCCCAAATTAGAAAGCGACAATGTAAAAGCATCATGTCCTGCCTTCTTCACGGTCTACCCAGGTGCCACTCTTTGCCAAAACCACACATTTCCAGTAGGCACATTAAGACTTAGACTCTACCTTAAGATTCATACATGGCCATAAACCCCGCAAGCAAAAATATGTTTGGATCAACATGACAAACCTTTGACAGGGACCGTATATGTGACACAACAATGAATCCCATATGGAAGCCTAACATGCATGTGGAAAATCTTCCAGCATCTTCAGAATTTTCATATGGGATCATATTGAAAGCCACGTTCTAACATGATACTACAGGACACTAGATTCAAACATTGCATGCAGCAACATGAATAAAGATGGGCGATGGTTTTCATGAAGCTGACTAGAACACAATGCTTCAACTTACCATACCACGTTACACCTAGAAAGGAGAATCATTAGCCTAAAATAAGCGCGAGTTAGTGCCAAATATCATTTTCACCCAAGCCAAACTACTCAACGGTGCGTCACCCAAAATGTATCCTAAAGCCGGGTCACTGCAGGTTGTCCTAAGGATGGAGGGAAGCAGAATGGGATGGAGGGGAGGTGATGGGATTGTGCTCGAAAAGATGAAGCCAAGCAGCAAGAAAACGAGTAGGATCTTTTCCTGCATAGTTCAGAGATGCAAAAGAAAGTCTGGTGGGTCTGGTGTGAAGTAATTCTTTGTTGAGACGATACAGTGGTGGCGAATGGAACCAGGCGTTTCCAACTTTGATTTTCTTGAAGCAGTAAAGCTACACCCGTCTTTTGAGCGTTTACATGGATGTCGGACTGATGCAATATCATGCACCACAAGCTATACGAATCTTAATGGTGCCCTCTTGTGGAGAGTCTTCAGCCTGCTAAATTTGAATGAATAAGTGTGAGGAAGGAATTAGATCACAATCCCTGACTTGCTTGGCTTCGAAATATTCAAAATATTTCCATTGGTTACTACAACATCCTGTACAATTCCAGATAAAAAAATATTAGGTACTGTACTTGTAACAACTTCATGTAATAAGCTTTTGGTGACAAACTCGTCAGATATCTGGTTCCATTCACCATCACTGTGAACAATTCAGACATTTATCTAGAACGTTCACATCCAACCACTCTAAACCACTCTTAACCACTGAATTCTACAGAAAATTTGCAAAAAAAACAAAAAATGGAACCCAAACATCCCTGGGACGCAAGGCGATTTGGAAGAGCAATCGGTTTTGCTGCCAGTATTTGCAGCCAGCAGGCACCACTGATCTGGTAATTTGCATCTCGGGAAAAACGCATGAATATTTCAGTGGAGGATGTTAGTCAGGCAGGTAGGCGCTGGCATGATAACCTTGAGTTAAGCATGGCTTCAGAACAACACAATGGGCGTAAGGGTTAGGAAACCACAGTCCCGAACAGAACCGAACTGAAACCTACCATGCATGCATTTACACCCAGGAGTCAACAGGCTGAGGCTTGACGTCACAAGCGTCCACAAGACTGATCGTCGGCCTGTTGCTCCGAATGTAGTGCTTCCTATTCGTGTCATTCTGCAGCAACAGAAGGGTTGACGTTGAAATAGTTTCAACAAAAACAGACAAGGAGAAAGAGTCAAAAGGTCAAAGCAGCAAGAGTTAGTTCTCAGCATTAAGGGAATATAAAAGTGGGAAAAAAACCCCAAAAACAAAACAAAAAAAAACCAAAAAAACACAAAAGTGAACACATGCACATCGCATTTCACAAAAAAAACAGGCAAACAGGAATCTTCACACTTTTCCGAAACCAGAGGTTTAGTGAGACGGGAGACGGAGAGCTGGGTTCGAGCATACAGAAGGGAACCCGTGGAACCCCTTTTTGCAACGTGGGAAGGGTGGTGTATCTCCCTGCAAGACTCATCAGCTAACTACACGGAGCGACTCAAATTCTAAGAGCAGATGTTCTTCAACATTTGGCTTCCGGCACTTTATTTCTATGAGCAGCGGCACATCGCTATTACTACTGGAAATAAAACCCAAAAGGAGAGATCCTAAAATCTTTCAGAAAGGACAGATCTATAGACTCTCATTGCTTAATAATTTGCTTCCAAAAAGTCAGACGTTCTTGCATTTATAATGTGTTGTTGAGGAGCAGTTCTCCAGGCTTTCTTCAGGAGAAAGATTTTGTTTCTCACTTTCAGCCCAATCCCTGTACCTGAGCAGTTCCAGAAGCAGTGCGGGATCATCTCCACCGAGAGCACCGATGGCTTTGGGACATCTTTCAAGAAGCCTGGAGAAGTGTTCCAGAAGACTATTTAAAGAAATAAGCTCACCTAAGAGAGTTCAGGCTGTGGTTAGAATGGTGGTCAAATGATTGACTCTAAAGCTGGTGCGACTTCTACAAATTCTCTTTGTGTTTAGACTGGATGTACATTTCCACACAAAATCACTGCACCTATTGGCTCGTTTTCCAACAAAATATAAAGAAATGAGGGGCGACCCAAAGGTGTATAACTCAGTTCTGTCTCTTTCACTTTCTAATGAAGGTCTTGATAAATAATGAATGACTGGGGCCCTAACCCTTGAGTTTCCAAACAGTGTTTAGGATCTCAAAAAATAGTGGACCCTGCTACACATTATTCTAATCACAAGTGCTGATACTGTCCCCCTTTGTGAGGTCAAGCGAAAGGCTTCACTGTCCTGGGGTGCTTTGAGTTTGTAGGGGTCTTTACAGTTTCACTTTTATTGTCAACACTCAACTTCCTGCTGAAAATTCAGTTGGGGACACGGAAGCCCATGGAGATACAAGCTGCTATATCCTTCAGTCTTCAGCGAAGACCTAGAGAAATAAAGTTCTGGAATGTTTCAAAAAGGTCTGAAATGAAGTCATACTGTGTCCTAAACCACAACAACGGCTGCTCCACCTCCATGAAGACCTGAATGAGATTTGAGAAGTTTTTTTAATAGAAAAGGTTTCTATCCACTTACAGTGTAAAGGTTGCCTTTTAGTTCCAACATTTGGACATGTCTTGGGTACAGTCCTTCATAAATAATGTTTGTTCTTTAGCTCTCACCCTCAGTGGTTCCCGCTCCGTCAGGTCCGACGTGCCGTCGCTGCTTTTGTATTTGCACTCTTTGTCCCTTTGGTCAATAGTGGAATAGCCGTCTGTAAAAGAGAGCGGAGACAGTTTGCTAAAGTACTTGCCGTGGATCTTCAGAGGAGTCGTGACAGCTGTGCAAGACACTTGTGATCCGACTCGTGTGTGTTGATGTGTCGAGGCATCCCTCGTTTCTCTCATGCTACCATCTACACTTCTCCCCGCTCGCCCACCAACCCCAGACACCACGGCCCACACACTCTCCAATTACTGTCAATCAGACTTGCCCAGAGTCCCACAGCATTATGGGATGCGTGACAGCATGGTAGAGTATTGCAGCTGTGCTCCCCTCATCTGCAGGCACCTGCTGGGAACTGAATGTGCTGCTGTAGTTCCTTCCACCGTGGACAGAAACTGATACACTGGGGCACAGGAGGGCTTACATATTATATAGTGACCTTAAATAGGCGTTTCTAATGAAATGGCAAGTGATAAGAAGCATAAAGTATTTCCAATAAAGTGGCCAGTGAGGGAACGCACAGGGTGTTTCTGTTTAAGTGGCCCCTGAGTAGAAGCAGTGTTTCCAATAAAGTGGCCAGTGAGTGAAAGTGCAGGGTGTTTCTAATAAAGTGGCCAGTTAGTGGGAGTATAGGGTGTTTCTAATATAGTGGCCAGTGGTTGTAAGCAGTGGTTCCAATAAAAGTAGCCTGCGAGTGTAACAAGGTGTTTTCTAATAAAGTGGCCAGTGGTTGGAAGCAGTGTTTCTGATAAAGTGGCCAGTGAGTGTAATATCAGGATGTTTCTAATAAAGTGACCAGTTAGTGGGAGAATAGGGTGTTTATAATAAAGTGGCCAGTGCTTGGGAGCACAGGGTGTTTCTAATACATTGGCCAATGAGTGGAAGCATGGGATGTTTCAAATAAATTGGCCAATGAGTGGAAGCATGGGATGTTTCAAATAAATTGGCCAATGAGGGTAGGTGTTGCTGATCGTTTTAGAAATACTTGAGCCTTTGAGGTTCACTTCTGTGGCACACGAGAGAAAACTGATAAATATGGGCTTTTTTGCGTCGTTCTTCCCTAGATCACGTTGTTTCATGAGACTGGAGAACAAAGAACTGAGATTTTTGAATGGCTCATTGGAGCTAGTCACAAACACCGTGTTAAAAGAGGAACTTCACAGACAGCATTAGAACTGAAACTAAGACGGGTTAGAAAAATCTTTGTTGTTAATTAAAGATAACCTTTCGGGCAAAATTTAACTTCCAAAAATCAACGCAAGGCAAACGTGTTAGAAGGTGTAAGGTTGCATTCCCACGAAAAAGAGTACAGACGGTCCCTTGGACAGCATGCAAACGCTCGCTTACCTGGACCCAGCTCATCCATAGGTATCATAGCACCACTGCCACAGCCTCTGTCGCCTGCAAAGCATTCAAAGGCTGTTTTACCACATTCCCCCCTTCACTGTGGGGCTGCTTTTCACAAAACACAGAGTTTAGAAAGGCACACTGGGTTGATGATGGAGTGGGAATGGCAGCTATACACACCATACATACAACGGAAAAATGCTGTCATGTTGAAGGCTCCTCTCTTAATGAGATGCTTGGCGCTTGAGTGGACACAGGGTCACCTGCAGTCCTGGTATGAAGCCCTTTCTTTTAAAATCACCCTCATATATATATATATATATATATCAGATATCAGATTAGAACCCACTGGCCACGAGAGAAGAGATGGCATGAGAAAATGGACACCTGTGATGGTCATGATGTACAAACAGCATTGTAAAGAGTTGTCAATCGTGGCTACATCCTGAGCCATAGAAGGTCAAAAAAATGTGGACCACCTTATTTGTGGATCCTGTTATTGCCATGTCACTTTGGTTCTGCTAGAGCTGTCCCTGCCAACAGTAAATGCTGCTACTTTGAAGCGGAAGCAAGGAACAGCAAAACTACAGGCGGTGGGCCATAGAAGAGAAACATGGAGGGGGGAAAAAAAAAAAAAAAAAAAAAGCATCTGGAAGCAAACCAGCATTAGAACTATCTTCCAGAAACGTTTTGACTAGATGAATACAAAACAAAAGAGAGAGTTTTAGTTTTGTGTCCCCATAGCAGGAACACACAAGCCAAAGAGCAGTGGAAACCTGTTCCCTGGAGGGAACAAACATACAGTCAAAAGTTCAAGTTCAATCAAAAGTTTAAGACCACTTGACAAATGGCAAAAAATCATATGTTGCATGGTTGGATCTTAACAAGGTTCCAAGTAGAGTTTCAACATGCTACAAGAAGAAATGGGAGTGAGACAAAACATTTATTTGAGCATGCAATTTATTGAAAACAACGCGTAAACTGAAACAGGCTGTTTTACAGCTGATCAAAAGTTTAGGACCACACCTCCAAAAAAAACCCGTAAATCCCCCCAAAACAGAAATCAAAGTTCCAAACATGAACTCAGTATTGAGTAGCTCCACCATTATTGTTGATCACTTCAAAAATTCGTTGTGGCATGCTTGATTCAAGCGTTTCCATGAGGTGAGTGGGAACATTTCTCCAAGTGGTGAAGACGGCTGCACAAAGGGCATCTACTGTCTGGAACTGTTGTCCATTTTTGTAAACTTCCCTTGCCATCCATCCCCAAAGGTTCTCAATTGGATTTAGATCAGGGGAACACGCAGGATGGTCCAAAAGAGTGATGTTATTCTCCTGGAAGAAGTCCCTTGTTTTGCAGGCATTGTGTACTTTAGCATTGTCCTGTTGCAAAACCCAGTCGTTACCACACAGACAAGGGCCCTCGGTCATGAGGGATGCTCTCTGCAACATCTGGACATAGCCAGCAGCCGTTTGATGCCCCTGCACCTCCTGAAGCTCCATTGTTCCACTGAAGGAAAAAGCACCCCAGACCATTATTGCACCCCCTCCACTGTGGCACATAGAAAACATCTCAGGTGGGATCTGCTTGTCATGCCAGTAATGTTGGAAACCATCAGGACCATCAAGGTAAAGTTTTTTCTCATTGGAGAATAAAACTTTCTTCCACCTTTCAATGTCCCATGTTTGGTGCTCTCTTGCAAAGTCCGTCAGTTCTGTGCGTTCGAGGAGACGAGGCTTTTGAAGACGTTTTTTGTTTTTGAAGCCCTTCAGACTCAGATGCCGTCTGATGGTTATGGGGCTGCAGTCGGCACCAGTAATGGCCTTAATTTGGGTTGAGGATCGTCCAGTGTCTTGACGGACAGCCAATTGGATCCTCTGGCTCAGTGCTGGTGAAATTTTTTTGGGTCTTCCACTTGACTTTTTTGCTCCATAACCCTCAGGATCATTTAAGAAATTCCAAATGACTGTCTTACTGCGTCCCACCTCACAGCGATGGTGCTGCGAGAAATCCTGCTTATGCAGTTGAACAACCCGACCACAAAAGGGAAAGTTTTTTTGCCTTTGCCATCAGAACGTCATGACAGTGTGATTACCTGACAGAAAATGGCAATGAATCCACATTTTTGCACAGATTTGGCCTTTTAAAAGCATGTGGTCCTAAGATTTTGATCAGCTGTAAAACAGCCTGTTTCAGTTTAAGAGTTGTTTTCAATAAATTGCTGCTCAAAGAAATGTTTTGTCTCACTCCCATTTCTTCTTGTAGCATGTTGAAGCTCTACTTGGAACCTTGTTAAGATCTAACCATGCAAGGACAGAAACCATTTCTACCACGATGCTAAAAGCTACAGGAACTTCAGTCCCTCAGTCTCTACCATTTCAACACCTGCAGCTGAAGCTTAGGACAATTTCTTACTCCTCCAGGTCAAGCACCATTCCGTTCCCAGTAAAAGCATGACTAGTGACTGTCATTCAAATTGAGCACATTACAGTTGCTATTATGTTGGGTCTTGTTTTTTGATGGCAAAGTGGAAAAGCCAAAAAGCTTGTTCTGGTTTCAGCTTGACATTGCCCCTCATGTGAACTCCATAAAGGAATGATTCTGCGACTTCAGTGTGGAATGACCTGCATGCAACCATTCGCATTACCTGCCTTATCGTCCAATAGCAGTACCTGACCTCGCTAATGTTCCTATGGCTGAACAGAAGTGATTCTCTCTGCCTGTGTCAAGTGTAAAGCCTTCCTAGAAAAGGAGAGACTTGCAGCAATAGGGGGACAAACGCCCCCTACTGATTCCCCTCATTTTGCAGACTAACATATGGCCATATACTTTCTGCTTCGGATTCAGATGAAGTGACATCACTTTTCATGTTTGGGTGCTAGAATGGTAGGACAACTACATTTCCGACCCCTAAAACTTTAATGAGAAATCTTTTGTGCACTTTTTGAGGACTAACCTTGGTTCTTCTCCATCAAGGGCAGAGTGGTGTCATCGTAGCCCGGCTTGGCGCTCTTGGAGCCTTTGGGAGCCCCGCTGGTTGTAGGCTAGAGAATATTGAAAGGTACTTTAGTCAAACAGTGATAAAATTGTTAAAACAATCACTTCCTATCACAATATCCATTTTGGGTCAGGCTTGTGGAAGGATTAGTGGGACGTTTTGAGGTTTTACTGGTTTTATGGTGCTTCTGGGTGTAAGGGGATGGAGCAGGCCATTTGTATTTAGAAGAACCCAGGAGGAACGCTGTTAGCACTAGGAAATGCCTAATGCTTTCAGGAGAAAATGTCTGAAACTTTCAGAGGCTTGCTTGTCTTGTTAGTGCAGGACCCAAGCCCATTAAAAACTCTGGAAAGTCCTCGATGAGGCTCTCAGAGACACAGAGGGCACTTCCACATTGATGAGTCAGAGTCGAGAAGACTAGCAGATGAAAGATGCGGGAGTAAAAAAGGGATGCTATTTGCTCATTACTGAGACTAGAGCACACCTGAAAATGGGTTTTGCTCCAGCCGTCCTTGGTCAAGGTGTTCCTCAGCTCCTTGTAGCTCCAGACGGTCTGCAGGATGTGGGAGGCAGCCTTGGTCTCTCTGGCCGACTGACTGTGGGGCAGAAGAAACAGACGATGCTGTTAAGGAGTCTAAACCCTGGTTAAAAATGTTAAACCCCCCCAGAAATATCAGAAGGAACCAAAAGCAGGCAGTGAACCACAAAAATCAAACAACCTAACCCTATCCAACATGCAGCAATGGGCAGCTATATCCAGGTAGCATTAATGGCGATGGTATTTTGCTCAAGGGTACCTCTGGGCTACTGGTCCAGGATTTGAACCCACAACTTTCCAGTTCTGGGGACCATTTCCTAAACACTAGGCCACTGATGCCCCACATTGAATAATCCAGTTTCTGTGTAAACCCAACAACTGAAAACCTTGTTCCAAACAAGACATTTGAATTTTTCAGTAAAAATAATCCATTTACATCACTTTACTGAGAATTTTGAAGACCCCTCATTCAGAAACCAAATAACAATTGAAAGCACTGAAAATCCAAAACAAGAAGTCCTAACAGGTTCATCCATTAGACCAGGGGTGGGCAACTTCTCAAACACACTCACTAAACTTGACAATGATCAGGTGAGCTGTACCAGGTTTGTTTAAGCAGGGAATTCACTAAACTCTGCAGGACACCGGCCCTCCAGGACCGGAGTTGCCCACCCCTGCATTAGACCATCAGCTAATAAAATCCAATGGAGCCATTAGTATTCAGAACTGAAGAACTGGATAAATTTTCCACATTAAAAGGTCAAAAGCGTGCTGTAGAAAGTCACTAGATTCCAACAGAAAACCACCAAAATATCTACAATCAACCAAGTCACTGTTAAAATCATTTCAATTGGGATATCAACCCACCTTCACTAATCACGAGACATTATAAAACAAACACCAAAGACTAAAAGTGTTTTTTAAACCGTTTTTAAAACAATAATAAACACTGACCAATGAAAACTCAATTACGACTCACACATATAGTTTTTTCATATGAATACAACATTAAAGTAAAGATTAGATTCTGACAAAGTAGAGTAGACCATCTTGGAGACTTGTGTTGGATGGAAAAGTGAAAGTGAAAGTGACAACCCTCGTCACAGCACAGCACACAGTGAACCACAACAAAATTGGACTTCTGCATTTAACCCATGCACTCAAACACCGTGCAGCAGTGGGCAGCTATTGAAAGCTGCCTGGGGAGCAGTGACAGGGACGGTACCATGCTCAAGGGTACCTCAGGGCCACCTACTGGTGAGGGAATCGAACCCACAATCTTCCGATGCGAGGGCAACTACTAACCACTAGGTCACTGCTGCCCTTTTATTTTTCTTTTTTTCTTTTTTTTTTCTTTTTTAAAAGAAACAGATAAATCCATGAGATGGATTTTGAAGCATCTAGTTTAAAATAAGCTGCAACCCTGTATTTGTTCCAACTAAGGGATGCTAAAATTCCACTTAAAAAAAACAAAGCTGCTCTCCTGAGGTTATTGCTGGTCCCTTCCTTCTATGAGCGCCACCTACTGGTGATCCCCCACAGCGCTGATCATTGAGCCCCTCTAAAATGCAAATGAGCAGATTTTCTTTCTTAATGCCAAATAAACAAAGTCTAGTCATTCACTGACAGCAGCACAAACCAGTGGGACAGTTTACAGACTTTGAAATTTCTCTTAAATATCAGCATCTTTTTAAAATAATATACACCTGTTACACCAACGCAAGCCAATTCCCACCATTCTCAACATCACCGACAGCAGTTACGCAGCCAGTTTCCCTGAAATTGCACTGAAGTTAATTTAATCCAGTTGATGTTCAGTGAACCCTGTCAACCCTGATTTTGCATATAAAATTGTGGATTAGTATCAGTTCAGTGTGAAATAAGGTCCGATGGGACTGTCTGTTGAAGATGATTTGAAGATAAAAAAGATAATTAGACTCTTTTTGTTATCTAGCATAATGACAAGAGGGGAAAAAAGGACTTCTTTAGTAAAAATTTCAGTTTTCTGAAATTTTCAGTAGAAATAAATGCACTGTTTACTTCTAAGTCAGACTAAAAACATGGATTTCAAGAGTGCTGGAGATCTCTCGCTTTCAATTTCTACCTGATAAAGTGTTCAGCTCTCTCTCTCTCTCTCTCTCTCTCTCTCTCTCTCCCCCATCCCTCTTTATCTCTTGAAGCAGAACCAACATTTCAGCAGCCGAGGCTTAAGACTATCCAATCAGTGTTCAACGTGGGAACTGGCGATTAAGAGCTGAATCACTGCGTAGGCTTCGTTCACCAAGGTGTCTCCAAGCTTCCCTGCATGTAAGCCTCAGGCGTTCCACCCACTGATACGCAAAGCGTCCGATGTCTAATAAGCCAAATAGGCCGCAGCTATCAGGGTTTTTGTCCTTTCTGTCCGGATGAGCAGAGGTCTGCGGAGCAAGTTTGATCCTGAGGCGTAGCCTGAGGGGTCTCACTGGGAAGAGTCAGGCCCTCTCAAAGATTTTTCAGAACCAGAATCAGAAACATTGTATTGATCCTGAGGGAAATGGCTTAAGATACACCTGCACAAATAAACCACAAGATCCACCACTCGAGGAAAATATTGTAAAAAAAAAAAATTATAAAAAAATACATACTTTATCAATCATTTTTTTGGATGGGGCAAGGGGCAAGAGTGTTTCTGCCCTTCAGTGGACTGGCAACCTGTCCAGGGTGGTTTTCAACCATCTAGGACAGGCTCCAGGTCCCTCTGAGAGCCTGGTTAAGATGAGCGGCTCAAAAAATGAATTGAGCCTGGTTATAGTTCCCTACTAAGTTTTGGCCTCCCTACCTGGTCCTGTTGATGGCCACCAACTTGTCGATGGCTTGGGCTGAGATGAGAGAGCGGGCGTTCTCCGAGCTGTCTGTCACAATCTCGTGGATGGTGTTGAGGATGGCCACCACTGTGTCCTCTTCCAGGTTCTTGGCCGGTCGCTGCTGCCCACTCGGCAGGTTGCTGACCAAGTCTCTCATGGCGTAGCTTCCTGTGGTGGAGAAGGGAAAAGATTATGCTCCATTGCCAGAAGCCTTTCTTTATAAATGTATAAACTACATCTGCCCCTGCTCCGCAAACGATGTCTTAACAAGTGTGAATAACTTCAATCAAGGGCAGAAAATGTGCCTCTCATGAGGTTATCGCAATCAAAACTTTGAAGATTATTCAGCGTATTAAATATTTAACTCATTCCAAAATATCATGCAATATTCTCGCCTCTCCGCCAGTTAACACTGCTTCCCTCCAGCATTTACTTCTTAGATGTAATTTTGACTTGTCTTTCCAGCAAAGCACATGCTTTAATGCTTTGGATAAAAATAATTATCCACTGAATAATTCAGGCTAAAAGTTATCTTGCTGTCTTCAAAGCCTACTGGACCCCACAGTGGTATATTTTGTTATTCAATACTCAAAATTATGATGAGCATTTCATAATCCTCAGTTCTGAAATGTAACAAACCTACAGAATTGTTTATTACCAAAATAGAACGTAAAAAAGGAGTGACCATTGTACTATTATTTTCAGTTCAACAGCTCTTGCAGTGTTTTTGGGTGTAAAAGATGCTTAATATTTTACAAAAATGTGTTTATACTCTTTAAAAGGTGTTCAAACATCACTGTCTCAAAAGGTCATGGGTTTGAAACCAAGACCAGTAGGTTGTTCTGAGGTACCCTTGAGCACGGGTGAACTGAGGTTTGCCTCAATGCTAGAAGTTGGAAGACTTGACGGGCTTGTTACCTATGAGGTCTTTGTTGCGGCGGTCGATGGACAGGTTGCGCAGGGCGATGGCCACAGCTCGCACCACCTTGTCAGAGTCTGAGCGAAGCAACTCCACAAGGATGGGAAGGCCCTTCTCCTTTCTCACGGTTGCCCGGATGTAGTTGGACCACTGCAGAGAAGAGAAATAGAACTTTCTTTTAGTCTCCCGTTCAAACACCTTGCCAAAATGAAGGCGACTAATTTTTCTATCATCTTTTCTCAGATCTTTTAGTACTGCCAGTTCTGTCAGATGACAGAAGGGACGACCACCCACAGAGAGCGAGGACCCTTGGATTGTGCCCTCTTGGACTCATGGCCACTGATGGAATTTACAGTCGTCTGGCAAACGGACTGCTTGGGGTCGTCCTGATGATTCAGAGGTGTTATTGGCATGAACACAACATCCTGTTCACTGAAAAGGTTCAGAGATGCGGTCCAGAGCCACTAAAATATATTTGTAAGAGTTTGTTCTTTCGTTCAAACCAGCAGAGTAAGGTCTGAACTGCACTGCATCAATTACATGGTCTTCAGTCTCGATTCTGCAGACCTGCTCATTTCCCTTGATTTTCGTCCTTCGAACGGGGGTAACAAATTTGATTTTTGCCTTATCTCTCTGACTATGTCCCAACATGGGGTTGTGGGTTCAAATCCAGGATCAATTGGTTACCGGGAGATACCGTCTCCATCACTGCTCCGACCATTAGCTCCTGTTTGGTGGTTAAATATCCATCCTTCCATTGTATCTATATATCACACACAGTTGATGCATTTTTGATATGTTGTCTGTCAACAAATAGACTGAACACATATCTTTAGCAGAAACACAACCTTCTGAGGTAAGGCTTCATCACAAAGATTATGTGCCTTAGAGCTTGGCAGACCTTCCCTTGGAGCCAACACTTTTTAACAATGAGACCTAAAAGTAGAAATACAGTAATTATCACCTTTGATTATATTATAATAGGATAATGTCTGTATATGTATTCATAAAGGCTCCCATTTTTATAAATCATTAAAATAATCACATCATAAAGGACGAGATGCATAAGAAAGTCTTAGCGATAATGATCTGAGGCAATGATGCTGGATGGTGAAATTAAACCTTTCCTGGCATGTAAGGACCAGCTCAGCTAAATTCAAATGAGTTTTGTAGAGTTGTGTGAGTCTAGTGGAGAGTCTGCTGAGTGAGAGGTTGTGGGGATCCTTTTTCAGACTCTGAGGTCCTGAGAAAGACCCTCAACCCTAGGAGCTCCAGGTAGACTCTCTCTTTCATTATGCAATCTAAGCTGTGGAAGAGCATCTGATAAAAATCATAAATATATATTCATTAAAGCCCTGGCATTTGAACATGAAGCAAGTAATGACAAAAACATTGAGCTGGTGGTATGATGGAGGACTTCAACTGATGGAAAGGAAGAGTTCACCATTCTCCTTAACTCTAGATGCCACTAAGGACTGTTCTTATGTTGTTTTCATTCTCCTTGATTCAAGGAATACCCCTTCTCTGAGGTGAGACATGGGTTTCAGATATAATTTTGAAGCTGCAGTGCCCTCCTGTGGCCACTAGGGGTTGCTCATGAGCTTTTTGACTGTGTAATCTCTGGCTGCAGCAGTGATGGAGGCCCGGTTGCCAAGGAAACAGACGCAAAGCAGTTCAAAATCCTCTTATAAGACTATGAATGCATCCCAAATACAGGGGGCATTGGAGGATTGGGGGCCCACACACAGCCCTGGTTCCTAACGTCCTCAGAGGAGCTGCAGAAGAGCGAAATGATCGGATTTGGAACGTGTTTGATGCTCATGTATTTTCGAGTGCTTGTTGTGCCATTTGAGATAATATGAATAAACCATGTGCTCCGAGAAGCAGCAATAGAGCGAGGCTCCTTTAGAAAATGCTAATGTCTTAATTAAACAGGTGGATAGGTTCCTCTGTTCCATACGGAGACCACATATTAGCCTTGGATGCAGCTTCTTGACGTGACACTATGTTTCTCTTTCTGCAGGAAGTTCTCCAACCCTGTCACGTTTGGCCTTCTGAGTGATTTCCGTAGCTCCTCACTTTCCAAGTCATTAATGTGGAGGAACGTTGTGCAGCTTGGCCCAAATGAAGGAGCTTTATAAAGCTGCAGGACCGGGGTTTTTTTTCCCCCTTCACACTAAGATCGCTCTGATATCCCTCTGTCCCATGGGAGCAATTCAGGCCTGGCACTCAGGTTTCATAAGTGCTGCTGGAGGAAAAGATTATTGTGGAAACTCTATAGAGTATAGAGAGTACACCAGGTAGTATAGAAGTATAGAAAATACCAAGCAAAGTGTTTACACTCTTCCTTCAACCTGAGCCGAAAAACTTTGAAAATCTCCTCACAGTCTCTTAAAATCTCATTGCATCGCCTGTAAATCTCAATCTAGCCCTCCAAAAATCTCACCAGAGGGGCCAGATCTGTCTCTAAACTGAAAATCTCACTATAGCCCACTTAAAATTTCCTTTCCATACCCTAAAAATCTCACTGCAGCTCCCTAAAAAGTCCTAAAAACCTCAGGGCAGCCTCCTGGAAATCTCAATCTAGTCCCAAAAACCTCACTCTGCTACTGCTCATTCTCCCATCACTCCAGTACCCTGTAAAACTCCATTCAGTCTCCTGAAGATCTCATTGAAGCCCCCTAAGATCTCACAACAAAGTCATAAAAAACTCCTGAGAATCTCACTCCAGTCTTCTAAAAAATTTCACTAAAGCCACCTAAAAATTGTACTGGATCCACTTTAAAATCTCACAATTCCCCAGAAAATTTTACTAAAACCCCCTGAAAATCTTACTACAACATGCAGAAAATCTCACAGTAGAACCATGAAAATCTCACTGCAATGGCCTGGAAATCTCAGGGTTGCCACCTGAAAATCTAGCAGTGCCCTGAAAATCTCACCGTAGCCCCCTAAAAACAGCTACAGCTCTTTAAAATCTCACAGTTAGCCCCTGAAAATCTCACTAAAGCTCCCTGAATGTCTCATTACGACTTCCTGAAAATCTCACGGTGGCCCCTGTGGCGACCTCCCTTCAACCCATAAACATCTCACTGGACAATTATCTCTCTCCATCTCACCCAACAAAAATCTTCCTCCAGTCTCCTGAAAATCTCACTCCGGTCTTGTCACCTGAATTGGCATCCTGACCTAGTGGTAGATTCTGAAGCATTCAGTCAAGGTTCAATATTTGCAAAATATCTTTCTTTCTTTCTTTCCTTCCTTCCTTCCTTCCTTCCATCCATCCATCCGATTATCTAGTGCAGCTACAAATGTTGACAAAAGGTATCCAGAATCGCAGTGACCTGAAGGAGTAGATTGCGTTTTTGGTGAAAACAGCTACATCCACCTCTGCAAAAGACAGGTTGAGCCATGGTTTAGGTTCAGAATTAGCTGGTGATAGTGTAGACTGGATGCTCAGAAGTGCATGTGTGAAAGCATCGCCACAGGCCAAAACTGCAGTGTGTGTGCAAGTGTGGTAAAACT
Organism: Hepsetus odoe; assembly: GCA_017165825.1. Classification (NCBI taxonomy): domain Eukaryota; kingdom Metazoa; phylum Chordata; class Actinopteri; order Characiformes; family Hepsetidae; genus Hepsetus; species Hepsetus odoe. The sequence goes on along the minus strand of CM029390.1, from coordinate 4,822,367 downwards.
CACAGTCCACTGTCCTGCGCTAAGATTCTGCAGTGCTCCAGCCGCTGCCTCCAGGGTGTTGTAGTTCTGGCTCTCCGTCAGCAGGGACAGATAGAGGCGCACAACCTCTGGCTGATACAGCAACTCATAGCCTGCAGAAAAAAAGAAAACACAGACCTGTGAGACATACAAACACTCTAAAAGAGATGAGGAGGGAACAAACACAAACAAACAGACAGTCGTCACGCTAGAACAAGTCAAAGAAACACCCACTTTTGAAAAAGCCAACACAAAGGGGATTATTCCTTAAGCCTTTTCTGAAGAGGACATCGTTGTTAAGGAATCCAGTTACCATGAAGAGTTGAACATGCTCTGCAACAGTGTTTAATTCTCAAAGTGATGTCCACATGTAATGCCAAAACCCAATGTTTCCCTGCAGATCGTTGCCCAGAGTGTCACACCCCCTCATCTGCCTTGCCTTTTTCCCCCCATAGTGCATCCTGGTGCCATCTCTAAGCAACGTACACGCACCTGGCCATTCGCACGACGTAAAAGAAAATGAGATCATCAGATCAGTCAATCTTTCCTTTTTTCAGGTTCTAATTCTGTTGCCCATTTTAGGCTCTTTTTAAGAGCCAACAAGGGTCAACATGGACACTCTGATCTGCAGGTACACTATGATGTGTTCAGATACCTTTCTATCAAAGGTTCTCTGGCAGCCATTCTGTGGGATCAGACTAGCCTCGCTCCCTTCGTGCATCAGCAAGTCCTGGACGTCCATCCCACCATTTTGGTTGTCCTTCTTTGGAGCACTTTTCATGCTAACCACTGCCTACAGGGAACACCTCACAAGTCCTTTCATTTTGAAAGTGTCCTGACCCAGTCATGTAGCCATCACAACTTGACCCTTGTCGTTCAGCTCTCTCCATTTTTCCTGCTTCCACTAAAAAGAACGGACTCTTCAGTTGCTGCCTAACGTATCCCAGTGAGGGTTTCATGTTATGGATGATCGGTGTAAATATTATTTATAATGCATGCAGACCTTGGATACCTTAAGAGGAAAACCCCAGCGCATACCCTCCCGGCTCTCTCTGCAGAAGTAGGTCAAATCACTATCTGACCTTTACTACAGGGACTGATGTGGGACCCAGCTCAAGGAGATGGCATGAAAAAAAAGCTTGGCTCGCCTCACTCTGTGTCAGCGGTTTCTAAGGAGACAAGGCCAGACAAGGTCACGATTAACACGGCTGCTGCCTCTGACGTATGAAGTGTGTTTGTCAAGGTTGCGGAAACAGTCAAGAGCCCGTGCGCCTGTCAATACTGCAATTCCCCGATCACTGTGCCGCTACAGCACATTGGTCTTTAAAGATACATGAATGGCAGCCAAGAAAACCCAGAATCAACATCCCTTTTTTATTGTTTCACTGTCAAGTGTATGGCATCCTGTCACTGCCTGGCAAAATCTCAAAATTGGTTTGAGAGTGACTTAGTTCGAGTAGTGTTGGGGATGGTACCTTGTTCAGGGGTACTTCAAAAGACCTACTGGTCTGGGACTAGTACCAACAATTTTCTGTTCATGGGGCCTCGTCCTTAACCACTAGGCCACAGCTGCCCCAAGTGGGAAATGCTGTGACCTAGAGCGGCTTATCACATTGGTGGTGAATGGAACCAGACAGCTGCCTCTAGAGCTTCCTCAACGACATGAAAAAAGTTCTGATGGCGGGGCGCAGTGGTTAGTATGTCAGCTTAGGGGTTCAGGGCTGGATTCCCAGCTGGGATGTCCTGAAACCTTTCTCTGCATTTGTTTTCTGCGTAGATTTCCTGAGATCTTCGGTTCTCCAAAGGCATGCCCTTCAGGTGGACTGGAGATACTAAATTGGAGATGCCCCTAGGTGTGACTTTATTTATACTGCATTTATCCACCTTTAGAGCACTGATAAGCTCCTGCATCTCTGGTTAGTAGGTGGTTTAGATAATGGATGGCTGGATGGATGGTTATGAATACATGACCTAATTGCATAACTTTATTTTTGGTTTGATATACTGGTGGAAATAAAAGGGTTACATTTTTGTTGGAGATGTTTGGTTCCATTTGCTTCCACTGTAAAGAAATCTGAAGCATTTTCAGAAATCTGAAAATCCACTCTGGGTGGTTGTTCACTGCTCGATGACAGAGCGACACTGAAATGTTGAAACGTGACCAGAATCCCCTTTAATATTGGGAAGCTGATACGGGGATGGCAAATCTTGTTTATTATTGTATATATGGATGGATGGCTCTTGCAAACGCAAACAAAACAGAACAAGAAAGCATCCCCCCCCTCTTCCGCACCCACACGGCTATTTTGTGATTGGATTTCAAAAGCAGCCGCGGAGGGGATATCGAACAGTCACGACTCTTGAGCCAACACACCGCTCGCTCGGCCTCTGTGGAGGATCCATTTGCGAGAGTATCACTGTCTCTCTCTCTCTCACACACATTCTCATGTGTCATCGCTTTAACATGCATTAAGCATCATCAAGGTCTAAAAGCAGGAATAGCTAATCTCTTAAAACAAAGCAAGTGTCATATTGTTGCGTTAAAAATGGCTCACGGCTGACGACCGTGGCCTAAAAGGACGACTTAAGTCTCATTCATGCTCGTCTGTCCACTTCCAAAACAGCATTCGTCAAGTGTCCTTTACGTGGACGTTGAGCAATTTGTCCACCAGATGGCAAAACTTTGCCAACAAACATGGCGATGGAAGAGCAGGATTCTGATAATGCCCTTTTTTAAAATGCATTTAACATGTTACTATTGGTCACACTGCCTCTAGTGTCAAATTAGAGGTGGAACTGTTTGCAGTGGCTGTGAAGGGAACCAGATGAAGAGTTTTAAGCATGAAATGGTCATAAAGATGTTTGCAGATGCTGTTTTAAAAGAAATTTGACATTTGGCCATTTTATTAGGCATTAGACTGACTATTCACTGAATTACAGAGAAATTTTGAAAAGACTGCTGAGATGATTTAGGCCTACACTGAGCTCCTAGCCTGCAAGTTCCTGCTACTTTTTAATACTCACTGAAGGTTGTGAGACATCTTGGGTGACTGAGTATATCTGGAGACATCTGGGGTAAATATTTCTTTGCAGTAGCTGGAATTAGCCATCTTTCAGAAAAAGCTGGAGTTAAAACTCTAATAAGACAGACACGCTGGCCTTAAGCGGAAGTTAGTAAGTGGTCCCTTTGTGCAGATGAGGGTAAATACGAGCCTCACGTCTACAATTTAGGGGAAGAACAGGCTTCAGGATGTGGGGAGAGGGTGTGTGACAGCATGTGTCATCTTTCTTTTTTTGTGTGTTTGCACACACAGTCATCGGGCTTTCAGCCTCTTGCAGCTCTGTAACAAGCAGAAAGGCATCTCTGGGAGCTAAAAACGGGGGCAGGCTGTGGCACAGAAACAAGGCAAAGCGCATGCTTATGCATGTATTTGTCTTGGTGCTCGCTCTTTTCTTATGCTAAATCTGAGGCTTTTTAAAAAGAACTCAGAGCTCAGGCTCAGAGCACGGGACACCAAGTGAGTATCACTCCCCCACACAGAGGGGGGATCCTCCATGCTCAGCAACAGCAGCCCCTTTCAATAAGGGGCCAAGGCACTGAAACAAAGCAGATTCCTACCGTGGATAAGACGCATGATGGCTTTCCAACCAAATCGTATGTGTGGTCTGGAAATTAGAGGCCATGCGTCTTGAGGGAAGATGGTCAACACTTTCCGGTAGGGATTACTTGCCTCCTGCACCCTCCAGAAGGGAGGAACCTATTTTGGTTCATCTTGTTTGTTGCCTCTTCAGTAGTTTTTACTTTTATCGTTGGGTTTTGATTGAAGACTAAAGGCCTTGAGTCTTGAAAAGGTCAATGTTCCAACCATATTTTTCCCCCACTGTGGTAGATACAGCCAAGCCGAGCCTACTCTCCCATTGGTTAGGCCTTTAGGAGCTGGACCAAAGGTCTAAAATGTTAGACTAACGACTAACATGATTAGGAATAGGAATCAGACAATCATGCTTTCATTTACAGAGAGGGACCATGTTTGTGACATTACTGAAGGACTCACTGAAGAAATGGCCCCATTTTGACCCAAACTAAAGGCCAAGTTCTAAAAGTCATGGATCAGTCGAACCCACCACCCTCCTATCCTGCTGCCTATTCCCTAAACACTAGGCCACCGCTTCCTGCAAGTTTTAAAGTTGACAGCACCTTGCTCAAGGGTATCTCAGGACAACCTTCTGGTCAGGGACTCAAATCCACAAGCTTCTGATCATGGAGTCTAATCCCTAACCTCCATGCGATTGCTACACAAAACACCAAAAGACACAGTACAGGAAGGCTTCTGGATCACTTTTCTAGGCCATGGATTTGAAGTTGAAGGTTCTAATATAGGGAAGGGTTCATTCATTTCCTGATTAGAGGAAAAGCTCCAAAATATACAAATCCTTTGAGGACCAGGATTTGTAACCACAGTACTAGAACAAGGATTGTTGAGTCTTGTGTGGCTTCCAGGTATCTTCTTTCTGAAAGGGGATCACCAGACTTTGCTGAACTGAATGGTTCCAGAGGTTTGACTTCACCTTGCAGTTCCAAAGCTGCAAATCCCAACAGTGGGTCTTCTGAGTTAGTGACCCAAAAGGTTTCAGGTGCCAATGCTAATGGCCTTTGTAGCACAGAGTAACTGGCTCCCCAAGGTCCCTCTAGGCTCAGGCAATGTTATTCCTACTGCTGCTGATTTTCACTCCCCATCCACTGATGTTTTTCTGCAGATAATAATCTACTGTTGTTTGCAAGCCTCTATTGCTCCGCATACTTTGATCCTGCATTCTTACAGATATCGGCAGCATTATAATCTTGTCAGCTGACGTCGGCGGAGGCATGATCTGGCCAGTCAGGGTGTACCGGCAGACAGGGTCACTGGACTGTGTAATTCATTCCCCCTCCCTATTGCCGCTGGCCTGTTAGAAGGCAACAGTGGATCATTACCAATAATTGGCAAATGACAGGATGTGACCTTCTGCCTCTGGGCCAAGGACATCCCCAGACCACTGCCACACACCCACTGCCCATCAGCGTGACTGTAATATGAGTCACAGAACTGGGACATGCCCCCAAACACACAGCCAGCTGAAGAGACAACTGGCTGCCATTCTGCACTTTTAACTCTGCATAAGGTCCCAATGACAAGCACACAGTCGCCAAACAGTCTCTTCAAGCTAATTCAAGTAATTAACTATCTAGAGAGCTTTTGATTCTGAGTGCCACGGGGCACCTCCGAGGCAGATGCCTCAGTGCAGTGCATTTGAGGCAGCAAGCATGGAAAATGGATTTGAAGGCAAAAACCTCTATTCCCACAGTCTTGCTTCAAGTATTTAAACATCAGGACTTCCGATCTTTGGCACACATAGTAACGAGCGTCTTCAAGTCACATTAATGGACGAACAGCCGAAATGATCTCTCAGTAACGTCTGAAGAGGTCAGGCTGTAGTCAGAGAATCAGAATCCGATCGTGATGAAAGGGAAAATAGGGGGGCATCGCGTTGAAGAACCATGTGCCAGTACAGTTACACTAACCATATCTGCAAATGCTTAGTATGTTTGGGATGATGATGCATAACCTTAGGCAAGGTAAAAGAACATGCACTGGATCAGCAGTTTTGATGGCATAAAAAGATCTCACAAGGAGCTTTCATTGCCAGATGCCCTCTGGCAGATTTAAAAAATATATATTTTTGTCAAATAACTTCTGTTAACATTTGACTAATGTGAGTTTAAAGTGTGAGATGATGTAAAATATGACTTTTTTTATCTAATCTTTTGCTTTGTGTTGTTTAAAAAAAAAAAGTACAGTGTTGTGCAAAGGTCTTTAGCCATTCCTCGTGTCTATATTTTACATTTTGTAGGGAATCATCTTGCTGATTAATTTGTGCTTCTCAAACTTTTATCTTTGGCATATTTGGCTGCAAAGTGTCTAATAACGTTCTAGATCAAGGGGTTCCAGCCACTCAGCGTTCAGTAAACAAATCACCTAATCATCTGGAATCATCTGCACCTGTTTCTTCACTGCTTCATGTCTTAAGTTAGACGATTTGTTCTGCTTGAAGGTTCAGACGTAGATCACTGTGTGGATTAACCAACACAAAACTATCAAACTGCTCAGGTACAGAGACTGGACTGAAAATGAGAGACAACAACACTGTCCTTCAGGAAGATCTGGAGAACTGTTCCTCAACATTAAAAATACAGGAAAGTCTGGAAGCAATGCAAGATGAAACAAGGGGCTGAAGCCTTTTGCATAGTTGTATAAATGACTTTGGACCAGTTTTTTATTGGTTGAAGGTGCAAATTATTTCACATTGTTAAGCCCTTAGAGCTGGTATCAAGCATCACTGTTGTAATAATTGAAAGTAAAGAAGAAACATTAAGGGATGGCAAGAACTGGAGTGTCTCATCAATTATCAATTAAGCTAACTGGGTTCAAGCGTCTTATTGGCTGCAATTATGGGCGCATTGAGACTTGACAGGAAGTCAAATGGAGATAAATCAACAGACACTTTTTAGTCACCACATCTTCCACCTTAACTTTATTTCCTTCTCTTGCACTCCCTCATACACACTTATTCAATAATAAAAATAAATAAATGAATAATTCAATAAAAGCTTGTTGTTCTGATGGTTAATCGAGTTACTGCAGAAACAGCCAAATGATTCTGGTTAACGAGGATGTACTGATTCAGTCTCTTCACCCAAAAGGACGTTGCTGGCAGCTTTGAAGGACGTTTGTAGTGTCTGTTTGTGCTGAAAGTGAACTGAATCTCACTCCTTATTAATAGAATTGAAGACTATTAAAGCCTCGAACTTCAACTCCAATAAAAACAATCTACTGAAAATAATCAACATTAACTTCACCGCTTCACTTTCATCCACGTCTCTACTAGTTCTCCGTAACGGACATCACACTCAACACACGCCTTTTCTCCACTGTCCACTCTCCCTGTCTTCTCTCTTACATCTCCTTCCCCCTGTCCTTCAATGATGGATACACCAAGCTGTCTTCTTATCTTGTTGTTCTTGGTGTTCTGTTTCCGCAAAAATGGAAACAAAATTATAAATAAATAAATAAAACATAAAAAAAATAAAAATGGAGAAATCCCCTCAAATAGATTGAAACTAGAGTGGAGCAGTACCACCAGCCCAAACCTATCTTGAAGCGGACATTTTTAAACGATGAGGAGATCAGGGAGGCACATTAACAGGAAGGCAAGCATGGTGGAGCAAATCCCGCCCTGAATAGACGGTGAAAGCTTTTGAATATTTCGAGAACGTCTTCTCAGTAGAGTCAGCGGAAGAACTACAGAGGCAGTCAAAACCATTAAAGCGCAGCAGGGGAAGCTGACAGATCCGTGCGAGTGTGTTGGACCTCAATGAAACGGAAGATCTCAAAGGCAGCGGGTGGTCTTTGTTTCAGAGGGTCCGAGGCAGCGGCTCGAATCAATAGGCAGGAGACTGGCATCGCTCAGATCCCACATCATCCATCCTGTCCCATCCGAAGGCAGGAAGCCTCAAAGAGGAGACTGGTACACAAACAACAGCAACTTTCTGTTATCCGTGTCTGACCACACTTCCTTAATGCGCCACAGGTCCTTGGCCTTAGCAGAGGGGTGGTGTGAGGACACTTCTTCCTCTAAAGTCACTTTTGAGCAAATATTATCTTAGATATTAAGTGGTTTCTTGCAATAATGAATAAAAAAGAATGTAATATTAAGAAAATAATACACTTATTACTTCCAAATATTCCAAATATTTTAATTACATTATTATTTTCTTATAACAAATTATGATATTAATGTTTATTATGTTATTTGTAATCAACAATCACATCGTTATTGGATTCTTCTATTTATATTTGATATCATTCTTTTTATATTATTTATTTTTACTAGGAATGATATAAATAAATTGTTGTTAATATTCAATCTATTTTTTTTTAAGAAATGTTCTTCTTTTGTTATCATTACTACTCTTGCAATTCTGCCTATTCAATGTGTTCAAATTTTTATGAACTCTGTCATTAGATTTCATTAGAATCTGTCATCTGTCATTTTTATATTTCTTTTTCACCTAATTTTTTTTTCAAAATATCTAAAATGATTCTATCCATATTGGCTTGGATTAAACTGATAAATCAGGGATACTGCTCCGTCTGGAAGTCTGAAAACCTCCATTTCGACTCTTTTTTATAAACAGGAACAAAAATCCAGGCACTGGTTGAATGATTTCCTATCTCGACAGCAAGTTAGGCAAAACACCAAGAATCAAGCTGGAATAGTCTGGAGTTAAGACCAACACTGAGCCTTGAAGTAAACCACAAGCTTTCCCAAACCACAACATCCAAGGAGTCTGGAGTGCAGAGTTAGCTATTATTTCCCAAGAATATGGAATATATTAATATATTATCTAATATTATCAGAGATTAGTGACCACTTTGTGTCCCAAGGGCACCATCTGCACCGGGAGGGTCCACACAGCTCTCAATAATGAGACCTTCATGTCCATCTAAATCAGCAAACTCTCCTCCAACAGTCTCAAACACACTCCCTTATGTGGTTTCTGAGTTTGGATGACTCATTGTTGCCAAGAAACATGGACAAACATATGTTCTAGGAACTAGGCCCCAGGAGTGGAAGGTTCTGGGTTCAAATCCCAGACCAATAGGTCACCCTGAGATACCCTAGAGCAAGGAACCGCCCTATCATTGCCATGGGAACTCAAAGCAGGATGCTGTCAGTGTTGTCCTGTATTGTATGGCCTCTCAAAGCAGAGTGAAACACTCCTTATAACCTTAGGCTGAATGGATAGAGTTAAAATTGCTGGAAGATGAATGAGAGGATGGGTTGTTTGAACCATCCCAATTCCAAAGATGTTTTTTGGAATTTTGCTTACAAAAGAAATTTCTATGGGCCCAGATTTTAGGAATGGAAGCTTCCTAGATTGTATTTTTGTGTTAAAAGCATCATACCTGGTGAACAAATCACCTTAGGTATGTAGGAGCTTCAGGACCTGATGGGGGTTCAGGGAACCACATCGAGGGTGTGGCGAGAGGAAGATAACAGAGGTAACTGCCTTAAGTAACTCAAATGAAGTCGGAGAGTTTTTAAAAGTGAATGGCTCTAGAAAGGAGGTGTAATGGCCTTATAGCATTCAGAAAACCTGACACTCCTGTGGCTGCATACCAGGGAGTTATTTCTTTTTCTTTTGGTCGCTCCCATTTAGGGGTCGCCACAGTGAATCATTCGTTTCCGGTCCTCTGCGTCTTCCTCTTTCAAACTGTCCACCTGCACGTCCTCTCTCACCACGTCCATAAACCTCCTCTTTGGTCTTCCTCTTCTCCTCTTTCCTGGCAGCTCCATCTTCAACATCCTCCTCCCAGTATTATCCTCATCTCTCCTCTGGACATGTCCAAACCAACAAACCTTGCCTCTCTAACTTTGTCTCCAAAACGTCCAACTTTTTTGTCCTTCTAATATACTAATTTCTAATCCTGTCCATCTTCATCACACCCAACAAAAATCTCAGCATCTACTCATAGTGTTTATTTAATATCTCAAAATTATGCATTTTTTATATTTTCTTGTAATTTAATGACCTCTACATAAGCCTTTTATAACAGCTGACGTAAACCTACACGGACGGTTAAAAAGGTCTGTTCCACAATGTGATGTGAAGGCTAGATTAATATTTAACATTATAAGTGTCACAATTCTTACAAGTGTTATTGGCTATGAAGGATATTTTCATGTCTCACCCAAGAAAGCGTAGCATTCATGAGGCAACATAAGCCTTTTATGACACCTGACCTAAAGCTACATAGAGATTTAATAAAGGCTTGCATGATAAAGGGTATTTGATATCCACGACAATGGACTCTTATTTTAGAAACATGTAGGTTAATGTCAGCTGACATATGTAGGCGCATGAACTCTGCCCTACATTTGAAAATTTGAAAATGCAAGCTGGGTACAAAGGACAACCCATCCAACAAAGGAAGTGTGGGGCCGTAGGGTGAGGAGTGCTCGTCTAGAACTGTGTCTTCAACGTAACTGCCCGCGATTACACTGACCAGCAGTCATTAAATCAGGACCCTGGAGAGCCTGTTAGAAGGTCATTAGTGTTGCTCTTTTGTTTCTCGCTTTCTTAGTCACCTCGAGGTTGTTCGCTCAGGTCAAACTAATTCAGTCTGACTGCCCTGGGAGTCCCCTCCACGGGGCAGGTGTCATGTCCCATTCTTCATACGTGCCTCTGTGCTTGTTTAGAAATCCCACAGGCTGCAGAGTGCAAAAAGATACAAGGTTCTAGAAAAAGGGTGCCCAGCATCAGCAGTAAATGGATCACCTGATCATCTTGAATCATCTGCACCTGTTTCTTCACTGCTTCATGTCTTAAGTTAGACGCTTTGTTCTGCTTGAAGGTTCAGACGTAGATCACTGTGTGGATTAACCAACACAAAACTTTTAAACGGCTCAGGTACAGAGACTGTACTGAAAATGAGAGACAACAGCACTGTACTTCAGGAAGATCTGGAGAACTGCTCAGGTACAGAGTCTGGACTGAAAATGAGAGACAAGAACACTGTCCTTCAGGAAGATCTGGAGAACTGCTCAGGTACAGAGACTGGACTGAAAATGAGAGACAACAACACTGTCCTTCCGGAAGATCTGGAGAATCGTTCCTCAATAAATTATTAAAAATACAGGAAATTCTGGAAGCAAAATATAAAGAAATGAAGGGCTCAAGTCTTCTGAACAAAAGTGTACATATAAACGCTCTCATCTTTTTCAGTATTCATTGTCGTGGTCTGTCCTCCACAGCAAAGCTGCTAGAAGACTGCAAGTGCAGTCTGTCCACTCACTGACTGCCAGGATGCACACACAAACAAACAACATCAACCCAACAGTCTCCAAAACATGACTGTGACTAAAGCGCTTCGCATGGCCTTCAAGGTCGCTGTTTACAACGGACCATGACGGATGTGACAGAAAGTTGATGAAGCTTAACCCTAGTAGTCCGTAATATTGGCCACTTTATCAGAAACACAGATGCTGCGCTTCCCCACAGTGGCCACTTTATTAGAAACTTTCAAACTAATAAATGCTGTTTTTCAGGTGCTTTGAGCACAACCTGGAAGCTGCGGGTGTTTTGTGTGTCCGTGCGCGCGTGTGTGTGTGTGTGTGAGGGAGCACATGGAACACCTGCACTAGTTAAAGTGCCGTATCTCAGACAGGCAGAGCGCGAAGGGCTCGTTTTCACAAACAATTACACAAGATTAACGATGGGTATCTTGCATTACACCCATCATTAAGTCTGCCGCTGGCCTCCCACACACACACACACACACACACACACACACACACACACACACACAGATAGACAGACAGACACAGATGCTTGCTGCTGGAAGGAAGCATCTGTGTTGACAGAAAGGCCTTAAAGGATCAATTTAACTCTGCACAACCCAAACCTCATCCAGCTCCTCCTTCAGGTGGATCAGACTTGTGGCCATGGTTTAGAACACGGTATGACTTATGTCTATAAACATGAACTAAGCTTCAGTGCTACTAGCAGCCTTTAACTTTCACAAGTTAAAGCTAAAGTTTACCCCCCAGTAAAGTGGCCAGTCTGTGGAATCACAAGGGAGGTGTTTCCAATAAAATGGCCAGTTTGATGATGCACAAGGCAGCCATTTCCAATAAAGTGTCCTGTCTATGGTGTCACAAGGCAGGTGTTTCTAATAAAGTGGCCAGTCCAGGATAATGCAAAGCAGTCGTTTCTAATAAAGTGACCAGTTTGGGAACACAGGACAGGCGTTTCCAATAAAATGGTCAGCTTGACGACGCGCAAGGCAGCTGTTTCCAATAAAGTGTCCAGTGTATGGAATCACAAAGCAGCTGTTTCCAATAAAGTGGCCAATTTATAAAAGCACAAGGCAGTTGTTTCTAATCAGGTAGTCAGTGAACCGAGTCACAGAGCAGGCATTTCCAATAAAGTGGCCACTCCATGGAAGCACGAGATGGTTCTAATAAAGAGGTCAGTCTGTGGAAGCACGAAGCATTTGCTTCCGATAAAGTAGTCGGTGAGCCGAAGCACGAGGTGGGTGTTTCCAGTAAAGTGGCCAGAGAGATGAGCTATAAGGTGGATATAAATCAGTAGAATGATGACCCCCCTCATCGGCAGGCTTTGGAGAGATTTCTCACACTGACAGGTCTCTCAGGCGTCACGTGGCGGCTGACGATCATTTGTGTTGAAGGTGGGCGCTCCGCTGGCACAGTGGGTGGCGTGTGTGTGTGTGCAAGCGTGTGATAATGACTGGCAAAGCGCGACGGGATGAAGCTGCCATTCTTCTGTCACAGCCTGCTAGCTCTGCAGGGGGTTGCAGAGCAGCAGCCTGGTGAAATTTCGGGAATAATCTCGTCTAACAGGCGCACGCAGAGCGGCCCGCCCGTACGGAAAAGTGTCCATTAAAGCAGCCGGCAGGACGCTAGTTGGGGTGCATTTAAAGCCTTCTTTTGACATGTCAAAACTGAAAGAAACTGCTTTCTTCGGACACAGACTCAGTCTAAAGTGCGTCTAGACAGTCAGGAAAAGAATCAAATCTATCGCACACTTTTATACTTTTAAAAGTGGAGTGAAAGTGAAGTGAAAGTGACTGTCAATGTAAACACACAACCACGAAATGAATCCATGTAACGCATCACACCGTGCAGCAGGGGACAGCCATATCCAGCACCTGGGGAGCAGTGATGGGGACGGTACCTTGCTCAAACAACATCAACCCAACCTACTGGTCGGAGATTTGAACCCACGTCCAATCCTAACACCTTGTCTTGACACTGGACCAAAGCTTTCTGAAGTGATGATGCAATAGTAGTCCAGCATCAAAGTTATTAAAGGACAGTTCATATTCTAAATCCTTCTCCTTCAAGAAGCTCGGGAAGAGTCATCTCTTCCGAGGACACCTCCACTCCCAACACCTTCAACAACCCTAACTTCCACTTTTCACTTATACGCAGCACTTTTATACGGCTCAATACATTTTCATTTAATTTAATTTTACAATATGCAGCATTTCGCAGGACAGACACAGACCTTGGCAACAATTTAGCATCTCCAGTCCAGCATGATACATTGCAACACTGTGCCGCCCAAAAAAAAAAAAAAAAACTTCACCAGAGCAAGAAGTCTAGCCATTCCCTAACAACAGCACAAACCATTAGAAATGTTAGCAAACTTAGCTGCCTGTTTTCACATTCAATCTTTTAGGAACAACATAAATATCACATACAGTCAAGTGCAGAGGTTTGGGACCTTCTGTGGTGTGCAAAACTTTGGGCTTTACTGAAGGAATGAGGTGTTCAAATAAGTAGGTGCCCTCTAAACACTTTTATGCACAATTACTGCTTATTGTTTGTTGTGGACAAATGTTATGGCACATTTAATATATTTCTGGCATTTTTTCCCCAGATTTTTTGGGGCTTTCCACTATTACAGACTTTTACAGTATTTGTATGATAATGGAAGATTACCAAGGCTGACAAAACTAAGGCTAGACAGCAGAGCATGATCTGCTCCAGCAGCATGGAGCTGGAGTGGGAATTCTGACACCAGGGAGAGAGAAGTAGCAGTGAAGGGTGAGGGAGGTAAGGAGGATAGGAAAGATAGACCTGTCTTTGTGATGGATGACGGAGGGGAATGAGAGAAAGAAGGAAAGAAAAAGCTGGAAGCAGCACCTACCTCATTAGACCTCCTTTTGGCACAAAATCCATTCATGGTGGAGGGATACATGCAGGGCGTTGTCAGGCAAAATAGTTCCCTAAAGTTATTTAGTTCAGATTCACTAATTTAACATCACCAGCTCATGAGTCACTGATGGATTTGAAAAGGACTACTTGTGTTGGAGATGTCTGGTTCCATTCACCGCCACTGTAAAGAGGTCTAGCATGAATCTTTCATACAGCAAGATGTTCCCAATGACTCATTTATGCAGCAGTTTTTAAATATTGGTCATTTTCTTTTAATAAATGTCATTAAAATAAACCCTGACTGACTCGTTCAGACCAGCTCAAGATCAAAAGGCAGTTTAAGCTCCAATATAATTCATTTTAATCAAATTTTTACATTAAAAAGGCAACGATAGAGAAAGGTGGTGAGGTGTTCATCTTCTTAGTGCAAGGTTCGAAGAACTGAGGTCATTAATCAAAGGAGAACAATGGTCTGATGGCATGATCGAGGGAGGACTGCCGGCTCCTAACGAAGCTCCACAGTCACTGTGCTTAAGCTGTTAAGGAAGAAGGACATGTCCAATGGAACACCAATCAAGCCAGCAAGTTAACTTCCCAGCATGGCCCGAGAGAAGGGGGCGGGTTGCCTCCTAGGAGCTGTCAATATCATCTTTCACTCTAATTAAGTATTGCTCGAATGGCGCCATATAAGCATCGACCTCTTCGCGGCAGAAAAGAACAGGCAAACGGGTCTGACGTTCACCCGTTTCACTTTCCTCTCTGGTCTTTACTTAAACGGAGCTGTCTTTCTGGCGGACCTGCACAGTCTCTCACTCTCTCTCTCCATCACTCAATCTAGCTTTATTTGTAGGCCTGCAATCATCCATTATCTGCCGCTTGTCCCAAACGGGGTCGCGGGGGAGTGCTGGTGTCCAACCCAGCGCACACAGGGCGAGGACAGGGGACTCACCCTGGACAGGTCGCCAGCCCATCGCAGGGAGGCCTGCAATCAATATGGATCAATTCTATTCAAACAGCACCTTTTAAAATTGGTGAGGTTTAAGCAGCAGCAGGAGGAGCTCCCCAGGAGCACAGCCATGAATTAGAACCAACACTGGGAAGGAGAAACATTAAGAGTATGATAAAACTTTTGAATGATACCAAGATAAGGTATCATTGAAAGGAACCAAGACGCATAGGAAAAGCTCCTCAACAGCATGAGGAACCATTAAGGGGAACTAAGAATCAAAGAAAAAAAAAAAAAAACTCTTAAGTGCATGAAGAAACACTTCAAGGAAACACTCTGAGGAAAAAAGCTGAGAAGAAAGAGCATTTCAACCAACAGGGAACTGGTTCTTGAATTGGTTAGATTCAGGATTCTTTGAACCTACTTTCTAGCAAATAAGCCTGGATTTCCATTAGTCTGGAAAGGAAACGCTTCTTAGTTTTTTTTCTAAATGAGAAAAACCAAAACTCAGAAGGAGCAGCCCTTGAATATCACTTTCCCACAAACTCCAGTTCCAACACCAGCTTTAGTTGGGTTCAGGCATCACATTTTGAAACATCTAGAGGATCTGGACCAGAAATAAACTGGTTAGAAACCTGGAAAGGCAGTTCCCAACTGGAGCCAAAAATGGCTGTTTCTTTCCAGCTGGAACCTTGGCAGCATTAATGGGCGTGTCCTTCTCCTTGTTTACTTCTGTGGAGCCCCTCCCATCTTTGCTTACAGCGGTTTTGAACCAAACTTGTGGAAATATCTAGTTTGCCAGACGGACCCTGAACGGAAGTGGTTCGACAACTGGTTCCATGTTGGTGGAAAAGGGCTTATTATTGTTGTTATTATTATTATTCAAAGCAAGAGAAAGAAAAGAACCGCTGAGAGGAACCATGACTTAAAATGAGAAATAGCAGTTTTAAAGAACCGAAAATATTCTCTCATTCTATCTTTGTCTCTACGCTGGCTTTTTGTGCTGGGGGCTTCCCCTGCATTGAAGTTTTCCGATTAGCATGTGGGAGGAGTGCAGGTGCGGCGGGACACAGTGGGACGCTCACAGGCAGAGGAAGCGTCTCTGAGGTGAAGGGGACTGACTCACCGCCCGCCAGACGGGACGGGAGAATGAGAGAGAAAGATAAAAACAGGAGGAGATTAATGTGTGACGCGTTGTCTCTCAGGATCACCCGCCTGTTCGTGAATCGCTCTGAGGCTGAGTTTGGGCTTCAAAGAGAGAGAGAGAGAGAGAGCCTAATAAACACAAAACCAAATTTGTTCCAGTCCACTGATGAAAAAAACAGCAAGATAAGACAGAAAAATAAAGTGAATGAATAAAAACTCTCCTAATTTCATGACTGAACGTTCTTTCTGCTGTTTTTATCTCCCAAATTGTTTCCAAACCATTGTAACATCACTGCCATGAGAGAAAGAGGATGGAAGAAAATCAAGACAATGAGAAGGAGCAAGAGAGACAGGAGACAAAGAAGAAAAGAAGACAGAAGGAAAGGGATTAGGCAGAACCTTGAAGCTGAAATCTCACATTCAGTGAAGCAACCGGAGATGAAAAGAGGTTGGATCCTACAGCAAGACACTGATCGTTAGAACCTTGAGCTATTTAAAGAAAATGACTGTCTTCACTCCTCACTTTTGGTCTCTTTCATTTGAGTGCATTTGAATTCTCCATCCTTTTCACCCTCCATCACCTTCCTAACATTGGGACCCGTTTCAGACTAAATGGACACAGACACACAGGAAAGATGTCCCTCTGTGTGTCCCTCGGTGCAGGACAGAGTTAAGGAGATGTAAGAGAGAGGACAGGGAGAGTGGACGGTGGAGTTCAGGCGGGTGTTGAGTGTGATGTCTGTGACAGGAGAACTAGTAGAGACGTGGATGAAAGTGAAGCGGTGAAGTTAATGTTGATTATTTTCAGTAGATTGTTTTTATTGGAGTTCAAGTTCGAGGCTTTAATAGTCTTTAATTCTATTAATATGGAGTGAGATTCAGTTCACTTTCAGCACAGACAGACGATCCAGACGTCCTTCAGAGGAGACACGTCTTTCACAATCAGTTCTCCGCCATCATTGTGTTCTACAATGCGCCGTAGCTTCAGACGTAAACATCCAAGCTGTGTGAGGTCCATTGAGGTCAAGGCGACTAATGAGCTCAGATCTGTCTCTTCGTACTGTCTATTTGCAAAACGCTTTCTCTGCATTTAACACATGCACCGTGCAGCCACATTCATACCCGGGTAGCAGTGATGGGAATGGTACCTCTGGGCAACCTACTGGCCCGAAATTCGAACTCAGAACCTTCCAATCCTGGGACCTGGTCCCTTAGCTCCATTATAAAAAGGTTAACACTCACACTTATTATCTATCTATATCTATTTATTGTTTCTTGCACTCTGCACTTTAGTCATAATGCTGCTCTGTTACTCGTTACACTGCTTTATTCCATAACACTGTTGTCTGCACTTGTTGTCTTGTCTTGTGTCTTATGTCGTGTCTGATGTTGTCTTGTGTGTAGCACCAGGGTCCTGGAGGAACGTTATTTTGTACCATGTACTGTGTATATGGCTGAAATGACAATAAAAAACCTACCTGACTTGACTTAACAATAACCATAATTTAATGAATGAACAGTGTCCGTTCCTTTTTGGGAATTTGAAAGCAGAACGTGTGCCAGGCTGTGGATACGGAGATAAGCTTTAAAAATCCTTTCGAAATTTGAAATTTTACACCTATTCAGCCAGTGTTGGAGATAAAGTTAGTTGATGGTGGTCTAGTGGTAGGGTACTTGCCTTTGGACCTATGATCAAGAGGTCCCAGGTTCGAATCCCAGCTCTGGCACAACCACCACTGGGTCCCTGAGAAAGAACCTTAACCCAGGGGGACTGTCCCTGTAATCAGGACATGGAAGTCGCTCTGGATAAGAGTGTCTGCTAAATGCCACAGATGTAAATTTAAATGTTAGAGAAGCAAGGTTGCGTTGGTTTGGACATGTCCACAGGAAAGAAAAGGATTATATTGGGAGGAGGATGTTGAAGATGGAAAAGGAAAAGAGGAAGACCAAAGAGGACATGGTGAGAGAGGACAAGGAGGTGGTCAGTTTGAGGGAGGAAGATGCAGAGTACAGGAAGAAATGGAAATGGATGATCCGTTGTAGCGACCCCTAAACTGGAGCAGCTGAAAGAAGAAGCAGAAGCAGCAGAAGAAGAGGAAGAAGAAGCAGACACCTATTCAGCCAGTTTAGCTCAGCCTGGACTGCGTTCTGACAAAACACTGTACCGTCATTCCCTCTGGACCAGATAGGGGGCGTTGGCTGAGCAGTTTGTTTTCACATGAAATCAGATTACTAAATTATAAACTACTAGTTTGGGTGACTCAAATGACCATGTTATAGTAGCTTGAACCCTAGGAAAGAATATTAGCAAGATGGCAAACATTCTAGAATCTAGAATCATCTTTCTCTTTTGTGGAAACTGGGTCCAAATGGCTCTTTGAGTGTTAAAGGTTGCCGACCCGTTCTAGCTAGCCTGTCAATCTGATGCTTATGCCTAAAAACCTGGATCATACAACAGAAAAACCAGCCAAGCAAAAAAAAAAAAAAAAACCCAAAATGAAATGACCCAAAAACAGAGGCTGGATAGGCCACCCTGTCGTGAGCTTAAAAGTGGGGTCCCTCTTCATGTCCCGTTGAAACTGTGCGTAGAGGACAGTCTGGGTAGGAGAACACCTCCGGGTTTCTGAGGAAAGTGGCAGGTCAGTGAGCCGGACGTACCTTTGGTGGGCTCTGAGCGCTTGGGGAGGTCCAGCGTATCATAGTTTTTGTCATTCTCGCCATTTCTCCTCCCTGATAGAAGACATGAGAGAGAGAGAGAGAGAGAGAGAGAGAGAGAGAGAGAGAGAGAACCTGTTACTTTACAATGAAAACCTTTGGAGAGTGAAAATGTCAATTTCATCTCTCACACAAACGCACCCACCCCATGGAGTGAAAACACACTCCATAAGGATGACCCCCAAATCCCTGCAATGATTCACCATGTAAGAAGCAGGCAGGTGTCTACAGCAGGATGAGTTACTGAATATCACTCCACTAACAAACGGGTATACTCACTGGCCACTTTATTGGAAACCCCTACATTGTGCTTCTGCTTGCTGGCCACTTTATTGCAAACACCTGCCTACTACTTACACCTCCACACAATGGTAATAAAACGGCCAGTGTTTGTACATGAAAGCAATGATCAGGCTTGGGACAACTCACAGTCAAGCTATTAAATGGACATGGACAGATGACTGGGTTCTCAGAACAGTCAGCTAAAGGAGGGAAGATGGAAGGATGAAAGGCCAGGGGGAAAAAAAAAAAAGAGAGCAAGAAGAGACTCACCTTGATTAAACCATTCCTCTACAGTTAGCCAGTGCAGCAGCAGCAAGGCCGAGAAACAAGCAGAGGGGAAGAAGAGAAGAGGCATCAAAAGAGACGTGTGTGTTTGTGAACCACCATGTGTCCTAAAGCAGACAATTCCTGCTCCCTGACACAATTTTGAAAATAGTGGGACCTTCGTAATTCCAGTGCTTTTATCTGGAAATTTGGGACAAAATGGATTTCTAGGGGAGCAGCGAGGAGGAACTGATTGCTTTTCTTTACGTCAACCAAGAGGCCCGCATGGTACGTCCCATATTATACAAAAAGGACATAAACTATGATACATCTCAATAAACACTGTTCTGAAGATCCTGCATGAACGTCCTGTTGCTGAGAACTTCGCCAGGTCAGGATTGTCCATGGTGGACAATGGAGCAAGACGTCAGAATGACATTGTATTTTAAGTTGGAACAACTTCCCACTGAACCCCATGCTCGTCCTCCTACCATGGTCCGAGAACCTGACTCTTCAGGTGAGTCCTGCAGTCAACCAAATCCATTCCCAGTGGAGGGAGACATACATGGTGTACACATCGGAACCATTTTGCACCAAATCAGATCATTTAGGGGATCTTCCTCTGAATTTTGCCGTTGATTCCTCTATCGCTTCCTTGACTTCACTCTTTCATTGATGTTTTCGACCATGAGCTATTGTGAATTTGGTGATGCTTCACCCAAAAGCTAAAGCTAAGCAAGCTCATCGTCAGCAGGGCTCCGGAGGCAGCGGTTCATTTGTGTTTTCTGCACAAACAAGTAAACGATTTTTTCAAGCCAGATGAGATGCTCCTGGCTGCTAATAACAAAAATGTCAAGATTTGTGGGAAGGAGGCTAAGCGATCTCCTTTTAACTCAGGTAACAAATTGCTGCGAGGATCGTGGGGGACATGGGACTTCAAATAACTCTCAAGAAACAGGACTAAAGCTTCGTGTGGAGGGAGATTTGAGGCATTTACCGCTTTAAATAGGTCGTCGCTCCATCAAAGTATATCTCCGGGGCCTCCGAGCGCCCTCATTATATGTTGTGTACTTGCAGTCTACGGCGGTTTAGACTGCGGGTTGTTTTGAAGACTCGTCCCCGTAGACTTGGACGGTACAGGGCAACAGAGGCTCAGGCTCTTGAATTAAACACTATGACTCACAACTGGAGGAGCTGCTGCACCTGTTAGTCGCTACTCATTCCTGACCGTGTGGATTAATATAGAGCTTTAATAGGATCAAGGAAAGAGACGGTACTGCTGGCTCTGTCTGGAGAACGCCCACTGGAGCTAGACTGGTTGCCTCTAGACGACTTCAGCGTAGTGCTTCTGAGTCAGCCCTATACACAAACACAGCACAACAGCCTGACTGAATACACACCCGCACCTTTTTAACTGC
The DNA here is from genome assembly GCA_017165825.1 of Hepsetus odoe. Lineage (NCBI taxonomy): Eukaryota > Metazoa > Chordata > Actinopteri > Characiformes > Hepsetidae > Hepsetus > Hepsetus odoe. The sequence continues at coordinate 4,801,793 of CM029390.1, read as the reverse complement.
CTGAGTCATCGGCGACCCAATAAAAGAGCATCGCAGGCTAACATTAAAGATAGAGCTAAAAAAAGAAGAAGTGATGCACAGGGAAATTTCATCCCAAATTCATCTCACACGTGTCTTCTGAGAGTTTGTATAGGATGATCTGAACTTAGGCTCAGAGGAGACAGGGACTGAAGGGACTGACCTTTGGCCTTCTTTCCGCCAAAGCAGCCGGCGTCGTCCTTCTTCTTCCTCTGCGTCCCCGCAGAGCCTGGGGCCTGCAGTGCTGATGGGTCCTGATACTTCTCTGCCCCTGGGACCTCCTTGTGCACATGGTAGGAGAGGTTCCTCATGATACAAACACAGTTCTCCACAGACTGAGGGAGAGAGAGGGAGAAAGAAATAAGTGACTGGTAACTTTAAATTTTAAATTTCACAGGACCATGGGTATGAATCTCCAGGGCTGCTGAGGACCTGTAGACTCCACAAAAAGCTGTCAGAGGGGTGGACTCTCACCTTGTTGTCCATGTCCTTCTTTCCTACGGCTGACTGTAGAGCATGCAGCAGAGCGTCCACCAGCCCGTCACACTCTCGCAATCTCCTGCGTGCCTCTGCACCATCTGAGCTCACGTTCCTGCAGAACAAGACATGGCTCCATCAAAAACACCACCAGTACTGCAGTGATTTACCCAAACTCAAAGATCAACAGATGTTACCACGACAGCATGTAAAGAAATCAATAGGTCACCAGGAAAATAGACAGAATTCAAAGAAAGCTACCTTACAAGAATCATCGCTGACTCTAAAACAAAAAAAAATGTTTTAGAGGTGAGTCCAGGCCAGGAGAACTGTACCATTTCCATATTATAGCTTCTCCTGAGCTAATTTGCAAGTTCTTCATGAATGGAACTGCTACCACATTTTAAATCAAGTACTTGTATGATCAGATTAAAAAGTCCAGTGTACTAATTGTCTTCTGGGATCCCCAGATCTTCCACAGTTTTGCTCCAACCCAGCTCACATGGAGCAAGTATTTTAGTGGCGGATCTTAAGTGTGCTGGGATCTAGGACCTTTAAAAATTTCTGCACTGGCTTATGCTAATAAATAGCACTGGAAGAAGACAGCGTGTGCAGACAGAGGGACCTCTGGAGCACGACTGAACAGAGACAGCGTTGTTTCAGGGCCAGATTTAAACCCTTCCTCATCCTCCTCAACATCTCCCAGCAACACATCTGCTGTGGCTACGCTCCAGGAAGCCGAAAGACGGATGGTATTCATGACCGCAGCTACCTGCCGTTTCCATCCCCCCATCCTCCAGCAAGCTGCTGGTGCAGACAAGCTCCAGCAGCGCTGCTGACTGGTCTCCTTCATTTATATTGTTCCGTGAACATGTGGCCCTGAGAAACAGGCTGCCGACCCAAAGTTTTCATGTCATTGTCCCTAAAAGTGGCAATCTCTCATTCTCAGTGATCATTGGAACGTCAGAAATGAAATTGTATATACCCTTTCATCGAGGAGGAAGGACTGCTTCTGCTGTCAGTAAAACCATTAGGTTCATCTTCATCAACGTTTTGCAGCGGAAAAATTTAGTCCATGGACAACTGCAATCATTATTAGTGGGTAAAGTGAAAGTGAAATGAAACGGACTATGTTATGAAACAAAGCATTCAGTGAACCACATCTAAATGCATCCTCTGCATTTAACCCATTGATCTCAGTCGCTGGCTTCACTAAATTTAGTTGCCGCTCTCATAGCAGGAGCCATGTTCTATCATCAATCCAGACCATTTTAAAAGTTGTTCACATTCAACTCTGAGCGGGTCTCCTTCCCATTTGAATTAGGTCTCACTTTTGTGATGGCTTAGTCTCATTTGGAAAGGACCTCGACTCGCTTGTCTTGTACTCGTTTCATTCCCATTTGGCCTCATTAGACTGGGTTCTGATTGAGAAGCCACATTTCTTCAACAACATTCAGACCCAAACTATTCTCCATGCCTTGCATCAAATCTATTGGTTCCCTGTTATTATTACCTCATCACCTGCTTCAGCGAACCTGACCCGACAGCAGGGCCCAAAGACCAGGGTTGTGCGTCACGTGGGAGCACAAGACCAGGATCGTTCCCCCCCATGCGACACGTGGTGCACACTCTTAACCTTCCAAAAGGCAGTGAAAGCTGGTCATGGCAAATCAGGCTCTGCCTCCAAGCAGCTTACTAGGCAACAGATGTCAGCAGTTACAGTTGCCATGGTTACCAGCAGAGCGGCGGGATGGAGATGGAGTGGTGGCGTGCGCCGGGAAGGTCTCCTACCGGGCATGGCCGACACCCTGAAGATTACACATACATACGCATGCGAGTGTGCAATGTGTGCTAAAACCTCACAGCAGAAAAAAAAAATAAATAAATAAATGGAGGCAGCGTCTTTCTGTCTGTCTCTGCATACCCTGGTCCAAGCCAGACCAGATTATACTGATCAAACCTCTACAGGGAGAGAGACAAAAGCTGTAGGGGAGGGATGGAGGAAGGGAGAGGGAACGGGGGCTGAACGAGGAAAGAAGAGGAATTTAGCCTTTATCAGGCCCTACTGTCCAAAGGCCCCAGATGTCAGGGGAGTTAGAGAGTTGGAGCAGAGGAATGTTAATGTGGAATGTGCAGGAGGGGGTCGCATTAAAAGCCAGATTTACTCCACTCTTCATGTCCTCAAAGAGTTCCTGAACTCATACAGTAACCACAGCAGTAACCTCCAGATTAACCTTGTATACAAGCCAAAAAGAAAGTTGGCCCCTGACGTTGGGAAAGTTTGATGCAATGCGGGTCAAAATATCCGTCTTGGTTACGATTTCCTCCACACTTGACTTAATGGCACTTTCAGAATCTGCTGCAGGTTCAGATCCCACCTCCTGCACTACCAACACTGGGTTCCTGAGCCCAGCCCTTAACCCCAAGTTGCTTCAGGGAGTAATTTGGAAATGGAAGTCGCTCTTGACAGGAATGCCATAAATGTGAACGTATGCAATCAGTATGAAGTCAGTCTTGTATGATACTCAATCAGTGCTCCCACACCAGGTCAGTTGTCAGATACCCTGGCTTTCACGGAGCAAAAGGCAGAAGATACCTGACCTGCAACGAAGCCCCACCATTGGGCAATCGACCGCTATTGTGCTGAACGTGATTTTTCATCCAACTTTTGCTTTAAGGTCAGAGAACTGTGGCTGCTTTGTTGCAGGTCCACCCAATCAGTAGCAGGCCTGGAGGTCTAGATAGCGGTGCGTTATCTGTGCATGTGTGTGTGGCCTGCCAGACTCCAGCTCTCGCACACCCACACACGGACACACTCCCTATCTTTTTAATTAAGCGGTCAGTGACGGATAGAGCTGGCTGAAAAGGGGAGGCGATCTAATGAAAACAACGGGCTGTCAGAGAGCGGAACCAACACAGTAACTGTAATAGCGAAATGACGGCCTTCGCTTCTTTACTTTCACTAAGTGGCCAGGGGGCAGAAGTGGGACGATATATCGGGGGTACCTCAGAGCAACCTCCTGATCTGGGATTCAAACCCACGACCTTACAATTCTGGGGTTTAATCCTTAAAAACTAGACCGCTGCTACCCAGAAAGGCCATCACTCGCCAATTTACTGGAAACCAGTATGATACAGCTCCACTACACAGGCGTGCGATTACAGCCTGGCTGCCCAATTTAAAGCCCCCACTTACCCCTTTACTCATTAGTTTCAGGCTGTAGGACCATTGCTTATTATTTAGCAAGCGGGCCACTCTCAGCAGACTGGTGACAGTGCACTGCGGTAAAATCAGAATTGCAAACTAACCAGGGATGAAGGCTCAGAGGAAGCGGCGGGTCCAACAGTAAATTAGGGGTCTAGATAGATGGCGTGTATTAGTCCACTGTAATGGAGGAACGCTGTATTATAACTGGACGCCGGGGCAAGGGCACAAAAAGCCTGCCGTGTTGACAAGCCGCAGGGTAACCATGGAGATTAGGAATCCTTTCAGCGCTCGAATATCTTAATCAAAAGCCACGCGGCCACAACGACCTCCAGAAGGTCTGCGGAAGTCGTTGCTTTGAGCAGTCCTACTAATGGGTGCATCTGTCCAGAGAGAGAGAGCGAGAGCGAGAGAGAGAGAGAGAGAGAGAGCGCGAGAGCGAGAGAGACAGCGAGAGAGAGCGAGCGAGCGAGAGAGAGAGAGAGCGAGCGAGAGAGAGAGAGAGCGAGCGAGAGAGCGCGAGCGAGAGAAAGTGCGAGCGAGAGAGAGCGAGAGAGAGAGAGAGAGCGAGCGAGAGCGAGAGAGAGAGAGAGAGAGAGCGAGCGAGAGAGAGAGAGAGAGAGAGCGCGAGCGAGAGAGAGAGCGAGAGAGAGCGAGCGAGATAGAGAGCGAGAGAGAGCGAGCGAGAGAGCGAGCGAGAGAGCCGGGGCGCGATTATCGATTTCGGCCTTCAGTTGGCAAGCAAACAATACGGAACACATTTTCCTGCTGACTGCTGTCAGAGAAAGCGACGGCATCTCATCGCAACATCTGTCATGAAAGCCTCAGCTTTGATTCCGAAACATTTCCCCCTTTTGAAGCCTTTGATTGAACATTTTATCTGCTAAAGATGCAAAAAAAGGGATTGTTCCATCCAGAGCCTTAGAGGAACCATTGGGATGTCATGTGTGCTGATTTGCATCTCCTCCTCCTCCTGTTTCTCACAGAGGAATAAGTTTTCTTGTCATTTTCCACCAAAATGTCATGACTTTTGCCTTGCTTCCTTTCTGCTTTTGACCATTAATATCACCTCACCTTGGGCAGGGGTGGCCTAGTGTTTAGAGACTAGGTTCCAAGATCAGAAGGTCGTGGGTTCAAATCCCAGACCAGTAGGTTGCCCTGAGGTACCCTTGAGCAAGGTACCATCCCCATCACTGCTCCCTGGGCACTTTCAATAGCCGCGCCCTGCTGCACGGTGTGTGTGGGTAAAAAGCAGAGGTTGAATTTTGTTGCGTCTCGCTGTGTGCTGTTTCACAATGACAAGAATAGTAACTTTCACTTTCACCTTACCATGACTCCCAAGCATCTTCCATCCATCTTTTTAACTGTTTACACCAATCAGGGTTGCTGGTGCGTATGAGCCCTTACAAGAACACCCAGGTCAGTTGGAGAGTAATCAGAGCATCAAGCTCCACTGTCTCCACTGTCCACTCTAATCATTTTCACTTTACTTTCACTTCACTTCCAATCAGATGGGCACCTAAAAAGCAGCCATCATGGATTAATGTTCTCTTTTAAAAAAACAGAAACTGGAACACACCGCAAGCACCCTGACGTGTTCTTGAAGACGGTGGTCCACTCGGCATCCCGAGGCTTTGAGTCCTCGTTGGGTTCCGGCTCCCAGCCCGAATGAGGGATGATGACCTCGTTGGTCATGGTCTGCAGGCCGTGGTTTATGATCACCATCTTCAGAGGCTCGTAGGAGGACAGATTCCACAACGTTCCTGTCGGGAAAGAGGGAGAGAGGGTGAACAGGCTTGACAAGCTTCTGTTTAACAGTTTTTCAGGAAAAGGACATTAAAAATGTGCTCAGAGTAAAAAAAGGTTCAGCAGGGGATCTGAAGTGGGACACTGTCTCAGTTAAGAACGTTTTCTCAAAGTGAAAGAGAAATGATCCTAGAGAACAAGATTTGCATTTAGATAATCTCATTCTTAGTGTCGTTTCTCAGTGACTTCAGCCGCATCTGAATCCTCTCTGTCTGTCAGTAACTTTATACTGTGTTCATTTTACAGCACAGGATTATTATGGCCAGGAATTGTGTGTGTGGTTCCAGCTCTGTCTCCTTGTTTAAACCCCATATTTACCTCAGGTTATAATGTATATATAAATTGGTGCTATAAAACTGTAGAAATAATCCTAGGGTTAGGGTTGGCATGATAAACAAAATGTATGGTACAGAAGAAACTATAGATGATCCAAGTTAGAATAATCCTGTTCTATAAAATATACCAAAGCAATTATCCCTGGCTATATTAATCCCATGCTTTAAAATATACAATAGAAATTAATTCTGAGCTATAAAATATATGATAAACAATCCCAGGTTTTATTAATCCTCTGCTATATAATATACAATAGTAAATAATCCCAGGTTTAATTAATCCTGTACTATAAAATAAACAATAGAAAATAATCCCAGGTTATATTAATCTTGTGCTATGTGAACAGCTACTGTTGTGAACAGTGGTAATAACTCTAGATTATATTAATTCAGTGTGGTATTACATCACACACACACACACACACACCCTACCCTGACCTTAACCCCAGCAATCTGTAAAAAGCATTTTTCCACATGCAGTCCAGTAGGTGTCCTCAATACCTGTGTGCGCACACACACACACACACAGTAATGTTTCCAGTCTGTTTCGACATCAACCCTTCTTCTTTACACTTGGTTGATGTTTTCCCACTTGCACACAGCTGCCTTCGCAAGGTCAAGCACTCTTTTAAAAAAAAAATCTAAAAATACTGCATCTCCCAGCATTCCCTGGTGTAGAACTGGGCCTGAAACCACAAATACAGCAACATTCCTACGGTCTCCGGTGACAATCACATCTGTACAGCTACATCTGCAAACGAGAGCATTCTCCAGACGACAAGGCCTGTTTGTTCATGCTCTGCAAAACATGAGCATCGCCTGCATTTAGGACCTCAATCTAGTTAACAATGGAAGTCCTTCTCCGTGGAGGACCAATGGAAGTACTTCTCTGTGGAGGACCGATAGAAGACTTTCTCCCCAAGCGCATCCCCAAAAGCGCCCAGAGTTTCTATGTCTGAGACAATGAACAGATGCCCTGTCCTCATGAAGTGGGGCAGCAAAGTCACTTCAGGAACATCCCACAATGAAAGGTCCAGCAAAAGGACCATGGCTTTGTCCTTTCCTGCCTAGTGAACAACCCACATGCCCCGGACTGTCTCCTTGATTAACGTTGAAAAATGTTGGATGAACCGCAGAAGGTTCTACAGTGATTCACAATTAATATTACATGACAACTAAATACTGTTAGAAAGAGCAGTCCATGCTGTCCTCTTTGGAATGCCAGGGAATGGCCCCACAATCGCTTTTTTTCCCCACACACATAGACCTTCTGTAGCCATGATTGACAATTTCTTAACTCTTCTGCCTGAACTTGCACAAGGCTGCCAAAAACGGGAATCATATTTGTAGGGTTGCCAGATTGGCACTGAGATGGGCTGTTCGTAAATGGTGACCATTGGAAAGACAAGACTATTGAGCAGCCTGATCTTACCAGGACATACTGAGCCCTAAAACACATTAACACATCTGCTCCACCTTAATGAGGAGCTGGATGAGTTTTTCTGTGGAAAACAGAAGCTGAGCTTTTTGCTGAGCTTTTTGTCTTTGGCATACTGAGTGGATTTAATGAAAGAAATAGGAACACATGTTTTAAATGCTCCAGACAAGTGTCTAAAGAAGCAAGGTTCTAGATAAAGGCGTTCCAACCACTCAGTGTTCAGCATCAGCAGTAAACGAATCACCTGATCATCTGGAATCATCTGCACCTGTTTCTTCACTGCTTCATGTCTTAAATTAGACGCTTTGTTCTGCTTGAAGGTTCAGACGTAGATCACTGTGTGGATTAACCAACACAAAACTATCAAACTGCTCAGGTACAGAGACTGGACTGAAAATGAGAGACAACAACACTGTCCTTCAGGAAGATCTGGAGAACTGCTCAGGTATAGAGACTGGACTGAAAATGAAACAAAAACACTGTCCTTCAGGAAGATCTGGAGAACTGCTCAGTTACAGAGACTGGACTGAAAATGAGAGAAAACAACACTGTCCTTCAGGAAGATCTGGAGTACTGCTCAGAAAATGAGAGACAACAACACTGTCCTTCAGGAAGATCTGGAGAACTGTTCCTCAGCAAGACTTTAAGATATAAGGAATATGTAGGGAGGCTAAAGGGTTTTGCACAGTGCAGTATGTTTAAAAAAAAAAAAAAAAAGAATGAAAACAATGAAACAGTGCAAGAAGAGCAGGACATGGGACCATGTCCACACAGGGCCATCACGTCACATCTTTAATGATGCATGGTGCAAGAGATCGGGTATCTTTGTAACTTTCTCAGCTTCACTGGCTCGATCAGCCACATAGTTAAACATTTGCCCCCTCCGCAGACTGCCTTTTATTGCCCTGTATAGGTTTGTTTCTTATGTCTGGTAATAAGTTGTTATAGTTATTGCCTTGCAAGTGGACAGATGTTCAGTGCGTGTTGGCTGCGAGGACGAAAAAGAAATGCCGTTTTCTCCCAAACAAGCCCAGTCCCCAACTGAATCAACCCAAGCAGTAAATCTAAACATTTACGAGAGAGTAAGACTACGAGGAAAACCTGCTCAATGAGGGGAAAAAACTAAACAAAAAAAACAAAAAAACAGCCCATCCTCTGTTTTGTGAAACCGTGCAACTATAATTGTACCTGTATTACTGAACTATTTGTCCCCTTGCTCATTTTATTGAATGCAGGGATTGGTTTTATTGCCTAGAATGATGGAATCATACAAGACAATGAACACTATTACACTAGAATGATAAATATTAGTCCATAAACACACACGATAAACACTCCTATGTGCTAGAATAGCAGAAATCAGTCCATCAATTCTCACTAACTACTACTAAATACAAGAATGAGAGAAATTAGTCTATAAAAACTAGAACATCAGTTATTAGCCCATAAACGGTCAATAAATACTACTAAATACAATAATAAATTGTACAATAAATAGTAAAAAATGAATAAAAACTAGATTCGGTGATAATCCATAAACAACCTCAATAAAAACCTCTGTACACTAGAATAAGAGATATTAATCCATAAACCTTGATAAATATATATATTTTTAATCATTTAATAGAGATATTAGTCCAAATAAAAATTGTATATATCCAGTTAAAACTAGATTAGAAGGTATTAGTCTATAAACAGCTACAATAAACAATCGGAAAAAAAAGATATTGATCCATAAAACAACAAAAATAAACACTAGAATAATAGATCTTCATCTATACAAACCCCATGTAATCATTAACCCACAGATTATTTGTCTCAAAATACATAAATATCATGGATATTAATTAATTGACACACACGCACAGACACACAGACACACAGACACACACACACACACACACACACATTATATATATATATATATATATATATATATATATATATATATATATATATATATATATATATATATATATATATATGTGCATCTTGTATACACTGTGTGTGAGTATGAAACAAGCATACCAGAAAGAAACGGTTACTACAATGAGTGAGCATGCCTCGGGATTGCACATGAACAACCTCCTCCTCGCCTTGATCTTTGATCCAGGAAGTGTGATCAGTTTCACTTCAGGCTACAATGAACAATGTTTGTGGCCAGCTGGGTACGAGCTGAGTGACAACAGCTGTATCTGGGATTTCAGAAAAAAAACAATCATGGCTTCCTAAAGTACTCTGTAATTTATACATAAACAAGGAAGATGATTAAGCCTGAGTGAGGCTTTTTTCTGTAGCTTCTGGGGGAAGCTTTGTGGNTATATATATATATATATATATATATATATATATATATATATATATATATATATATATTAGTTTGCTTATATATATTCTTGCTTTTATTCAATATTAAATGTTATTACTATACTATATTACTATAACTAAAGTATAGTACTTTAGTTACATTCACCAACAGATACTCCTGTATGGTTAAACAGATATAGATATTTCTATAGGTAAACATTATCTGCAAACCCTCTAGTTATCCCAGTAGTTTCATTGTCATGAAACGATTGTGAAGCTTTTTCTATTTCTACCCTGAAAAAAACACCTGATTCTGATTCATTTTAATTGCTTTTATTCTCTTGTATTCCTAATTATAGGATCCATTTTTTTTTATTATGTCTTCATTTCTGTTCTCGGTCTGCATTTTAAAAGCTTTGTGTTTTGTATTTGCTCATTTGTGAAGTACTTTGAATGACTACAGTGTGTGAAAGGTGCTATATAGATAAACCTGCCTTGCCTAGCTTTAAAGACGTAAAATCCACAGGGCAGCTGTTGGGAACGTGTTTAAGCAGTGGAGAGTTTAGAGGATGACGGGGAACCACAAATCACTTTATAACGCACAATAAACACTTGCTGCTCTCTGATCTTTCTTCTTTTCGGTTACCCATATGCTAGATTCCTCTCAAATCAGGTCCAGAAGGAGTTCAGTGCCATAATTGTTCAGCAGTGGCCTGGGGATGCTCCCTGTGTGTGTGTGTGTGTGTGTGTGTGTGTGTGTGTGTAGTTCACTGCTTCCAGCTTGCACTCTCCCAAGCTAATTCAATCTGCAAGCCAGTAAAAAACTTTTACAGGCCATTGGGGTAAAGATGCTGTTCCACCCCCCACTGCTCCTCTGCCATCAATCACACGCCGTGGTGAAGTCCTATTTAAACACATTGTGCAGAAGAGAGAGAGTGTTTGTGTGTTTGTTTTTGTACACATGCAGGACCCATCTCTGTAGAGAACAGACCACTTACAGAGTCCACTAAACAGTCCCTGTTTGTAATCTTTGTGTGTGTGTGTGTGTGTATATATATATATTTTTATTATTATTTATTTATTTATTTTTTCCTGATTTTTGTTCTTGGTGCACAAAGCTTTGACAATCTAAGCACAAATCTCAGTACTAAGTACAAAGGGATGCACAAGCTAGTGTATTTCTTCATGCCGGTCCCAAGCCTGGATAAATGGGGAGGATTATGTTAGGTGTCAAACTTTTGCCAAATCAATTATAATTAAACAGATTTCCATACCGGATCGGTCAAGGCCCGGGTTAACAACAACCACCCCCTACTGTTACTGTTACAGTACTGTTAACCTACAGGGTGCTGGTGGAAACTGGGATACTGTTGGCTAAAGGAGAAGTAGAAGAAGAGGAAAAGGCATGTCTGGAGGCAGGAGGAGAGAAGGAGGTGGAGGTGAGTGGAAGTGAGTTTAGGAACTTTGAATGTGGGCAGCATGACTGGTAAAGGCAGAGAATTAGCTGATATGATGGAGAGAAGGAAGGTTGACATTTTGTGTGTGTCAGGAGTGACAAAAAAGTGTGTCATAGTGGTACAGTATATGTATGAGGGCAGTGTGACAGTGATGAGGTCTGCAGTAGGAGTAATGGATCCATTTCTAGTAGAGGTGGGATTACATCAAGGATTAGCGCTGAGCCCAAAGGACTAAATTAAGAGAAGCAGATTTGTGTTGGTTTGGACATGTACTGGAGGAGAGATGAGGATTATATTAGCAAAAGGATGTTGAGGAAGAAGCTGCCAGGAAAGAGGAGAAAAGGAAGACCAAAGAAGTAGTTTATGGATGTTGTGAGAGACGACATGCAGACAATGAAATATTGAATTCCAGGATAATTAATATACTGTGATAAACTATAAATGGAATTTTGTTATTTGCACAAACATTGATGTATAAAACACCTCAATAAATGGGAGATTAATCCATAGATATCAAAAAACACTTTCATAAAAAAAAAAAGATTTTTTTTTTTTATCAACAACCTAAGCCCTTAAAAGGAGGTGAATGTTTAGTGCTTGCCAGAAATGTTTCTCTAAATATGTTTTATTATATTTTAGTTATAATTATTTACTATATATAAATATAAATATTTACTTTACTTATTTACTTGCATATAGTTTGTTTTCAGAAACGCCTAAACTCTTAAACCTACCTACATGTTTTTCAAATCCCCACATACAGTACTGTGCATAGGTTTTAGGCAGGTGTGGAAAAAATGCTGTAAACAAAGAATGCTTTCAGAAATAGAAATAATGATTGTTTAATTTTTTTCAATTTACAAAATGCAAAGTGAGCGAACAAAAGAAAAATCTAAATCAAATCAATATTTGGTGTTACTACCTTTTGCCTTCAAACCAGCATCAGTTCTTCTGGCCCCCACAGAGCCCTGATCTCAACATCATCCAGTGTGTCTGGATTACATGAAGAGACAGAAGGATGTGAGGAAGCCTACATCCACAGAAGATCTGTGGTTAGTTCTCCAAGATGTTTGGAACAACCTAGCAGCCGAGTTCCTAGAAGAATTGATGCTGTTTTGAAGGCAAAGGGTGGTCACACCAAATATTGATTTGATTTAGATTTCTCTTTTGTTCATTCACTGCATTTTGTTGATTGATGAAAATAAATGATCAACACTTCCATTTCTGAAAGCATTCTTTGTTTACAGCATTTTTTCCACACCTGCCTAAAACTTTTGCAGAGTACTGTACAACAAGTAGAAAACTGGACTTTCCTTTTGAAGTTTTCTTAAATAACTTTGCTAGGTTGTGTCTGAGTGCAGGGCTGAATACCCAGATGAGTCTGGTTATCTGTAGTTTCAACAGCCAGTACTAGTGAAATTCAACAACAATGAAGACATCACTCCATGAAAGTTGCCACAGCAAGGAAACTCGTACATCCCAGGGCAGCCGGCCCTCGGTCTGCTGCCCAGGATTCTTCAGGGAACTTTGCACGACCGCTGGACTTGGTCCATTTTTAAAACATGCAATTATTTTTAATTGTGGTACAGCATGGCCCCTTTCTTGAGCCTCTCTACAGCAATGTTCTGAAGGGTTTTGTTTTCATAGGGGCCTTGGAGCTCATACCATATTGCCATCCGGGACCGAGGCTGAAGCCTTGAGATGGCAAGCCCTCCTGTTTGTGGGGAACAAGCTATTTTTAGCCCTGGCTGAAAGGCCTGCTGTGGTGTAAAAGCAATTGTTGGAGCTGAGGCATGGCCACCCTTTGGTGCATACACACCAGCAGCTCCAGGGTTTCAGAAATCAGGAATCAAAGAAGAGTTTCCACTTCCATTTTTCCAAGTTGTTACTATATCTCTATATGAAGTCGCATTTGGGCAAGTGCTGGAAAAAGCTCAATGTTGCAAGATTTGCAAGATCTTTCAAAGGCAGGCAGGATTAACAACTTCTGTCGTCTTGACTTCAGAGCTTTGAGCTCCTTAAATTCACGTTAAATCTGAAAGACTGTCAGAAAAGGCCAAAGGAAGCAGATGACGTAACCCACTTTCAACATGTTTGACCTTTGAGGATATTACCTGTGGCTCACATCCGGACAATTGTTTTCTCAAATGTTGCCCTCCATAGCTTTTCTACAGCATCCAGTGCTGCTAGCTACGCCCCCTGAGGTCATGGATTTGACCCCAGGTGATGGTCTTTGCACCCCACTGAGCATTTCCTAGATCAACTTGTAATCCAGTACAAGTACACTTGGAACACTCCTAATCAATGGCCAGTTTAAGACCTATAGATCTCCCTTGATGGTGCATCCCTGTGGTCCTGGGGTTTACAGCTTCTACTTTGAAACTCAACCAAACCTCTTTACTGGATTCCCAGGATTCCAGTGAATGTGTGCCAGGTCAAACAGATCAGGCGAGAGGATTAAAGCCCCGGCCGTGGGGACATAAAGCCCCATTGTGCTATCCAGCTGACATTTACCAGGTCAACACGAAGGGTTTAAGTGGGCTAGGCAAACAGCTGGTCCAGAATTAGTGCACAGGTCCAAGGGAACAGGAACGACTGCACTGAGAGGGTGATCCAGACTCAAGCTTTATTACGCAAACGGCTTAAATCATTACTCGCTTTCCTCCAACCAAACACAGACCATAATATAACCCTGCTGGTCACCGGGCTACGGGTTTCCTTTAGACCTGTCCAGATGATTCTGTACCTTTTGCTTTGTGAGTTGTAGGATGTCCAGCACCATCGGTGACCCTGGTTATGATGAGCAAGCAGCTGGATGGAAGTTCCCTTTAGATTCCATTTAGGCGTTAGCTACATTAGCCTTGTATATCCAGCACAAAGCTAAACTTCTCTACGTTAAATCATTTGGAAATTGTACATTGATATTTTTGCTAAACCATGGCACAGGAACGCAGAATCAGCATCTCCAGCCAAAAATAGGCATCTCCCAAAATGGCAGGCTCTTCACGCAGCCTACGGCTTGGAACAAACATGGAGCTTCCTGACTGAGCCAGCATGCTTCAGTCAGAATAATACAGGATTTAGGAATTACAGGCAGGAGAGACCCGGGGGGACTGCTGCTTTTAGGTATGCCCTAGAAAAAAGCAGCAATGCTGAGAGTGCTTTCAGCTGCTGCTCTGTGGGCACATCCGAATGAAAAAAAACCCTGGACCGAAACGGAAGGTCTTCTCGTGAGTCTGAGTGAGAGCTGCTATTGGTGGCCTTAAGGTGGATTTGCTACAAGGTGGTATCGCTCTGAGAAAATGAGAACATGTTGCCAGAAGGAATCACCTATTGCTTTTTTTTTTTTTTTTTGCTTTTGCTATTTTTGGTTTGTTTTTGTGTTTTCCTTGAACGTTTCCAGCTTTTATTGTGTCTTCTGGGCTTTTTTCCAAGTGAAAAAACTTTGCAAACATAAAAGCCGCAAAATCTTTTTCCCCCTGAAAGCAGACGGATTCGGAAACGTGTCTCAGGCCTGCTGTTGAGGAAGGCAGGGACATAGAGTGAACAGGGTTCCTATCTTGGGTTATAGATTAAACCCTAGAGAACCTCAATACAATTCTTTAGTAATTTGCTGAAGTTTGCTAAACAGCATAAATCTAAAAGTTGATTGCAATGTCCTATAAATTACTTTTTGGATGAAATCGGGCCCTCCCTCAAACCCACCCCACATAGCATTTAGAAATATGTTCACACTTTGCATTTGCATTTCCACTAACAATGCAGGCCCGACAATCATTTGAGTCAACGATTGCATAGTCATGGCAGACCACTCCAATCAAACCATATGTGATGCTGAGAGATTGTGCATTGGATAAGCATTCTAGAAACCAGGCTAGTAAATTTTGACTACATACCTGTGACCAGTTCTCGGACCTCCATGTCGTTGGTCTTCCTCAGCAGACGGATAAGGGCAGGGATGCCATCGCAGTTTTTGATGGCCACTTTGTTGTCGTTGTCCTTGCCGTAGGAGATGTTGCGGAGGGCTCCGCAGGCCTTGCGATGCACCTCGGCTTTGGGGTGGTCCAGCAGGCCCACCAGCACAGGGATGCCCTTCAGCTGCCGTACGTCCTTCTTGATCTTGTCGTTTTCGTAGCACAGGTGCTGCAGGTAAGCGGCTGCATTGGACTTTACTGGGTCAATTGGGTGGCCCAGCATTGCAATGACCTCAGGTAGGTCCGGGTCGCGCCACCGTGGGTCTTTACGGATGCTGTCGATGGAGGGCGAACGGCGTCCGCCCATGCGATCCAGGCTGGCCATGCTCCCCCTCTCGGGCTGGGCCAGGGGCGCCGAGTACATGCCTGCGATGTATGGATGCCTCTCGTCAATCAGCTCTGTCTCAATGGGGTCATTGTACCCCCTGATTGGGAGATAAAGAGAATTTGACATTTTAGTCAAATTTATTAAAAACAAACAACCCTTTGGGCATTTATTGGTGACATTTAGCTGGACCTTTTAAATGTAGCATCATTAATTAAAGCATTTAGGACATAATTAACACCCGATGAAAGAGACCCAGCACTCCTTTTAACTCTGTTCTCTGTGGGCTGGTTGTAGTCTGCACTTTTGACTTCTCCGATTTGAGACAATGTGAACTATGAAAAAAGCGTCCAGTAAATAAGACTGCAGGATAACGGTATCTTCAATGGGCCAATGATGAAGATCAACCGACAAACTGATGAGATGCAGATGAAAGCAGAGCGAGAGAAAATACATGGGTGAATGGCGGCCTTGCAAAGACGGACAGATCAGGTGCAGATGGAAGGTGGGGAAAGACAAGAAAATAAAGGCATGAAGGGTGAACTGGGGAGAAGAGAGACAGCGAGAGAAAGCAGGTGAACGAGTGCAGTGGAGAGATGCAGACAATGGAAGGAGACTGTACTGTCAAGCACGAGGCCCAGAGGGAGTTACACTGCCTTACTGCAACATCTCTCTCTTTCTGTATATGCGTATGTGTGTGTGTGTGTGTGTGTGTGTGTGTGTGTGAGATGGCTGAATCTGAGCCACTGTGGGACTTTCCCCTCTAACATATTCACAAACACCCCCTTATCAACAGCCCCATCCTGCTGACCCCTTCAGCCTGGTGGCAGACAACACAAACTTTTTCCAACTGTGACCTGCTGCTCAACAAACTGATGCTGCTGTGATACATGACCTTTGTCTGGAATTGTTTTGGATACATCCTAAAGTTTCAACTTCTATGCATCAGCTACTGATCAGACCTTAAACAGCCCTTGCTAAAGCGATCGCTTGGCAAAACGTCTGTCCTGCTTGGTCTGCCCCAGCCAACCATAAGTGCAAGTGTTTGAAATTGAAGTAATATTTCTGATCAACTGATCTGCCACAAAGGTTTCAGCAAATGAGTTTCCATGGTTGGGTGATTGGGGTGGATAGAAGGTTGGTTAGATCAACTTCACAAAAATGCGTTTGGATAAAAACCTATGGGAAAATATTTTGTAAATTTAGCTGAATGGGATCTCCTTGCTGACCTTGTCCTTCTTAGACTTCATAACAAAGAGCACTCAACCCCAATATATATATATACATAAATAAAAACCCAGCAGTGAAGACAAAGCAGAAGTAGGGTTGAGCTGGAATGTAGAGCAGTGATTATACTGGGCATGTGGATTATACTGGGCGTGCGTGTGTGTGTGTGTGTGTGTGTGTGTGTGTGTGTGTGTGTGAGAGACCAGAAATGGCTCTGAAGGGCACGACTCCGGAGCTGCAGGCTTGAGGTCAGGCAGAGAGAAAGAGAGAGAGAGGTAGTGGCATTATGGGAAATGTAATGCCCACGTCAAAGTCAGAATGAGGCTGAATATGAGAGACAGAGAGAGAGAGAGAAGAGATAAAAAAAAATATATCATTACCATAACTACTTCAAAGCCATCATCTCTCTATCATTCACCGACTATATTTATCTCAGACACACACACACACAGTATAAGGCCTTTACAAATTGAAATTATTGAGAGACAGTTCAGATGGACACCCAAAGCCGCCGGCCGGCCTGAGTGACAGGAATGTCAAGATTTGCATTTAAATTGTTGCCATTGTGTGTGTGTGTGTGTGTGTGTGTGTGTGTGTGTGTGTGTGTGTGTATACACGTGTGTGTTTGTTCGTTCTTTCCCAGGACATGACAAGTACGGCCATGATTACAGAAGCTTGAACTGTAATGAAGCTAAACGTCTTCCATGTCTGAGAAGTTAGTGTGTGTGTGTGTGTGTGTGTGTGTGTGTGTATTTCTCTGTAGAGACCCAGACATAGACGTCTAGTCCTGCATTTATTTAGAACTCTTCTCTTTCTCTTCTTTTTTTCTGTTTTTCATAATAAACGTCTGCTCGGCTCAAATCCGCTCCATATAAGGACATGAAACACCAGGCAGGAATTCTGTGAAACTTCCCAAACAGAGAGCATTTCACACTTCGCTGTAATCTGCCTGCACATACACACACACACACATACACACAGACACACACACAAAGTCCTTTCTGAGTCTTTTTCTTTCCTGTTCACACTTGCTCATGAAAAACACATTTTTCTCTTTTACAATCTGTATTTTGAAGTTGTTTGAGTTAAAATGTTGAATTAGTTTTTTCTTAACTGGATTGTGCTCAGTGGTTCAATGGGTGTTCACTATGAAAAATGGTCACTTTCAAGTCCAATCAGTTTAATTTCTGCAGCGCTTTTTACAGGGCAACAGAGGCAAAACTCCTAAAACTCGGAAGGAACCGAGACATCCTCCTCTGATCGACACCGGATAATTGAGAAAGAAAAGAAAGAGAAAGTGCATTTAATAAATGAATAGATTTAACAATGAGCTCCAATACTAGAACAGTACTAGAACACCCATTGAACCACTAGGGATGCACAAGCCAGTGTGGCCTAGTGGTAATGGGTTAAATGCAGAGGTCTGGGGGCAGCGGTGGTCTAGTGGTTAGGGAGTTGTCCCCGCATCGGTAGACTGTGGGTTCGATTCCCTCACAAGTACATTGCCCTGAGGTACCCTTGAGCAAGGTACCGTCCCAGTCACTGCTCCCCGGGCACTTTCAATAGCTCCTGTGTTTGTGTGCATGGGTTAATGCAGAGGTCCAATTTCGTTGTGGTTCACTGTATGCTGTGCTGTGACCTCGCAATGACAAGGGTTGTCACTTTCACTTTCTTCGTGCTGGTCCCAAGCCCGGATAAATGGGGAGGATTACATCAGGAAGGGCAGCCGGTGTAAAACTTTGCCAGATCAATACGCAGACAACCAAACAAACTTCCAGTAAAGTAGGAGTTACTGTAAAAGAGTCCGTAGAGTCTGTAATTAGAAGTTCAATGAACCAATAGCGGTGGTTCTGATTGAGTGGGCGGAGCTTTTGTGAATCTTAGCGGCAGCAGCTCATGCAGATGATCCAGAACTATGTAGCTGATCTGGAGTTCAGGTGAGGAGAGAAACCTGATGATGGAATTAGATCTATATTAGACTCACATTGTGCAAACAAATGTATTGGGTGCAGTACTGTGACTCCGGTAAACTCGGTATTACAGACTGACTAGAAAGGACAGAACCAAGAGTTTTACAAGAACGAGACACCCCACCACCATCGACAAACCTAAGTGATGGCGTGAGAGTGGTGGGCCGGCAGCACAAGCATCCCAGTTTACTTTCATTCTATGTACCGTGAACGCCTGGATCAGCACCTTTAACTAGAAGGGAAATTAATTACTAAAATCCTGACTAAACAAGTAAGTCTTTAGTCTGGACTTAAATACTGAGAGTGTATCTGAGTCCCGGACAGCAGCTGGAAGACTGTTCCAGAGATGGGGGGCTTTGAATGAAAAAGCTCTTCACCCTGTTGTTGTTCTAAAAATTCTGGGAACTGTTAGAAAACCAGCACCTTGCAATCTAAGTGAGCGTGAAGGTTCATAACTGGAGATAAGCTCGGAGAGATACTCAGGCGTGAGGCTGTTTAGGGCTTTTGGTAAGTCAATATTTAAGGAAAGATTTCCCCTCCTCGAATCGCCACCTCATCGTGGTGGAGGGGTTTGCATGTCCCAATGATCCTGGGAGCTATGTTGTCGGGGGCTTCATGCCCCTGGTAGGGGCACCCAAGGCAAACAGGTCCTAGGTGAGGGAAGAGACAAAGAGCGGTTCAGAAGACCTCTTATGATTAGAAAAACTTTTGGGAAACGTTTTCCCTCGCCCGGACGTGGGTCACCGGGGCCTCCCTCTGGAGCCAGGCCTGGAGGTGGGGCTCGATGGTGAGCGCCTAGTAGTTGGGCCTTCACCCATGGGGCCCGGCCGGGCACAGCCCGAAGAGGCAACGTGGGTCCCCCTTCCCATGGGCTCACCACCTGTGGGAGGGGCCAAAGAGGTCAGGTGCAATGTGAGCTGGGCGGTGGCCAAAGACGGGGGCCTTGGCAGTCTGATCCTCGGCTGCAGAAGCTGGCTCTAGGGACGTGGAATGTCACCTCTCTGGTGGGGAAGGAGCCTGAGCTAGTGCATGAGGTTGAGAAGTTCCGGCTAGATATAGTTGGACTCACCTCGACGCACAGCTTGGACTCAGGAACCAGTCTCCTTGAGAGGGGCTGGACTCTCTTCTACTCTGGAGTTGCCACCACTTATTACCCCCCGGCTCAGGGCCTGTACATTGGGGTTTACCCCGGTGGATGAGAGGGTGGCCTCCATCCGCCTTCGGGTTGGGGGACGGGTCGTTAGTGTTGTCTGCACTTATGCGCCAAACAGCAATCTGGACTACCCACCCTTTTTGGGGTCTTTGGAGGGGGCGCTAGAGAACGTCCCTGCTAGGGAACTCCATTATTCTGCTGAGGGACTTCAATGTTCACGTGGGTAATGACAGTGAGACCTGGAAGGGCGTGATTGGGATGAATGGCCCCCCCCAATCTGAACCAGAGCGGTGTTTTGTTATTGGACTTTTGTGCTCGTCATGGATTGTCCATAACAAACACCATGTTCAGGCATAAGAGTGTCCACATGTGCACCTGGCAACAGGACACCCGGCACCAGGACACCGCAGTTCGATGATCGACTTTGTGGTCACATTTGCGGCCACATGTTTTGTACACTCGGATGAAGAGAGGGGCGGAGCTGTCAACTTTGTTGGTGGAGGAGGATGACTGTCAGGTAGACCCAAACGTATTATGAAGGTCTGCTGGGAATGTCTGGCAGAGTCCCCTGTCAGGACGAGCTTCAAATCCCACATCCAGCAGGTGGGGGACATTGTATATACTATGTATATGCTATGTGGCTGTAAGGTGGTTGGTGCCTGTCACGGTGGCAACCTGAGAACCCGTTGGTGGACACCGGCGGTGAGGGATGCCATCAAGCTGAAGGAGTCCTACCGGGCCTTTTTGGCCAGTGGGGCTCCGGAGGCAGCTGATACATACATTTACATTTACGGCATTTAGCAGACGCTCTTATCCAGAGCGACTTACATGTCCTAATTACAGGGACAGTCTGGAGCAATTCAGGGTTAAGGGTCTTGCTCAGGGACCCAGTGATGGAAGTGCTAGAGGTGGGATTCGAACCTGGAACTTCTTGAGCCAAAAGTCCATTGGCAAGTACCCTACCACTAGACCACCAACACATACTGGCAGGCCAAGCGGAATGCATTGGTGGTTGCTGAGGCAAAAACTTGGGCATGGGAGAAGTTTGGGGAGGCCATGGAGAAAGACTTCCAGACGGCTTCGAGGAGATTCTGGTCCACCATCCAGCATCTCAGGAGGGGAAAGCAGTGCACAGTCAACACAGTGTATAGTGGGGATGGTGCGCTTTTGACCTCGACTCGGGACGCTATGGGTTGGTGGGGGGAATACTTCGAAGCCCTCCTTAATTCCACCAACATGCCTTCTGATGAGGAAGCAGAGCCTGGGGACATAGAGGTGGACTCTTCCATCTCTGGGGCCGAGGTTGCCGACATGGTCAAAAAGCTCCTTGGTGGCAGGGCTCCGGGGGTGGATGAGATCTGCCCGGAGTTCCTCAAGGCTCTGGATGTTGTAGGACTACCATGGTTGACAAGCCTCTGCAACATTACATGGACATCGGGGACAGTGCCTCTGGATTGGCAAACTGGGGTGGTGGTCCCCCTCTTTAAGAAAGGGGACCGGAGGGTGTGTTCCAACTATAGAGGGATCACACTTCTCAGCCTCCCCACCCCACCGGAAAGAGAGCCTGGGGAAGACCCAGAACACACTGGAGAGACTATTTTACAGGAAGCCAGTGAACTTTAGATAATATTAGACTAATGTGATCAAATGTTCTAGATCTAGTGAGGACTCTAGCTGCTGCGTTCTGGACTAACTGGAGTTTATGAAGGCTTTGGCTGGAACATCCTGACAGCAGGGCATTGCGATAATGTAGTCTTGAGGTGATGAATGCATGTATCATTATTTCTGTCACACTATCATGTAGTGTGAGTGAACTTCTAAGTTTAGCAATGTTTTTAAGGTGAAGAAAAGCTGTTCAACCTGTTAACCTGTTCAGGGACCTTATGAGATTTGGGACAGACCCCCCCCGGATACAATTATCAAAGTGTAAACATCAACGTCCAAGTCATTCCTGGGTGGGCCTTCTTGACATATTAACTTATTCAAGTATAGGTGCCTGTGCATCCGTTGTCTTCCGCAAGGACAAGGTGAGGACGGTACCCCAGGGAAACAAAAGGCAGGTGTGCAAAGGGACGGCCAAGGAAAGTGGATCCAGAGACAGACGCCTCTTTCGTCTGGCAGGCTGCATTAATCACCGTGACAACAAACGTCCCGCAGAGAGCAAGCGATAGTGAAAAGGGAGAAGAAAAGAGGCTCAAGTAAGCACAAGTGAGCGAAAGGGTCAAAAGAGTTACGAACCAGGAACGCTACATTGTTTGCATTTCAAGAATATTTGAATATTTGAAGTGTTTTTGGCAAATAAGACATAATTAGAGTCCAAATTCATCACTTGACTGTTTTCTCAGGTCTGCTCTTGTGAAAATGCTAAAAGGAACTGAAAACAGCAGCTGCTCCGGGAGAGATCTCCCACGGAGAGAGAATGATGGTGAGCGAAAGATAAAGCAACAGAGAGATGGCTTAAAGAGAGAGAGTATCCTTAATGAAGGCCTTCGAATGGCTGCACCCTCTGCTGGCTGGTTTTGATATGTTGACTAGAATTTTGAAATAAAAGATAATAAAAGCAAGAGGACTCATAAAAAACAATCTCTCAATCAAACCTTCCTATTGGTCTGCATTGGCCTTCTTGTGATATTAAATCAATGATTTATAGAAGCACATGGTGAACACTAAGAGCTAATAGTGGGGCAGCAGTGGACTAGTGTTTAGGGACAAGGCCCCAGGATCCGAAAGTTGTGGGTTTGAATCCCAAACCAGTAGGTTGCCCTGAGGTACACTGAGCAAGGTACCGTCCCCATCACTGCACCCCGGGCACTTTAAATAGCTGCCCCCTACTGCACAGTGTGTGTGGATAAAAAATAAAGGCTGTATTTTCTTTCACTAATAAAGGGCTACCCAACCTGAGAGACAACTGTAGACATGGAGCCTAGGATGGCTGTGGTATCCATTCAGGGCAGTGGAGGCCTAGTGTTTAGGGACTAGGCTCCAGGATCAGAAGCTCGTAGATTTGAATCCCAGACCAGGTTGCTCTACGGTACCATCCCTATCACTGCTCCCCGGGCACTGGACATACCTGCCCCCTGCTGCACGGTGTGTGTGGATTAAATGCATTTCGCTGTGTTTCACTGAGTTCTGTGTCATGTTTCCCAAAGAAAAATAGTTTCACTTTCACTTTCTCACTGCCACAATATATCAAATGCCAGGTCCTCGTCAAAAGCTTAAGGTAAGATTGTCGCAAATTGTTTTTCAAGCAGAGAACGTCTTATTGGTGACTGAAACCCACCAGATTTTTCACGGACCCAATAAATCGAAACATCAAAAGAAGTACAAGCAGGTCTCTTTTAAGCTATGCTTACAGATTTTTGTCCATTTCTTAAGTAGTACAGTGTGTCATACAGTGTCAGAAACCATTCGTGTAATCTCAGGTAGATCGTGGTGTGACAAATTCAGCCCCACTTTGCTGTCAAAAACTTCAAGCGTCAGGCTGACAGTAAGGGATGTCTTTGCGCCTACTGTAGTGTGACAGGACATCCCACATCCTGGTGACAAGTCTCGCATGATAGACTTCCTGCCAGGTTTGATCTTCTACCAAGGATTCCTTGAAGTTGAAGTTGTAAATAAACACTGTGATAAGAAAGAAGGATGACACTGCTGCTGGGAAAACCAAACCGGGGACAGGTTCAATGAGCTGTGGGAATGACACCTCCAAAGGAGGATCGTGATCAAAAAAGATGGTGAGAAATAAGGAAGTGTATGTGACCTGTTTCCATACACCGCGCAACAGTTATGTAATGTTCTGGACACATTTGCGGCCTCTGTGTCTTTTTGATGGGCAGTCCACATTGTCCTCTTAGGAACGGTTCGAAGCAGGTGAGAAATTGTTTCTTTCATCTTTCTTTTCGGAACCGAGGAGTGACAGCATCAGACATACAGTCATGAAAAATTAGAACAGCCTATGAAAGCCTGTGTGTTTTTGTAACATTCATTTTGGACATTAATATTTCATCTCAATTTGAACAATACTGGGAGATTCAAGTAATATAACTAAACAATTAAAAGTGAAGAAAAGATTTTTTAAAAATATTCTATAAAACGTAATACTACAAAAAATGTGATTTCTGGTGAGGAATAAATTAGGATACTCCCACCTTTATTCCCAATTAAAATGGCTCAAGTCACACACAGGTGTAGCACATCAGGTGCACATGATTAGAACATCGTTACTCAGCATTTTGAAAGTGAATAACTATTCTTGGCATTGCGAGGTCACAGCACAGCATACAGTGAACCACAACGAAATTGAACTCTGCAATTAACTCATGCACACACCGTGCAGCAGGGGGCAGCTATGAAAGTGCCTGGGGAGCAGTGACGGGCACGGTACCTTGCTCAAGGGTACCTCAGAGCAACCTACTGGTAAGGGGCTTGAACCCACGATCTTCCGATCCTGTGGCCAACTCCCTAACCACTAAGCCACCACTGCCCCAAAGGAAGGAGGTTCGCCCAATGTAAACCTCAGGCATTTAGTTGGTGCTCCTGACTGTTGAGGTGAGAGTGAACATGATGGTGAGATCAAAAGTCAGAGGCCTTCAGAAAGAAGCTTGTAGCAGCTTATAAGTCTGGGAAGGGATTTAAAAAGATCTCAAAAGAATTTGCAATCAGTCATGGGAACACTAGCTATTAGGGGGTAGGGCGTCCTAACTTTTTCCTAAGTTAGAATACATATTCTTGTTGCTATCGTTTGTTTAATGAATACATCAAGGTTAATTTTTGTTGTTTACCTGCAATTAAATCAATTTCTTTTCCAGAGATAAATAAAAAGATTAGACACTGATATGTGAACATTTCTTATTAATTAACTGAATTTTTAAAGGGGTGTCCTAATATTTTCACAAGACTGTATGTTGGTAGGCTATTTCTTGACCCTACTCCTTTAGTCATCAACAAGGATTGCTGGGACATGGTTGCTGGCAAGACATGACGAGGGTTTATGGCACTATGATTGCATAATCTGACATCCTGACCACACTCAAGCAGTTTGATGCTGGTGTTAGCACGTTTCACCAGGCCTGCATTTTCCTTACACTTTTGGCCATTTTATAGACTTTTACAAATTACTGTTCATGGTGCAATACTGCAGGGAGAGGGCTGCAAACAATGAAGCTAGACTAGCAAGACACTCATTTATTCACTCTTTCTTCCTTTCGCTTCCATCTTTCAGACCGACTCAGCACCAGGTTCTGGGGTAAGACAGCAAGTTTAATGACCCCATCTGCCACAGATCACTGGTTAAAAAGAAAGGCTCTTTAACACAAATACACACACACACACACACACACACACACACACACACACACACACACAGTCTACATCGTCTCCCACTCATGAAACTCTCCATCTGACACACACAGTTCTCCACTTCATGTCAAATGTCAGTTTTCATTTGCTCCGTCTTTTTTTAGCAAGGGCCCTTTTGTGCAGTGTGTTGTGGCAGGAAGCCAACGGGGAAGCAGGGTTTGGCGGGACGAGGGAAAAATGACTTCTCGCTGAATTAATCTGGAGGTTCCTTTTGGGAAACTCGTGCCTTTCTCTGCTGATACAGCCATAACGTTAGCAGTTATTAGCATTAAAATCCTAATCAAACACGGTTTCATTGTCCAGCGTAGGGCAAGCTTGTCTGGTTATAGGAACACTGTGTCTTCTAGACTTCTTGCCAGGATCTTACGAGACATTTCTGCAGATTTCGACATGCTGTCACATACCATGGACAACACTTTGGGCACATTTCTGATGCAGATATTTGAATTTTTTTTGTTTTTACATCCCAACACAGGTTTTCTTGTCTCCATGGTGACCAGACTGTGTTTTCTATGTTGGCAAAGTCCCTCTTTTAAGCTGAAAGTAAAAGTAAAAATAAAAATAACTTTTTCAGGCCCCTTTTCAATCAGTGCCAATGCCATAGCCAAAAGTGGTGGCCTCCCCCTCCCCCAAACATTTGTTAGCCAATCCGAGGCATAGGTAGCTGACAAAATGGCAAAGTCAATCAAGTCAAGCCCGATTTTTTGTAGAATGTTTTCGCACGTTTTGTAGTCACTAAGCAGCTTTACAGAATCCGAACCACTAGTGAACAAGCCGAAGGTGATAAGACTTCCTAAAACTGGAGGAAGAAACTTTGGGAGGAACCAAGACTCAGAAGAGGGACCTCTTCAGGTCAACATCGGACAATCAAGAAAGAATGAAGTGACTTTACTAACCGATGTCTAATATTATTAATAGAAATGTGTGATAGAGGTGGGACCTTACTTGCGAGAAAGACTCATCCTTGTCTAAATTAGGAGAGTATTGGCAAGAATACCGCAGGTCATTCCTATCTGCAGCAATAAGACTCCACAACTCATCATCATAACATTACATTGCTTGTTTATTATTATTATATATTATTATTGTATATTATTATTATTATTATTGTATAGTATATTATTATTATTATTACTACATTTATTATTATTACATTTATATTTTGCTACTTGTTTATTTATATTTATAATTTATTTAAAACTTATTTATTACCGTGTATTATTACTGTGTACTGTATATATGGTCACCTAATTCTCCTTGTAGATATGTATATGTATATATAGATAGAGATAGATAGATAGATAGATAGATAGAGATAGATAATTTATTATTATTTATGGCTCCTCTACTTTCTCCTGTACTTGTTCCTCTTTCTCTATATCTTTATATTTTTTTATATATTTTTCTTTTCTTTTTCTGTACACCTGTCACTTTTATAAGAGCCCTGTAACGCCCAAATTTCCCATTCGTGGGATAATAAAAGATCACTCTACTCTACTCTACACCAATGAAAAATAAGTGATAAAAAATATTGTACAAAAGTCTACTGAAGGAATTCAGCGGGTACTTTAAACTAACTATTTTTCCCCACTGTTCTGTAAAAGAAAACATCAAATCTCGTGTGGTAACGTAGAGGCAATCAGAAACTGTGTTTACACAGGGGTGTTTCTTTATAGACCTACCCCGACTCCCTTTCCCTTATCTTTTCTCTGTGCTCTACACCATAAGGGCCCTCCATTACCTGAACAACGCAAGCTGTTGTCCTTCTCGGGCGACAGAGCATTTGAATACTGCACAAAGGCAATCATATCACGGCTGCGTCCAATTCACACTATGAATCCTAAATGAGAGAACAAGCAGCACCGTCCCAGTCATCTTCAAGGGCTTCTGTCTCAGCAAAGGAGAACATCAACATACTAAGCAGCCTGCTGAAATCAGACCACACATCATGTTGAGACCGAGATCTGGGACGTCAAAGCAAGATCAGTATCAAACCGGGATCAAGCTAGCAGGGTCAACCCCGGATGATGGTGGAATCAGACTGAGATTAGCTGTTAGACACAGAGGACACCGGGATAAGTCAGAGAAAGAAGTGTCACCTGACACGAGGGCCATCTCGCAGTGGTTCCCTGATGGTGCGTACGGCGCCAGGGAGTGTGCGACGGTTAGCAGTGGAGTAATCGGGCTCCAGGTCGTATGGCTCCTCTTCATCTGGACCGAGGCTGTGGCGGTCGTCTTCCAAGCCATAAGGCTCAGGCTGGAAGCGTTCTGGCTGAGACCGGTTCAGGTCCACAGTGCTGCTGCCCATGGGTACCTGCGGCTGAGCCATGTGCCCGTAGTCATCCTTCCGAATAGGAAGGGTGGTGTAGCTGTTGTCCATCCGATAGCCCGTTGCAGCCATGTATGGCCGGTAGGGCCTGTAGTTGATTCCACGGGACAGGCTGCCATAGTTGTCGGCCATGTCTCCGTAGGCATCGTGCAGGGCGTAGTGACGGTACTGGCTGTCGGGCGTCTCACCGTATGAGTCGTTGTAGTTGTTGTAGGAGCGGGTGAGGGTGGACGTGGCTTGTGGCGTAACGAACCGCTCGCCATTCTTCATGAAGCGCCTGTCGATGGAGTCCGTGTAGCTCCCCAGCGGAGAAGAACCTTCAGGCACCGGGAGGCCATCTGGACCGAGAGGAACCTGCCGGACTGTGCGCGTGGTCACCGTCTTTACCATCTTGGTTACCTGAAAGAAAGAAGGGTGGATGAATTGGTAGCACCAACAGTTGGAATTAAACCACCATGTTTACCTTGAAAGATTGATTGATATGTGCATTCAAGGTTAGCATGTTCAATGAAGCACTAATGTTCAGAGACAACTCGTTGCAGGGCAGAGTGCACTACTCTTGTGCATAATGTTTTCACACTCATCCTACTGGAGGTCTACAAGAGGAACTATCCCTAGGTAACACTACCATTGTAACAGTAATTTAGCCCATCTTTCTTTTAATCATGGGGAATTTACCTCCAGGACTAAAACCAATGTCAGGTTTTAGAATTTTAGAAGCATATTTCTCAAAAATCATCTGCAAATGTCATGAAGGATCCGTCTTTCTTAGAATCTGTTGCAGCAAGTAGTGCACTAGGCATCTCAGAGGCAGCCTTCGGGAAGGTAAGAACCCAAGATGCCCAATCCACACCAATCAATTCAGAGAGTAAAGACACATGGTTATGAGGGAGCAAAGCAAAGCACACCAACAAACAGCCATCATTCTCAGACAGAGCGACTCAAGACGGCAGGCCAGGAGGGCTTGGGTGAAAATGTATCAGCGCTGTCTATTGTTTTTACAAATTGCTCAGTTGTTTCTTGGCCCACCATGTGGGATGCAGTTTTTTGAGATGTTTCACAGACTCTTCACTTTAGGAAGGGCCTGGTTATTGCTTGGGGGCCACTTAGGAAGCTTTAGGTTCCAGAGTCAATCCTCCAGGATGGTTGGCAACCATTGTAGCTACCAAAAGATCTTACATCTTACATCAAACTGCCTAGTTATTAGATTGATCAATAACAAAGTGGATGTTAAATTAACCAGAGCTCTGCCTGTGGCATGACAACGAGATAGGAGACAGTGGTGGCCTAGTGTTTAGGGACTAGGCCTCAGGATCAGAAGATTGTGGGTTCGAATCCTCAACTATTAGGGTTGCACTGAAGTACCCTTGTGCAAGGTACTGTCCCTGTCACTGCTCCCCACTGCACAGTGTGTATGGGCTAAATGCAGAGGTTGTGGGGCAGCGGTGCCTAGTGCTTAGGAACTAGGCCCCAAGATCGGAAAGTCATGGGTTTCGAATCTCATCTCTGCTGTGCCATGTTTCACAATGGCAAGAATAGTCACTTTCACTTTGATCAAGGCCAAACTGACAAGTGCTTTCAGTATGAAATCTGGAAAATCTGGTTTCTAAGCAAGAATGCCCAGGCCCCGTCGATAGCTATGCCCCTGTCATGACTGAATGAGAAAGATAAACCTGCACTGGAGTGATTGAATTGAGGGGGAAAAAGGAATTGCTCATGACTCAAGGCAAATTATCTCATCTGTGCCATGTCATCCCCTAAAACTTGAAAAAGGATGGAGACTCCTATATGATTTTCCCAGTAAATCTTTCAATTTAAACAGACACCTCTGTTCTATAACCTCAGTTATCATTTCCATTTCAATCAAATGTGCTAAAAGGTACCGAGCCACACCGTCAGAAATAGTCTCTGCAATTACTCCCAGGCCAACCAGGTCAGCTTCTCAAAAAGGGTTTGAAGTCATCAATAAGGTAAGCAGCAGTGGCAAAATCTAAGCCCTGGCTGACTAATGTGGCTAGACTAATGAAATTGGTAAATATTAAAGGGTCCAGATCTAGAAGCACAGATGGAAATTTTTATATGTTAAGCAATCCCCCTCACACAACTCAAAAGAGACTGAACAGAACCAATTATTAAAAGTTTTATAAGGAACAAAACTGCCCCAATGGGTACCATGATGACATTAGAGTGGGTATCCTTTTTCTTTCTGTTGTGTAGTCCCTTCCCTTCTTTTCCCTTGATGACATTCTTGATTACAGTGGTTCTGGTTCCAAACTGGTGGAAATGCTGAATGGAAGGAATTCTGAACGGATTGGTTGAAAAGTTTCTCAAAACCGGTTTGAAAAGTGATGAAAGTGAGGCCATGGGTGATTTATTGTTTGCCAACGTGTATATTAGTATGGGTTGAAACTCCATCTACTGACCAAAATGTCTTCAAAGCAGGAAATGCCAATACAGGTCCAGTCAAACCAGGTCCTGGCTTGTCAATTATCCAGCTGTATATATTATTAAGGAAATGTCATTTTTCAACATACAAAGCCCAACATTGGACCACTTATTGCGATTCGTAGCTCTTTGATGCCTGTGTAACATGTGCTGCCTATAATCTATGGCAGAAAGGGCAAATTAAGCACGTTCCCATAGAAACTTCAGGGGCTGAGAATGGCTTGAGGTCATGCTGAGTTTCAGTGATAAACATGGATGCCCTTCTTGCTGCACCATTGATATTTCCATTGCTTCATGCTGGAATTCGGTATGGAAGAAGTTACACATCAACTACTTTTTTGATCAAGCCATTCTGACTAGAACACCTTCTAACAGCTTCTGAAGTCCAGTCATCTAGTTTCATGGGAAAACTTATTTCCCTTCAAAAAGCATATTTGATTTCTATCTTATTTGAAGCTCGACAAACGTGAGGGATGGAACTGGGCGCGAGATGAAGTATACCTGGTCATGTACTTTTTCAGAAACTCCACCCAATAACTAGCAAAGTTGGGGTGGAAAGAATAGCAAGCGAGGGCTTGGACTGCCTACAGCAACCCGGGTAGAATACCTGATGTTGTTTCCCAGATCTCCAAGTCTATGAATGTTCACAGGCAACAACAGAATTCTAGTGGTCAGTTAATGACTGCCTGGGGCAAAATGAAATCTGTAAAAAGATTCGCAGAGACAACTCTTAGTCCATCCACTGACAAATGAGATACAGCAGAAAATACTGGACTTGTACATGTCTTCCATACTCAGCCTAGCCCACGTTCTCAATGCATTTCAAGCAAATCTTACCATATGGTTCCTTTACAGGTTTAAGTTTAAGAACGTTTAACATTATATGAATGCAAAAAGTCACTCTACAAAGAGCCAACCACTGAAAGCTTTTCTTGGGAACCAAAACAGGACCCTCTAGAGCCCTGCTCTCATGCCAGTGCTGTTCCAGTGCCATACCAACTGGGCTGCACCAGCACCTTAACTTTTCTTGTTTGGAACCAAGAACCAGTGAGATCATCATGTGGGAGGAGTAAGTGAGTTTTTTTTTTTTTTTTTTGAGATCAAGTCTAGTTCAGTGCATTCAGTGGAAGAAATTACTGCACTTTTAAGAATTTGGCCTTTCATACTTTAGAAATTAGACAGCACTGAAGGAAAGGGGACGAGAAAGAGCTTAAAGTGGCAGAATCTGACTGGTCAAAGGTGAAGTAGTGGGCATGATGTTACAATGCAATTACCTAGCTACCTAGTGAATTTTAGTCCAATTTTAATATCAATATTACAGCCATGGCCAAAAGTTTTGAGAAAGACAGTATTGGTTTTCATAAAGCTTGCTGCTTCAGTGGTTTTAGATCTTTGTGTCAGGTGTTTTTATAATATATTGAAGTAGAATTACAAGCTGATTTAATGAGTTTCAACGGCTATTATTGACAATTACATTAAGTTTAGGCAAAGAGTCAATATTTGCAGTCTGCCCTACTTTTTCAAGATCTCTGCAATTCACCCTGACGTGCTGTCAACCAACTTCTGGGCCAAATCCTGACTGATAGAGTCCATTCTTGCATATTCAATGCTTGGAGTTTTGTTTCTTTACCCACAACTTAAAGACTGACCAGAGGTTCTAAATCTATTAAGGTCTGGGGAGTTTCCTAGTCATGGACCCAAAATTCTGATGTTTTGTTCCCTGAGCCACTTAGTTATCGCTGTTGTTCTCAATCATGCTGAGAAAGGCATTGTTCTTTACCAAACTGTTCTTGGATGGCTTTGAGAAGTTGCTCTAGGAGGATGTCTTGGTGCCATTCTTTATTCATGGCTGTGTTGTTTGGCAAAATTATGAGTGAGCAACTCAACACACAAATGGTCTCAGGATGCTTCACTGTTGGCAGGACACAGGAGTGATGATAGCACTCACCTTTTCTGCTCCAGAAAATCTTTTTATCTGGATGCCCCAAACAATCGTAAAGTGAATTCATCAGAGAAAATGACTTTACCCCAGTCCTCAGCAGTCCTGTCCCTGTAATATTTGCAGAATATCAGTCTGTCCCTGATGTTCTTCTTGGAGAGAAGTGGCTTCTTTGCTGCCCTTCTTGACACCAGACCATCATTCAAAAGTTTTCTGCAGATGCAATCACACCTTCCTGCTGCCAGATGGTCCTGGAGCTTGATGGCCTTTTTTGGGGATCCAGAAGCCTCTTCACAACAACTGAACTTCTTTCCTTGAAGTTCTTGATGATCTGATGATTGATTTAGGTTCAGTCTTACCAGCAGCAGTATCCTTGCCTTTGAAGTCGTTTTTGAGCAAAGCGATGATGACTCCATGTGTTTCCTTGCAGGTAACCATGGTTACCAGAGAAAGAACAATGATTTCAAGCACTGCCCTCCTTTTAAAGCATTCAGTCTGCTATTCTAACTCAATCAGCAGGACAGAGTGATCTCCAGCGTTGTCCTCCTCAACACTCCTACCTGTGTTAACCACAGAATCACTGAAATGTCAGCAGGGATTTCTGGGGATTTTTTTCCTGTTCATTTTCAAGGCAAAAAGATACTACAGCCATCTATCAATTTCTATTGGAATACCATAGCAGCCATATCATTGGTCTAACAAGCCAATCCTTGCAATCACCTGAAATACCAATTTCCTATCCAGCTTTTAATACTTTAATATATAAGCTACTAATATATAACATCTCTATTTTTTCTACATAAATACAGCCTAAAACAATCGGATTTTCATACATTTGATCATTTTCCTCAACAGAATAACAGCCAAGCATTAAATTCTTGCCTTGTTTGTTTGTTGGTTTTCTTTTTCCACTTTTAATAAGGTTGAAAATCCAAGGACATATTAATGCAGAAATACAGAAAATTCTAAAGAGTTCACAGACTTTCATTGTATATATACCTACAGTCAGAGAATTAGTCACAGCATTATTAGAACAATTCCCAGCACCAGAGCTGGATAAACAGTGTGGGCTAGCGTTCCCTGGGCTTAGTATTATATTATATTATATATAATATATATATATATATATTATATATAATATATATATATATATATATATATATATATATATATATACACACACACACACACACACACACACACACACACACACACACACACACTCTGAAATCTGGGACAGAATCATGTTCTCAATCTCTTGGCCTGTTAGCTTGTAGGTGCTGCTCCCTGTCTAGACTTAAATAAATGAGTTTCTCACCCCAAACGTCCCAGGCTCAACCCATCGTTCCCCCTAAACGTCTGCATGACGGCTGGGAAAAAGAAGTGCTTGGCGTCTTCTGATTCTCAGCACTGATTCTGAAACCAATTTGCTGGCCGGCGAATTCTGTGGCGCCGTTAATTGGCTATTTTGTTCGCGGCAATAAATTCATCTCGGGAATTAATGAGGCTGATGAAAATTAATCGGCGGCCGAGAGCGCCCGTGCCTGCCAGAGCCTGTGTGGGCTCAGAGCACTGCCATTTGTTAACACTTAGCACTTGTGGGAAACGTGCTTTTGACGGAGCAAGGATGCTGAGAACACATCACTTAACTCCACAAGACACCCCCCTCGTTGTAATTTGAGGCAGAACAACAGCAATTTTCTCGGGGAAAAACTCGACCTAACTAAATTTATCGTCAACATGTAAAGGGAACTGTAGGGCTCTGTAGTTGGCCAAAAAAAAAAAAAATGGATCAAGGTTCCACACAGGTGGAGGTTAATCATCTACATGCTGCTTATGCAATACAATTTAGAACATCCTGCCATTTGTGTTGGGAGTTCATTTACAGCAGTAAGTACCTCGTACATGCCTTTGATGCGGAAAAGAGAAACCGCTTATTTCCCGAGTGTGTAATTACGGCACTGTTCTACACTGAGGTCTCCTTCAGTTTCTGCTTATTTATTTACTTATTTACAGCACCACAAGCTGTAAACCTATGATAGTACGAACATCATAACAACAGGCCTCCATCCATCCATCCATCATCTGAGCTGATTATCCTAACCAGGGTGTCATCTTAACCACACTCTGGACCATTTCCAGTTGCAAGGAAGGCAAACACCCATTCCTAGAGTGCAATTTAGCATCTCCAATCGACCTAATGTTCAAGTCTTTGGATTGTGGGAGGAAACCAGAGGACCTGGAGGACCTAGGACTGGGAACGGAAATCTGAACCAACTCTCTGTGAGGCGATAGCATTTTATAGGTGCTTACTTTTCATTAAAAGAGGTCCACAGCCTTCCTTTTTCCTGCCATCTACTAATTCCCTCGGCTTATGATGTGTGCGACTTGATTAACAGCCATGAATGATGGAGCTAATCTCTGGAAGCAGAATATGCGGTTTTGGGCTTGAGGACCAAAAAAAAACAACAAAAAAAAAATCATTACACTTATTGGCTTACATTTTATATATGGACTGTTTGGGTTGAGGAGATGGACTTTTCCCATGATATAGGTCCTAAATATCAGTTGATGCTGAGAAATGGAGAAGAAGTGCTCAAACATTGGCATAATACTAGAACAAGAGCATTAAGAAAACATTCTGCTTCTGAAGCTACTCTCCTGCTCTGAGGTAGAACATAACCACGTTCACGCTGCCTGTACTGCCCTGCGGCCTTAAAGCCCAGCCAACGAACAGACAGGTTCATCAGCGGGTCGTCCTCCAAGCTCGGCGCGCGGGTACAGTCGTGAAGAGTTGAAATTCGGAATTGATGAATAATGCGACAGGCTCCTGTTTTTTGGGTGGATGCCAGACAGGAGGTGAAAGCGCAGTAGAAGACTGCAGTAGTTGTATATAGAATTCAGCTCTGAATTATTTAAGCCATGTTTTACCATCAGACAACTCTGCTGTTTCAATAAGGTTATATTGCACAAGAAAGAAACCAGCCTTCTGACAGAACCTGCTGGGCCAACTACAAGCATCTCAAACGACATCAACCTCTTAAGTTGAGAGGCTGATCGTGATCTGCTGGATAAGCCACTGTAGAAACCAACTCGCACTCTATTACATCTATTAATGGAAAACAGCACCCAGTTTTCAACTGTTACACCCCTTGTGCTAAAGCTCCTCTTGCTGCTGGTTCTACTTGCAGAAATACTTGAGGCAGGAAAACAATCTAGCAGGAAGACCTCTCCACTTGCCCAGAAAGAGCAAAAACAGAGAGAGAAAAACCTACTACATAAAAGCGTAGAAAAGAAACTAGAGCATGATGTGCGGTTTAAAACAGTGCACTGTGAGCTTTCTAAGGTCAATTATCCCCAAAGAATCCTGATGGGCTATTTTCGGCTGTTAAAAAATTTTTCCAACAATATCATGGCAGCAAAACAATCCAACTCTGCCTCTTTATTCACTTTTTGAGCTTTTATTTTCTGGCAGAAGCTATAAGAGGTAAAATTATGCGACTTTGGCAAAAGACATCTGGGCAGTCCTCTTGGCGGCTCCAATAATTTTTCAAGCCCTGTTAGGTTGTTTTACTAGGCAAACTGTACAGTATGCCATTTTTTCCTGAGTAACATTGCCTGGAAACTTAGAAATCCAATTTTAAATGCATGAAAGTCTGGGGTGACTTGTCTCAAGTTCACTGTTTTAGTGCAACCACTATTTAAATCTACATTTGCCTTGATATGCGCTATGTTTACATCCATGAACAACCATTCGGAAGCCGTCATGAAATATTCAAAGGCAACCCCTCGTGTACATAAAATACTACGCTTTGAAGGACCCTTGCTGCCACTGAAGGAAACAAGCAGGTTTAAAAAACAGCTTTGATCCAGCGCGGGATCACAAGCAGCTTTAAAACGAGCAGGGCGGAGGTTCTCAACTACAGAGGGAAAATACACACTTCACACCATCAAACATGAACGGATAAGAGAGCAGAAAGCTGCAGACTACTGGGAGGCTAGCTTTAGCTCCAACAGCAACAACTAGCCCAGCTAAAATTTGGTGTTAAGGGAATACTTTGCCCATTATTTTCCCAAACGGCGTTGATGAGCAAAGATGCATTTGGTGCCTGAGGTTTTGAACACAAACCGCAGAGCTAAGCAGTAGAAGTGGCAAAAATATCCCTAAAATGTAGGGATCAAGTACAGGTTTCATTGGTGGATTTTCAGAGCTTGAGATTTGCGCTATCCTAGTAAATCAAGCACAGATACTAGAGCAGAAACTAGAACAGAGATACTCGTTTCTGCCTCGGTAGGGGTTGGTCGCAGTGGGCATGGGCTCGCTTTGCGTCAGAAGGTGTTAAGTGATGGTTTTCACAACCTTGGTTATCTATAGTTGAGCATCAAGGAATCTCGTTCAGTTAGGCCTGGCATTATTGTTTTGAGGGCCTATATTGTACGTTTGCTTTCCTTTCTGAGTAAACAGGCTGTTTACGGTACTATACCTTTAAGACCAATAGAAACAGCTTCTGTTCTGACTGGCTGCCCCGTGTCTGAAGTGCTGACTGAAAGGTGGAAAAAGCTATGAAGTAAAAGCTGAAATCCTCCAGAATATCAGAAAGAAATAACCTCAGAGGTGTGGATTCACTGTAATCCTGCACTGGTGCATCTGCTTCCTGGCAGCCATGAAAGTTTCACCGTTTCCACTTACTCCGCAGGAACAACACTCTGCATCACTTCAACAGGAATGGGTGTGGCTTAACTGAGGTTGGTAGACAAATGAAAATGATAAACTACATTACATAGTTCATGAAATTCCTCCAGAAAAAAAAAAATTGGGCTTTCCAAGATTAGGCCCCTTATAAAACTCAAGGTAACTCCTCTCATCTTGTATAAGCGACCTAGTTACCATTCTGAAAAAACTCAGTGACTAAATGAGGCCAAGGAGACAATATTTGATACAAACGATTTGGCTAAACAGAAACTCCTCTGAGACACAATGATGCTTTTGTTTTCTCGTTTTTTTTTATTTATTTTGCCTTGTGTTTAATTTAACATTGTTCCAGAAGGGGAGGGATGGAACACTTCCAAACAGAGGGATCAAAAGGAGACGATGGAAAAGAAGTGATGACCATGCAAGGAAAGAAGGAGCTGAAATGAGATGACAAGAAAGGGGTCGAAAAGGGGTCAGAAATGATCCCTGTCTGGATTGTAGGACCATAAATAAGGAGTCATAAACCAAAAATGACTTTTTATTGTGGTTTCTTTAACATCTCAGGCAGCATTGGTGGTGAGGGACAAGACAGGACAGCGAAGGACAGGAAAGAGCTGTAATAATGTGTTTTGGTATCTGTAGAGGTCATTGCCTCGTCAAAGTTCAGCGTTCAGCTACAGTTTCAACCCAATTCTTACAATCCTGAAATCAAAGGCTGAAAGTGGTGAAGAAGACATTGTTCTCAGCAAATGGCATACAATGATAAATGTTCTTATTTAGCTGATGTCTGATTGGAGCAAAAAATGTTGTGTTTTCTCCCCCTGCCACTCATGTCAACCTACATTTTTGCACTGCCCTTCATATACTTAAGGTAGATTCAAGTTACCAACTTGGAAGTTGCACATGAACACCTCAAGGCATAATTTCCACTGGGAAATAATATTGCTTGAGCTGGGTTGACCTTCAACCTTTGAACATGGCAGGGATGAGGATGGGTTGAGTGATGGATGGTACTCCTTTATTAAAAGTCAAGTGAAGTGAAAATTACTATTTGTCATTGTGAACCACAACAAAATGATTCCCTGGATTTAACCCATCCAGTGCCCATGAAGCAGTGATAGGGACGGTATCTTGCTCAAGGGTACCTCAGGACAACCTACTGCTCCGGCATTCGAACCCATGACCTCCTGATCCTGGGGTCTCGTGCCTAACCATTAGGAATAATCAGGAATTGCCATCAGATGAACCACACAATGCAGCTTTATTTTAATTGGTCTTTTAGTTTGAGTGAACAGCTTAGTGGACAACTTTGGGAATGCTGAAGCGAAGCCCAGCTAAAAATAGTTACAATGTTACTTTTGTGGCAAAGAACCCTTTTTGGTTCCGCTTTCAAAGAATCACGTTAGGGAGGAATGGACAGCACGAAACATTAAGCTCTGATGGAAGGATGTATGGTAGTCTAAAAGAAATGTAACTTGTTTGGAGCTTTTAGCATTTAGATAGCTGTTTAAGCGCAGCTTCTCTACACTAAATCACCTGCCTGCTCTTATTTGTAACCTCTGCAGTTGGTGGATCTGCCTCTATTCTCCAGAACAGCCAGAAAAGATGGCTTTCCAGGGAACAACCAAACGATCTTTTAGTATTCAGGAGAAAAAAAAAAGAAAAGAAAAAAAAAAGTCATGTGACATTTCCCCTTTTGCCCTTCTTTCATATAGAGGTCTGTTCCATTTTACACTGTTTGAGAGCCAACAGGAAATGCAATGACATATTTTGACAAACATTTTTTACTGCACTGCAAGGTTTAATTTGGTCTAGATTAACATATAAATGTAAAAACCGCTCAAATAAAGTCATCATTTACAGTTCTGTGCAGTAGCCACCTCTCATTTCTTCCAATCCTGCCATGATAATGAAACAGTAGGTTCAGAAAATCTATTTTTGGTTTGGCCCCCATTATTCTTCAGCACAGCCTGAACTCTTTTAGACGAGCTTTCCTACATTTTTTAAATCATCTTCAGGAATAGTCCTCCAGGCGTCTGGAAAGACATTCCAGAGATGATCTTTGGACGTCGCATGCCTTTTGATTATCCCATACTGTGTCTGCCTCTGAAACTGTTCAGATGCAGGAACTGAACTGAAAGTGAGAGACAAAAAGCCAAAAAGCCTTTCCAGGAAGACTGGAGAACTATTCCTCAAATAAACTGCTAAAAAAAAAAAAACAAATACAAGAAAGGCTCTTTGGAAGCAACATACGAAGAAATGACGGGAAGATCAAAACATGCAGTGCTGTACACCGATCTGTGTCAAGTCAAGCTGAAAATTTTCTTGGCGCTGTGTGGCAAGACCAGACAGCAAGCGTGGAATAATTGTAAAGATAGAAACTGAAACATCAAAAAGGTTCAAAATAATACTTGAAGGCTTTATCTACACCTGAAAATTGCAAAAAAAATAATAAAATGCTAAACTCTTTTTAGCTATAAGTGTTTTCCAGAGGACAAGGTTCTAGTGTTTTGTGCAGAAGAAAAACACCCAGTGACTTCAGTCGGTGCCGGAATTGGCTGAAGTGCTGCTACCCGTCTATAAATCATTCAAAAGCTTATGACCAAAATCTCTGATCTACTGGAATAACACAAACTAAAGCCTCATCAGATCACACGAGACCCAGTGAGCAGTGTCTAGAATAAAAATAAAGTTCCGCACAGCTGCCAGAAAAATCTGCAATAGGAGCTAAATTTAGTCATCTTCAGAAAACATGCTTCGAGTCCAATTTTGCTGCTTTATCTAACACGGGAGATCAATAGTCACTCAAATTGTTTTGGTAAGTCATCAAGACTTCTCTCAGCTCTCCCTTAAACAGCACTCAGCTCTTCAGCGGAGCAGACTTGTGGATGTGGAATGGCACACAGTATGACTTGCCAGCAGTTAGAATGAACAAGAAAGCGAGACAAATATGGGGAAGCTGTTTCAGAGATCACCAGATCTGATCTGGAATCAGATTTCTCCATATTTATGATATTGTCACAAAAACTGACCCTAGATCAGCACTCCTGTATTCGTGGCAAAAGTGGGGGCTGGCTGTGTTCAGCTTCAGGGTGAAATTTTGATCATTTTTACCAGTTCTAATCCAAAGTGGAAAAATGTGGACTCCAGATATGTCTTGCGTGATTGGCTGAATTTGGAGTCTCTTAAAGGCTTTTTTTTTTCCCTGTGCCTTTGCTGCTCAAGACTCTGAACTACACACCCTTAAGCCCAGTGGGTTAATACAACCTTGAGTGGGAATGAGCGCTGAAGACTGCTGTGTTGGCCCAACGTGGGGTCAGTGGGAGGGGGTGATTATGCATTAATCTCCTTTACAGGAGACGACTTCTTGGAAAAGAGGCTGAAGTGTGGGTGGGTTTGAGTGGCAACACACAAGCAAATGCACAAAAACACAGTGAAAGGATTTGTCCCTTTTTGGGGGGTGTCTGATAGGGCTGGCCCACATAACTGGAGTCCTTGTTTATGTGGGTAGTTTACATCAGAAGCTTTGCATTTTCTAAAGCAACAGAATATGTTTCTAAAAAACAAGTACTTACTTGAGTGTTCTTAGATAGGACTATCACTACAACTGGCCTTTCTTGCGTTCAAATGGGTCTGTATGTGTCTGCGTTGATAACCTAACTACCTTTTTGTGGCTCAAAAGCTGTGTTTGAAAGAGGGGCTACAATCGTGACTTTTACAGCAACATACCGTGCCAGCAGTTGGGCCTTACTATCACTACTCTGTTGTCCCTACTGGATAGATTTTGAATTGCAAAGGTGACCATTGCAATTAAAAAAAGAAGGGTAGATACTGCATGTAAATATTATTTTTAAATGGTTTTAAGTGTGGGAAGTTTGGGAAGCATATTGGAAATACCATCTAATTGCCTGTGAAATGCTATTATGGCCAGCCCTAATGTCGGAAAGTCTTTAAGTGCTGAAACTTTTAAAGGTGTGTCTGCCTGCTTGCTTGCTTTGGGTTGTGAGTAGATGTGTTTGTGGATCCGTACATATATGTGTGTGTGTGTGTGTGTGTGTTTGTGTGTGTGTGTGTGTGTGTGTGTGTGTATGTGTGGGTTACAAGGAGGTGACTGCTGGGTAAATTGAAGCTCCATGCTGTGATTTCACACCAGCATCGAGTGGGTGCACGCTGCACGGCATCAACGGGCACATATAATGGTGACTGACAGCTGAGGAGATGGAGGGTATACGGGAGGTGTGTGTGTGTGTGTGTGTGTGTGTATCAGCAGTTCAAACTCACCTTAACGTTTGCCGAATTGTCCTTTATCCCCCCAAACACAACAAAACACAAACAAAGGGCAATCAAGAAAAGTGTTTGGACCAAAGCGTTTAGGAACGTTGCATCAGGGAAAGAGAGGGAAAGTGTTTATAATGAAGTGTGTATAGGAGCTTAACACACACACACACACACACACACGCACGCACACACACGCACACACATGCACGCACACACACACAGGCATCTGGAGGACGGATTATCAGGCTGAGGCTCTTAAATTTTAGAGCGTAATAGTCTTTTTTTCTTCTTTAATCGCTTTAAAACATCCACAGCATGCAAGGAAAAATCTGAAACGTTTGAGCCTCTGTTCAGTTCGGACAGACAGACCACCCACGATTCATTCTGAGGGGCCGCTGACCACAATGCAGGAGCTTTCTTACATGCGTGTTCGAATCTAAAACAGTAAAGGGAAAAAAAATAAATATATATTTTTTTGATGGAATGAAATTAGAAACAAAACCAGGGCTTAGTTTGATTGGAACCAGCCCCTTATTCGCACATTAAAATGGTATTTTTTGCAGAATGCAGACTTATGGAAAGCTTGAAGTGTTCCCTATAGAATTTAATGACGTGCTAATTTTCATGTTCATTTCTTATCCTGCTTCATTCCGAACAGAACCCGAACCAGTCCTGTTCTAGTTTTTTGGAACGTCAGACAGCAACAAAAGAACAATGTTGATGCTGTTAAAATATCTAGGAAAAATAAATTGCCATCATTCCTCCATTTATTTAAAAAATACGTTCACATTGCATGTTTAGGAAACTATACTTGGAATTTTTTCGCCAGGTCTGCTTCCAATAGTGCCTAAAATGTTTTCTCGTTTTTGACTCTTAACTGTTTCTAATCGCTGTTAGTGACGACGGCGGAAAACAACAAACGAAACGAGTTAAAGCCCCAGTTTTCCTCCCTTCTTCTGTGTCCTCTTCCTCCATTACTAAAACAGCTGTGTTACAGAATCACAGGACTTTCTCCGCTGGAATTTCTCAGCTGCCGGCGCTACGGCTGACTGGGTGGAAATCCGAGCCAGACTATTCGAGACCTCTGAGTCAGCAGCGGGTGCCCCATTCCACTCGATACACACACACACACGCATGCACACACACACACACACACACACACACACACACACACACACACACTGTTTGACAACAATAGTCAGCATGTGTTCTGCACCCCTAGTGTTGACTAAGCCAATCCAAATTAAAACAGGGATGTGGCGCATTCTAGACAAGTCACTTTCCTGCTGTTGTCCAGGGAGACTGACTCACTGACTGCTAGATTAGCAAACCCTCGCTTGAAGCTGATGGACAGTAAACGTTGTGCATCCCCTAGGGGTCTCTAGGTGGACCACTCTTGGGAAAAACAACCTTACATATCATACCTTTGATTGAAGGGGATTGTGAAACGTCCAGCCACATATTCATTGGACCTGGAGGGCGAGGGGATCTCAGAGTTTCTAATGAAATGGCCGGGATGAGAAGTATAACTAGTTCGCTCGCATTGCCCTGATTATGAAGGTGCTTTGAGATGCCACTCCAGGCAGGGGCATTTAAGGCACATTTGTAGTCTACTTCAATGAAGATTTTTTTGGCAACAAAGTGGGCAGGAAGCAGATTAGGCCAAACCCCCATCTTTGATCAAAACTTTGTACAAATATCAATTGTTGAGTCTTTGGGTAGAGGAATGGCATGGGATGCTGCTGTCTGTAACAATGGTTACCTTCGTCTCTGTGCGACGCGTGGTTCCGTCATCGGACGTCACGACTGAAACGTGGGATGTGGGTGTGCCGGGGTCCTCCTCTATAGTGACCGTCTCCTCCACCACCTCCTGTGGCTCCTGCATCATGGCCAGAGACGTCTGGTTACTGGGACTCTGCTCCTGTAAAATAAATAAATAAACAAATAAATAAATACTCAGGTCACATGTAAGGATGCAGGTTGGCCACATGACAAGATTAGAGTTTGATTTCAACAAATCTGATTTGTAATCTGATCACAGTGTTGGCTTTTGGCGTCGCGTCAGATGGAGTCCGAATCACGGCAAATGCAAAGTGTTGAAAGCCAAGTCGCATTTCTAGTACCTTTGCATGTGGCTGGAATCCGATTGGAAAAGTTGGACATTATGTAGCATTCTGCGTCAGAAAATCTGTTCCGCCTCATTCAGACAAGCAGAAAAATGGGATTTCAGCTGCCTGCCTGAACAAGGCCTTGCAGACAAGGCTGTATGATAAAGGATTCACTGCTTATGAGTTTTCCAATGAAAACTCATCATTCCAGATCTGTGGAGGGGAGGGCGCTCTCCAGCCCCTAAACGATGGCGGTGTGGTTAATGATTAAAACGTCACGCCTCGGGCTCTCACGTTCAC
Source organism: Hepsetus odoe (assembly GCA_017165825.1). Taxonomy (NCBI): domain Eukaryota; kingdom Metazoa; phylum Chordata; class Actinopteri; order Characiformes; family Hepsetidae; genus Hepsetus; species Hepsetus odoe. Next base: position 4,758,654 of record CM029390.1, on the reverse strand, counting down.
ACGTACACTGATGCTCAAAAAACACCTTCCACCCAACAGACTGGATGCCGAAAACATCCCGCAACGCAACGAGAGGGAGGCAGGAACGCCCCACTGCTTAAAATAATGAGAGCAAGAAATTATACAGGAAGAGCTAAACAAAATGCATCTGCAGTGCAGATTTTGAAGAGATCTAGAAAGTGAGAAGATGGATTTAAAAAAAAAAAAAAAAAAAAAAAGAGACTAGAACTTGCAGGAGTGTGCCCTGTCAAAGGCTGTCTGGAGTGCCGTTTGTTTTCCCTCCTTCTCCGAGAGCGCTAACGAGGGTCAGCTTTTCAATGATCAGCCCAGTCGGACTTCAAAGCCGCTGCCTGTCTGCGCAAACATTTAGTTCGGCCTTTTATGTCTCTGCATCAGACAAACAAAAAAAACGATGGGTGGGCAGCTGGAGTTGCCCACGAGGCAGCAAAGTCAAAGAACGTGCGCTTCATCTTGGCGAGGAGTTTTATTTGCTTGCGTTAAAGCCCTACGCAGGCTGCGGAGAAGGTTTCTCAGCCGAAGTGCCTCCTACTAGCCACTCGAGTGCCTTCAGGCTTCTGAAGTCAAGGAAATAAAGCTTTGGTTCCATCTCTGAGGGCCTGTTAAGCGGATCATGAGATGGGATTTTATAATATTCATGATTACTGGGGCTGAGAGAACTTTTTAGAGGAACATCGAAAAAAAATCCCATCATGAACACATCATGTCTTGCTTTCTGTACACTCAACCCAGGTGCCACCACTCATCTAAACCACAAGGGGTATATTCAGCAGGTCCCTCAATGAACATTTGTCCTGGCCTAATTCTATAGTTCTACATCCAAATGCGAAACATAATAAACAAAAACACCTGATGTGAACAAGTTTCTCAAACTGTCAGGGCTAATGCTCAGCAAGCCCATTACGATGAGGATCTGGCTCTGCGTTGAGGCCTGGGTGTCAGTCAGACGGGCCCATTAGCGAAGAGCCACGTTCGTTCCTCACCTCAGGATGACTCCGTGCACTAGGGCGACAAGCCCTGTCAGTTTGAATAATGGTGTTTGCTAGCACAGCTCAGTTTACAGCACACTGCCTTCAGCTCACCGGCACTGGTGACCACACCATCGCTGGCTAGAGGGGGAATGCATCGCTGAACTGTGGCTGGAAAAAAAAACAAACCAAAAAAAAAAAAACTTTCAAATGAAATGAGAGCTGACGTGGCACCGGACGTGAACGCTGTTAGCATCATTCAGCTGAACATATGTGCTGGTGGGAGAGCGGAGGGAAACCAGCTCCATTAATGAATAAATGATTACAAAGTGTCTGGTTGAGACATTGCAGGTGTTGGTAAATCATGGCCGCCGATGTTAAAAGTATAACATGGATAGTTTAGAGACATTAGTCTTCAGAGGAAATCCCAGCAGGGCCTAACCCATCGGTGTTTGCCCGATACCTTTTAATAGGAACTTAAAAAGCTGCGTTACTCAAAGAACACAATTATCATTAGGGAAAATATGAGCCAGTCTGAAGTGTGGAACACTGCCATGAAAACTTGAAAGCAATCTTTACCTTGCATTTACTTGTCATTATGTACATGGGGCAGCGGTGGCCTAGTGGTTAGGGGAGTTGGCCACAAGATTGGAAGATTGTGGGTTCAAACCCCTCACCAGTAGGTTGCCCTGAGGTACCCTTGAGCAAGGTACCGTCCCCGTCACTGCTCCCCGGGCGCTTTCATACCTGCCCACTGCTGCATGGTGTTTGCATGGGTTAAATGCATAGGTCCAATTTCGTTGTGGTTCACTGCATGCTGTGACCTCACAATGACAATAATTTTTACTTTCACTTTCACATATTCACATATTCAGTGTTGGTAAGTAGTGGATTACATATAAATTGTGATTATGCAATTAAAGTAAAATAACGAACATAATTAATCAGCCCAGATTACAATGTAAAAATGTGTAATTAGATTAGTTACAATGTTGAGGGTCAAATCTTCGAAAATGTGCATAAAAAGAATCTCTACGGCCATCTAAGCAAAGATAAAGGTTAACCGCAAAACACTTCAGACCTACATAAAAAATAGGAATGTTTTCTCATTAGCTAGAAAAAAATAGCATATGTATTCATGTCAATTTATTTTATCTGCACTGAAAAAGTTTTGAGATGTTAAGAATATAAAAAATTGTAAAAATGACCTCCAACTTGACATTCAGTAGCATTTAAACCCAAGCACTGGCACTAACATTGGCGGATCCTCAGCTTAATAGCACCATTAAGCCCAATACATAATGCCCCGCTGAAGAACACCAAATATGGAAGATTGCATAATAGTTCTCCTCCAAGCATGTTGAGCTGTCCAATGCTTTAGCAGCAGTTTAAAACGTGAAGTTAGACAAATCCCCAGGTTGGTAGCACTGAGTGATTGTGGGACATAATAGCTGGAACTGGAGAGGACTGAAACTAATTGTGTAAAAAGAACAACCAGAAAGCTGATGTAAAACAACACCAAGATGGTGATAAAATAGAACTTCTTAAGTTTAGGCCCTGAAAGCATGGCCTAGCAGGAGATCTGGGCCCACACACAACCCAAACAAAGCCCTGTTTCTGCTAATAAAGGAAGAACCCGCAAGCTGAGTCGGTCCTTCTCATCAGTTGGACAGACGGATTAGGCCGCGAGGTGGGTTTGGAGATTAGCCCGAACCTGGGCTTCATGCTCCGCAGCCTTCATGACTGATCTGCTCAGCACGGGGAGGATAGCTCAGCGCGCACCCTCTCTTACAGCTCCCTAAACACATTAGCACGCCGCCGGCCTTCTGACCCACGTGTGGCTTCGGAAAATATGTTTAGTCGCCACTTCATTCACGCTCAAATTCCTTCAGGAGGACCCAACTGCCGCCGTTGGTTTGTTTACTTCGCCGTCTTAAACGGTAGGCCTAAAGATATCCGTCACGTTTCATGGATGAAACTGCTGCTCTGTTGAACACACAAGATAAATAAGAAATACATTTTTTTTTTTTTCCGAATCCTTGAGCGTCGGCTACGGAGCCAGACTTATTCCGTTCAAAAATTTTACGTACGATGGTCTGCTAAAAGGACTCTGCTTTGCTCTTAGACTCGGGAGGAAATATATACATATATTATATTGCTATACCAGAAGATTTCCTAAACCTAATCCTCAAATCCTCTGAGCACATTATTTATTCCATTTGGACTATTTTTGGGAAACTCCCATAATAGTGGGATCAAATAATGATCAAGAAAACAAGACACCAAGGATTTGCAAGTGGTGGTTCACAACCATGCTAACAACAAGGATAATGAGAAATGGATCCCAGGAGACATATGAGACTGCTGACCTTGAAGGTCAATGAAGGGCCAGATGAGGTTTGAACAGGTTGAGGGAAGTTTTGGGGAGATTCGAGCAATTATTGACTCCTAGTAAAAGCCTTATATGTCCAACTACAGAAGCCAACTTTAGACACGTCTCAGCGGAACGGTCACATCTGGGGTACATTATACTTGTGCCTTCACTTCCAGTTGTTTCACAACTACTGAGAATATAACGAGTCTCATGGTTAAAAACAACAGGGATGAGAATGATAATGAAGTGATGGCATCAAGGCGATCTTCCAAAAAAATGAAAAAGAAAAAAAAAAATCTAGATGAAGCTGTCAATACCACAATATGGTCAATCACACTAGTTGGCATACTCATAAGATTACTGCTCCATCGCTGATATTTCTGTATTTCTGAGCTTCTGCTGGGATAAGGCTTAAGCTCAGCCCTGGTGGTGCTGTGAAGAGTAAAAATAGTGGGCTTTTGTTAAAGTAGTGAAAGCTGTTTACCACTGCTTTTGCCTCGTGTATCGACTATGCATGGAAATAAGTTCATCCGTTTATGTCTGCTGTTAAGCCTTAAGGTTTGTCTCATTGACTTCCTTCATCCCTCCCACCCTTTGGATGCTTAAGTTCTAAATCCAGGCCTACATTTCCACATCTAAAAGGCTCTGTTTCTGTATAGTCCGACTACCCAGCATTGTAGGAGGCGGAGGACATATATGAGCTGTGCTGAAATGTCCCCAAATGGGCCTAGTCCCAAATGACTAGATTTTACACATTGCCCTTATCAGCATTGGCTCATAGCCATCTCGTAGCCAGAAGGTTCTGGGTTCAGCTTTCAGAGTCCTTTCTTGGGTCCAGGAGCTTTGGTTTCCACCCAAGGTCCAAAGACATGCACATTAATCAGCATGGGCTAAAATCCACCTCGTAGCCACAAGGTTCTGGGTTCTTGGGTTTCCTCCAGGAGCTCCAGTTTCCTCCCAAAGTCCTGCCCATCAGAGATGCGAAACAGCCCCCATGGTATCACTGGCATGGTCTAGCAACTGATCTAGGATGTTTTTCCACCTATTGCCCTTGGGATAGGCTCCACCCTGGTTAGGATAAGTGGCACAGGGGATGGATGGATGGGACTGGATCATAATCGCCAATCGCAAAGCACGTGATATACAGCCATACTATCACAATGTAGTATTTTGCATTTTTCATGAATGGAGTACAGTCAGAAGATGGAAAATACAATTTTCCACACATTAAGGAGTAGAATTCAGTACCTAAACACTGCCGGAACAGCTTGTTTAGACGTCCATGTCTTGGATTTCAAAATCCACACCACTTCAGTTGGTGTCCCACCCAGTCAAGTCATAATAAAGGGTCATCAATCAAAAGGGCCCTCATTTACACATCGGTCAAAAAGGCACTGTTTAAGCCCAATAGATAAAGAAAGGCTGGAGAACTGTGTAAAATTAAATCTTAAACCAAATAAATGTAGGATTTGTGCCTTTTAACCAGACTGTCTTAATAATTCAGAGTCCATTGCTGCCGTTTGGGCAAAATTATCTAAAAAAACCCTAATGTGTCACATGAATTGTTGCCTGTCCTGTATGTTATTCCAAACATGCCTGTTCCAAGTCCAGATGAAAAGATTGAATTAGCACAAAACTGCCCAAAAAAGGGGGTGGGGTTGTTTCCTAGCAACAGCCTGGAGAACACCTGCATGTCCATCAATGGAAGGAGAAAGACAGTTGCTATTTTAAGAACACCAGTCCACCAGTGATGAAACTTTAGAAGTGGTCAATAAATGCCTCTGAAAGTCTGCAGGTTGGATATTTTTTTCCCCATCACGAATGACCATTGACCAGCTGTCCGTTTGTCTGAGCCAGAAATGTAGCTGCAGCCTGTCGTTCGCTTTTGACAAAGGTCATTGGGTTTCTCAATCTTCACCATATATGTGAAAAAGAAAGAGACCCTTGGCTAGTCATACAGAGATTATGTATCTCCTGCTGCAATGCAAAAAGGTAAAAAAACTGCAAGAAGGATGTGTCCTCCTCTCTTTGTCGTTGGTAACCTTACATCACCTGAGCAGCAGCAACTCTTCCAGTAACGTGCCGAGTCCTGGCTAACAGGATTTTGCTGGAGTCGGGCCGGGAGCCAGAGATCATTACTGGGCTTTTACACAATTAATTCCCTCGCAAAGAGAGCCTGAATAACCTTGCTTCTTCCAATTTGCCCGTCGTCCCTTCTGTTCCACGTGCTGCCCCACCAGTTCCGGACGACCCTCCTTGGAACCGCACCACGTCAGGATCCGAGAATCAACAAATGCCTCTCACAGATGCTAAGCATACTCCAAAAATCTGAATTTTCTATTTTATTTATGGACCTTACATGAAGAATCTTTTGTGTTTCTCCTAATTGCATTTTAATTCTCTTCTCTATCATCTTGGAACAACGGAAGAGGAGATATTACAACATTAACAACCGCAAAAAGCACTCCAGTGCACTAGATGAGGAAATTAGTCCATGAACAACCTGAATAAACACTTATTGACTACCTACGAAGATATTGGTCCATAAACAACCTCAAAAAACAAATCCTGACACTTAGCTCACTAAAAGCATTCCAGTACTTTGGAATAGGAGATACAAGTCCTTCAAGCTCAGAAAACAGTTTTATACACCAGGAAAAAAAAAATCTTTCTATTTAGTAATAAGTACTTTATATTTAGCGCTTTTCTGCATTTTCAAAACCAAAGTATGAAATCGGGAGAGAATTTATTGAAATGTTCCTTTGCCTGAAGTAGAAGGCAGTTACTAAACACAAGCTAGACTTTGTCTTTGGAATTTCCTCAAAGAGCATCCCCTCATGGAAGCTGTGCTTCAAAACAAATGATAACATTATTATTTTGTGTAGTTTTTATCATTTTGAAGAGTGTTTGTTATTTGGAAAATGTGTTCTTAAGTGTTTGTATGTCAACTAGTGTAATTCTTGGCTACTGATACTTCAATTTCCCTCAGGAAGGAAGGATGGATTGATGGATGGATAGATGATGGATTTATATATAAGAATGGATAGATGAGATGGATGGATGGATGGATAGATGGATTTATATTTAAGAATGGATAGATGAGATGGATGGATGGATGGATGATGGATGGATAGATGTGATCTATGGATGGAGAGAGAGATGATGGATTCATATATAAAGTAAGAATGGAAAGATGAGATTCATGGATGGATGGATGGATGGATAAATGAGACTGATTGATGGATGGATGGATACATGAGATTGATGGATGGATTAATGGAAGGATTGATGGATGGATGGATCTATCTATCTACTCAGAGAAGGTAAAATCTCGTGTATTCAATTATAATTCAAAATGCCATGATACTTATTAGGCCCATTCACTTGACACCAGGTTGGCCTGAACATTCAATTAAACCTCCTTCTGTCCATCCATCCTTCTGTCCCATTTTGATCAGTTTTCTCTCTTCCTCCTTTGTCCTTCCTTAACTATGAAACGAAAACAATGCTGAGAATGAACAAAAGTTCAAAACAAACAAATCAACAAACAAACTAAATCCCACGGCGGCAGGAAGTGAATGTTCCAGTGACCAATCCCAGCTCGTCCCCACTCCTTCCTGACTCTACCTCATTAACATCACAATAACGCCTGAATGCTTCATGGTCCCGGCCTCGCTCCAAGGAAGCCAAGGCTTGCAAAATGAGAAAATATTTTTGGAGATGGCAATTTTTCAGCATCTGGAAAGAATTATCCAAGTCCAAGTTAAACACGTCGCAAGCATTCCCGGAACTCTGTGGCTTACAGTAGGGCTTTAGACAACCACACACACACACACACACACACACACACACACACACACACACACACACACACACACACACACACACGCTCAGAGAGCAAAGGAGAGCATGAAATCTGTGGAATGTAACCCGTTCTATGTGGCCGTTAATCACTACTGTTCGCCAGAGTTGAGGAAACACAAGGCGAAGTGCAGAATGAAAACAAACAAGCACCCCACCAGCCTGAGCGAGGGGTGGAGCAATGGCTTCCAGCGGTGGGGCTGTTTGTTTTGATAGGGGGCGGAGTGGAGGAGAAAGAGTGTAAAAGACAAAGCTCCCCCATTCCCCTCCCACTCTGGGCCCTTAGCGGACATTAAGTGGCCCCTGGGAGTGTAGGTCAGTTGTAGAGATGGCCAGAGTGTCAGCAGGAGTTCACCGTATTGCTCCTGTCCCAATCCTGGAAAACACCAGAACAAGAGAGCTGAACCCTCCTTCTCTCTGTGATGTTCGATCATTCACACTAGATTAAATTCGTGTCTGCCAAAAGTCACATTCTGAGCAGCCACAGAGTCCTGCCCATGTCAGCCAGCGCTCCAAGACCATCGTCAAGGAACAGGAAGGACGAGCTGTCACTGCAGCAGCTGGTGATTTACAGCAGGGCTTCCTCTGTAATGAAATTAGGAAATTAGTCAGAGGTCAGAGCTGTACAATGCTGAAAGAATCCAACAATGATTTTCGGATACAGAATCGCTCTGTGCTGAGCGATGCGGCCTTTCCAGGATATATTTGACCAGTTCAATCACTGACCCCTTCTTCTTAACTGCTTGTCTTGATTAAATTGGTGGGCAGGGCTGGAGACTATCCCAGCTCTCACAGGGTGAAAAGCTGGAAACACCCCGGACGGGTCACAGGACAGACACAAACACATGCACTCACACCTGCGGGCATCAACCTGACGTGCATGTCTTTGGACAGTGAGACTAGAGCTCCCAGAGGAAGCCCAGGCAGACACAGAGAGAACATGTCCACTCCACACAGAAAGGTCCCGGACTGTCTTGCCTGGCTAACCAGGACCTTCTTGCTGTGAGGCGACAACGCTGCCCACTGCGCCACACTGACTGAGAACAGATGACGCTAATTGCATCAATAGAAGGACCATCAGGGGTGACCAAGGTTCTGGTGATCCTCCATTTTAATACTCAGATCCTGCTGAAGGCTTTCCACATGCATGTAGTGCTCATGTTTCAGCCCTTTAAAACTTATTTTCCATCAAGCCCATATGCCTGGAACCCTTTCCTTCATGTGAAAAGTACCCAATCTGTCTTACACACAAATGTAGCTTTCGCCTTTGAGACTGAGTGTCGCTTTGAGCTGTGTCTCTGCAGGTTCCAGCTGAAGAAATGAGAGGCAGAGCCACGGACACTAGTTCATCTGACAGCGGGTATCTCCTGGTCTTGCCCGGCCTGAGCTGGGCTCCCTGTTCACACCATTTTAGGTCCAAGGCAAAGCTTGCAAGCAGAAGATATGGCAGGAAACAGCTGCTAGTGGTAACAGGATTTTTACTCCAGCTAATGTAGAGTGAGCGCTCCTGCACTGTCCATCAGATAGCGGGTCAGATAGCACTGTAGACCAAATGACCATCACATGAACAACTCCGGCTCCTCAGAATATGGATTTTTAGGTTATTAGTTGTGCAAGGAAATTCATCTTCAGTCATACACTCTCAGAAACACACTCAAAGGGTACAATGTGATCCTTTAGAAGTTTTGTATGTTACATTTGTTTTTTCAGGGAATGGTTGCACTTTTTTCTTCTTTCCTACCAAAATAGACATGGTGGAGTTATATTGCCAAACTAAAGGTGCTAAAGCCTTGAGGGAACCTCCCAAGTGATGCAAGAGGTACCAACCTAGTGACCCTGTAGAACCTGTGTCTAATTACTATCAAGACTACTTGTCCCATCATAAGCAGACCCAAAGTTCACGCCCTGGTCCTAGTCCCAAGCCACAACCAACCATGGCTGGGAGGTCCAGGATGATCACAGTCCTCATTCCATCTGGAAGAGCAGGATAGCCCTCACTCTTCACTAGCCAACTGGCAGTTAGCGTTCTCCTACAAGTGTGATGAAGTGTCCAGTGGCACCTTGAGGGAGCACTAGTAGCCTCTCCCCTTGATTGGTAGCATCGATGGTTCGAGACCAAGGTACTACTGCATTATTACACTTTTACTGTCTGCATCTGTCAACAAGCAACACCGCTACCATTCCTAATGGCGCATTTAACTACTTTGCACAAAAGGGAAGGGTGAGGGAGGGAGTTGCCAGCGCCTTGTTACTTTAATGCATTCCACTTCGCTGCCATTCCATTTCAGTGGGGCTGCTTGGAAGGTGTTTTTCATTAGAGTTGGATTGGATTTTGATTTCTGGAATATTGCCACTTAATTGCTTGTTTAGATTTTTAATCATGGATTAATGACACACAACAAAAGAGCTTGTGGCTAATAAACTAATAGGCCAGGCGTGGCTAATGTATTCTCAATGCCTGGCTACGGGGAAGAGAGCTGCAACCCTGCTCAGAAACAATGGCAGCTCTGTATGTGTGTGCATGTCCTGTGCTTCCGTCTCAGTCCTTAGGCTGCTGCTAAACATGGCCCAAGGCATGATCTGTAAAACATGCTTGATGTTATGAAAAGCAGATCAAGCTTTAGAAATCTGCTTTTCCAGTTCCAGTTTACAGGAACTATAGGCCAGACCACAAGCATTTGGGATATACAATCAGGGATGCAGTTTGGAAGCAAGCATTTGCTTGCTTTTCAAGGAGCGAACAGATTTGGTGGTTGAATAAAAATGAGCCTGTTTTAATCCTTTAGGCTGCAAACGGTAGGGTATGGGTTAGGTCTGCCAACATCAGTGGCCCAAGAATCCTTTCATAGGTCCACCAGAATCATCTTGTTCAATTCCACCCATTTGCTAGAGCTCTTAGACCTAATCCTGCCATTCTACCATGGGGGAAGGTAAGAATATAACTCCAACAGGACCACCTTATCTTCTCCACCTTATGACTAGACAGCTCAACACACCTAGAGGTGACACCAACTGCCGGTTATGTTGCTTATGTCCGATTACAATGGCTGCTATTAGTGTCTATGATAATATGCCCTTCGTGATGCCATCTATTGCACAAGGACACAAGAAAAGAGCTCTGCTTAGAGAGAGAAAGATATTTTTCTGGTTCTAAGTCCTGCTCAAGGGTACAAGCACCTACACCAGACTTCCTGAACACCACTGGGTGTCAGGTGCTTGATTTCAAAGTCATGCAGTACTTGAGCTGTTGTCTGGGCTGCTGCAGGTGGCTGGACTTTGGCCGAGTGTGTGTGTGGTACATGTGGTGCTCAGCAGGGGTGGCAATGATGCAGATGAAATATGGATTAACTCCTTTAAGTGACAAAAAGGCATCTACCATCACAAGCCCTTTTACATTTGTCCTGTTTGAAGACTTATACAAAACATTTTCATGCATGTTTCCAGAACAAAGTAGCAGCAATTAATCCTAAAAGGAGGTGCATGCTTCTACTTTGCTTCTGTATGGAAGGGCCACACAGATGCAACTTGGAGAATCTCAAACGGGTAAAGAGGATGTCCATGATGATACTGTGCTTGATGATGACGACTAGTTGGCTCAACACCTGCAGTGCACCCAGCCATGCCAGCTGTCCACAGCCTGCATGATAGCGATGCCCATTAGTGCAGGGAGTAGCATCCAGCACTGTAAGATAGGCCTGCTCTGTTTGGTCGCGTGTGTTTGTGTGTCAGTGGTACCCAGTGCGCTCCGTCAATTTACGAAAAGATTCCAGGAGAGATGCGCAGGGCTGCGGCACGCAACTGCCAAATCAGCTACAGCTCATATCGAAGCCGGCACACCAACACATACATAGTCCACCTCCAGCATCTGCCTCCCTCGCCAAGCAACAGCCCTGACACACCATATCATGGCCAGCAGACTTTATTTAAGTGGTGGAACCTGACATCTGCGCCAAACACTACCATGAGCAACCATGCAAACACAGGCAGTGAACACACAGATACACCAGGAGCAGGGTTGGAACAGTACCTTGGTCGGGTACCTGAGGGGAACCTACAGGTCTGGGACTCACAACCTCCCAATCATGGAGCCTAATCCCTTACTGCTAGGTCACCACTGTCTGAGGAAAGTCCAATGCCCAGAGGATCTGCAGGATCAGCAGGTGCTTCTAATAATGTTTCCAATGAGTGGAACTGACTACATGCCTTTTGTGTGTTCAGGGGTGAATGTGTGTTCAATCAAGTGGTGTTTGTTGTCATGGCATAAGCGCTGTTTGAGAGCATTGTATCAGTGCAGGAAGGAAATGCCGAGGTGCTTCCCGTCCACCGTGCCTGGAATGTAGCCCCACCCTTCCCTTCCCTAATGCTTATGAAGTGAGAGTGTCTCCAGTCACCAAAAACAAGAAGCTGCACCACAGTCCCAACGACCAGGGGTTTAGAGCTTTACTAATGCTTTGCCAGGGCAGAGATACGGACTTTCCTTTCAGTGGCCTTTTGTTTGTGCAACACTCAGCGTCTGGTTGGAGGACTCGTAACTCTGTTTGACAGCAGTGAAATCCATTTATACATCCATTTTCTGAACTGCTTATCCAAACCAGGGTGTTGAAGAGGCCTGTCCCACCATGAATACAGCAGAAGATGGAGAAGCACCCCAGAGTCTCACCCAAGCACCCAAGTCACTCGTCCAACACAGGGAAGACACAATTTTGCATATCCATGCCACCATGTCTTTGGACTACGGGAGGAAACACTAGACCAGTAATGGATTATTACATTTAACTAATAATGTGGGGGTGCTGATGCTTTGGTTCCTTGGGTTCTGATGTTTCTATTTCTAAACATATTTTCAGTTTTAGTTATTTAAGTTGGAATTGGGAATGGTGCTTGCCACGTACTTTCAATCGTGTTCATAGCTGAAGATAAGTCCTACTATGTCCAAAAGAGCTCGAGGACGTTCAGACCAAATTTGCCAGCTCATTTGTACAGTTTGGGACTTGAACGTCGTAGCTCCAAGTCCAAACTTGAGGAGCAAACTCTAGATGTCGCAGCGATTCCATTTGGAGGGAAATGTGAGAATATGACTTTGCACGTAAACTGTTCTTTCAGGGGGACAGGGAGGCTTTCAGGGGTTGAGCTTAATTACAGTTGGTGTGTCTTGAAATAGCAGATGAGGAAGGCTGTTCAAGTAATGAGATTTGGCAGAATGGAAGGATGCCATCAAGGATTCCCTGTTGGACCACAAAACAGACGACAAAAGCATTCTGGACTGGGACACACATTTTCAGATGCACATACGATGATATTTACCAAACGGCAGGCGACGGGCGCATGACACCAGAAGCATATGTGAGAATACCAACGAAGCAAACCCAGACCTACTTTCAGCTGCAGCAGGACTCCTGAATTGATGTTGCTAATCCAATCAGTGTACAAATCAGGTCTGGGGCCCTGTCTTAATTCCAGTGAAGCGCACACACACACACACATTTTACACTTGGTCTCCAGGGAATGTGCTTGCTCACTGCAGCTTGTGAAAAGGCGAATAGAACAGCGATCGGAATGAATAATACAGCACTGGAATAGACAATGAGATGAACACTAGTGCATATAAATAAAAAAGCCAGACAAAAGCAGGATTTTTGGGTTAATAGACAAAGCCGCGGAACGCTTTCCGCAGTGCAGAACTCCTGATCTTTTTCATCGCATCGGCGACGTCTCCCAAAAAAGGAGGCTTTGTTGTAACTCGCCTCGTTTTCCACACTGAGGCAGACTAAAATCCCTGGGGGAGCCCTAAGGAACCTCAAAAATCCTGAAGGAGTGACGAAAGCCAGGCGACCCCTGTACTTCCCATTCCGCCGGTTCCCTTTTCACGGAGACAAATGGGAGTCTCACCATTTGAGTCAAAACCTTTGAGTCATACTGGCCACTCTGGGTGGTCGGGATGCTGTTGCATCCCCCCCCCGTCCCCTGGGAGGCGGTGTTTGTACTTGGAACATATGTACGTCTGGTTGAGCTAAATGAATTTGATTTCCCATGGATGACCCCCACCTGCTGCGGGAAGAGACGGGCACCGGCTGGCAGACGGAGGCATGTGGGGAGCATCTTGTGCTGTCCTCTCACAGCAGGACACGAAACACTTCATCCTCGTTCTAAACACGCAACCGTCACATGTGTTTGCTTGCCTATTGTTGGGAAAATCTAAGGGTATTCAGATATAGCATTGCTTTAATGCTTGGGTTTTTTTTCGTTTAATAAAAATCATATCCGTAAATGCATTTTTTTGGTAGATCTTCAAAAAAAAAAAACTTTGTCACTTTTGCTTTTTCAACTCTCTCAAATAGTAAGTGAAAGTGACTTCTTGTCATTGCGAGGTCACAGCACAGCACACAGTGAACCACAACGAAATTGGACCTCTGCATTTAACCCATGCAAACACCGTGCAGCAGGGGGCAGCTATGAAAGCGCCCGGGGAGCAGTGATGGGGACGGTACCTTGCTCAAGGGTACCTCGGGGCAACCTACTGGTAAGGGGTTTGAACCCACAATCTTCCGATCCTGTGGCCAACTCCTTAACCACTAGGATGCCCTAAGGACGGAATATAAATTCAATGTAAAAATAATTATCAAGGAACAAGCGGATTCCTGAATAACGTCACTGCATATCAGCAAATCACGTACAAGCAAAGGGTTCGCAAAATATAAAGGAAGCCTGAGCAGGGACACGTGCGTGCCAGAAGCAATAAGGCGAGATCCAGGAGAGGCTTCAATTTCTGGCCATGTTGTTTTTGCCCCACACACCGCTGACCTCAACCTGCTTCTCCAGTCCAGGCAGATTCCTTTCTGACCGCTTGCTCTTTCCAAGAGATACCTCGGCTAAGTAACGGCCCCCAGCAATAGCGCCACAAAGGAAAGATACACCAGGCATGACCTGTTTAGGCCTTTGAGCCTCTGGGATAAGACAAAGAACAGCTAGTCTCCCTCGGAATAGCTCGGTCAGACCACAACAACTGCGAAGAAATAAACAAAGGGGAAAAGAAGCCTAAACCTTTGGAATGTTCTCGAGTACTTGATCTATTAAAGAGGCTGAGCGCAAAACACAAAAAAGACCACAGAAATCTTGGACTTCCAGCAAGGCACGGACAACTCTAGAGCGAAATAAAAGCACAACGGCCAGACCCATTTGTACCTTTATTGGTCGAAACTTTCATTGTTTCGGTCATCAAATTTTTTTTTATTTTATATATAACAAGGATTTACAGCCATGCTAAAAGAAAGAGATGATATCCATGTACAGGCTTACGAGCGAGAGAAACGCAGGGTACAATCCAATCAGAAGCACCCATACTGAATTCAAAAAGCAAAGTTCTTTTCTCAGGAACGTTTCTCCAAAGAGAAGAAGCAGGAACGCAATAAGAAACCTCTGAAGCAATACTGTGAGACACGACCATGAGAACAATAAAAAGCTCTTACAAAACCTTTTAAATCAAACTGCTCAATACAAACCCTACCCACCCTGACTAGACCACAGCGAGAAAGCTCTGGAATGTAACCCTGTTGAGTGTTTGGAGCGAAAGGCTCTCTCATTACACATATATGACCTCAAATGCAAACTAGAAAATTTAAATTCCAGGTCCTGCTCCCTCTGGAAAGGCCTCTCGAAGGGGCAGGGTGCCATAAACCATCAGAAGGCACGACCCAAAAAGGCAGAGAAGAGACTTGGTCTCCGGAGAGGCATAATGTCGTCAATGGCAGGGACTCGCCGACTGGCATGTGCTCATTTTTTACAGCTTAAAAAACTGGACTTGAGTCTCAGCACCCCACCTCCCTTCTTACCCGAGCACTGTTATTATCCGCGACCACAAAGCGCGAATAAAGTTCAGTCGCAGCCAACAGTGCCGCATCAACACTGGCGCGCCAAAGCCTGCGCCGGGATTCCAGGGCTGCAATTTTCCGCCTGAAAACAAGGGCCTCGAAATCCCTCTCACCCCCTTCCTCCATCTTGAGAAGATTAGAAAGCTCTCCAGTAGCAGGCCGCCTCCATATGGTTACAAGGCTTCTCACTTCTTTCCAATTAGTGAGGGTTCAAATTCGGTGCCAAAGGGGCGGCCTACCTGTCCAGCCGAGAAGATGAAACGGAGGACCGTGCCTGTCCTGTATAATGAGCTGCAGGAGGACAGAGGAGGCCTCGGTCTACGTGGAGAGACGGAGTTCACTCCACAAGCGCCAGCGTCCAGATGGGAAGCCAACAAGCAAACACGAGGAAACAAATCTAAAACATATACGCTGCTAAACACGATTTGTCAAGTGGGTTTACTCAGAGCCGACCACCTGGGCTCGTCCGAGCAGTGTTAAGCTGACTCGCTTGTTTATTCTCCACAGATTAGTGGAAGTTATGCAGCTAAAATGAATAACGGCAACTCTAATGACCCAAGCCATATGCACCGGGTTTCATAATCTGACACTAGTAATCAAGCCCCCCAGCTCCTAGAGGTAGCACCGGACTCGAGGTAGGAGTGACTTGAGAGCAAATGTTACTCAAGAAACAGATGGTCCATTTCATTTTGACACTTTGAATGGAGTCCCGAAACCCAAAAGGGGCCAAGATGTGGCCAGAAGGATCTTTTGAAAGAGCTGCTTTTGGATGCAAGGTAGGCAACCTTCCTTGTTGGTAAATTTTTAAAAAGTCTTGGTTTTTCTTCCTAGGTTTTCACCCAATTCCCCCCCCCCCACTTTTTGTGAGCCACAAGATGAAGAAGGTGAAGAGTTGCACATTGCCCTCAGAAGCAAGTGAAGCCATCAAAAAGTTATGAATGAGAGGGAGGATCTTTCTCTCCATCCATTGAGGAGATCAAAAGTGTTCGCCACAATTTGATAAGATTTTTGCACTAAACCACATGGCACAAATCACACCCCTCCAAAACGACAACACGGAAAGTGGCTGCAAGTTTAGAAATTAGCCTTGGCTTTCGATCCCATCCCTTCGGAAAGTGCAAACAGATGGAGTAGTAGCTGAGCAAGGTGCAGAGATCCCCGGTCAAGTTTGATCTCAGAAACAGAAGAGGCATGATCTTTTGCTCCATCAAAACCCGAGAGACTGATCAGGGACAGTCGTGCCACTTCACGCTTGGTTTTTCCTGAACCAGCGCCATCAAAGAATAACGGCGTACTGGAATTGAGCAAGAGATATGGTTAAAAAAAAAAAGTGCAGCCTGACTTCCTTCTTAGACATTTGGATCAATAGACCCTAGAATTTCAAATCTGAGCCTTTCTAATGCCAGAAAAAAAAAGAAAAAAGTTACCCCAAAAACATTTCTCTTTAAAAACCTAACCCTGGCTTTCATTTCATTTGCTCACACTTCTCACAATGGATGCCACTCGTCACACGTTGCATTAGCAGAATGGACATTTTCCAAACATTAAAGTGCAATAATACAAAGCAACTCTTGTGGAAAAGAATCTCCTGGCACAGATAATTACACGTGGCAAAGTGAAACGTAGCAAAACGTTAAACGGCACAATCATGAGGGATTTAGGAAAGTGATCCTCAGCTTCTTGTCCTCTCTCCAGCCGCCAAGTCAAGTGTCCCCAAACCATTTGTTTCGGACAAAAGTACAGAATGCAAACGGGACGGTCGGCCCTACCTCCCTTCGCTACGCCCATGGCAGCTTCTTCCCGGCCTCGTTGTGGTATGGGAGGCGAAAAAAGCCTTACTGCAGCACCTTATCGACAACAGCAGGGGGGCAGAGTGTGTTATCCTATAGCGCTTTGGTCCAGATGGTGGGAGCCTCTCTCGGAATGTGGATCTGTGTGTGGGTGCGAATGTGTGTTTGAGAGGGAAGTGGAGTGTACTGACCCAGTTCATGTCCAAAGCAGGCTACGCTTGTGCTGCAGTGCTCAAAAAAAAAAAGAAAAAAAAAAAACTACATGTGCACAGCTCTGCTTGAACCTTGTACTTAAACTCACTGGCCTTTTTAGCAGAAACAGCTAGCGTATGCGCAAGTTCTTGGTTTGCAGTGACCTACAGAAGGGCCGATTAGGTGAAGGCTGCAATAAGAAGGCAAGTCCAGCTTATGGAGGTTCTTTGGGTCCCAATATTGACGCTTGAGATGCAACGAAAGCCTGATTTTTAGAGCAGCGGGGTCTGGAAAAACCATCTCAAGCAGAGCTTTACGATGTGCCTTCTGGCGATGAACCCAAGTGTCATGCTAGCTAGAAATATGAGTGTAGATGCAAGGTAGTGGCTCAGCTTTCATAAGTCCACATCCTGTATGGAGCGAGAGCAGAGTGCTGTGCGTGAGAGAGGGAGGACGAGGGGGGCAGGATCTAATTAGGTTGCAGGGGGAAAACAGACAGGGTGTCTGCTACAGTTCAGCAGCAGTGACAGCAGCAACACAGGAGGCTCAGAGAGACACGATCCCCTGGAGGACTGCAATTCTGGAAAAGGACCCCCAGCTCATGCTTTCAGGTCCTGGCATAACCCTCTGGGGCCCTGAGTCACTGCGGACAGCAAACCATGAAAGCTGGTCGCAAGGGTTTTTCTCGTTCACCATTTCCCCATTCTTCAAAGTAGCCAGTGACTTGCAGTTCTCAGAACCCTCGCTTAATGAGGGATCATCTGGGAGCTTCATACATGCACCATTCATCAACATCTACCCATTCACAAGCAGCTTATCCTAACAAGAGTTGTGGGGGCAGCCCATCCCAGCGCTCCTAGAGCCAAAGGTAGAGAAACCTGCATCGAAATTTCCAAAATTTCTGATGTTCATGGGACAAAAGTTAAAAACCGCAGAACAGGTGGACCCATCTTCTACCATGCTACTTTGCTTTTCCTCTGAGCCATGCAAGCTATTAGGTCCACAGTGAACCACAACAAAACACAGCCTTTGCTTTTCACCTGCACACACCGTGCAGCAGGGGGACGCTATTTAAAGTGCCTGGGAGCAGTGATGGGGATGGTACCTTGCTCAAGGAGTACATCAGACAACCTACTGTTCTGGGAATTGAACCCATGAACGTCCGATCCTGACGCCTAGTCCCTAAACGCTAGTGCTGGAGAATCGGGATATGAAAATTCTCCCTGCGCCGGCCATTTCCCCAGGTTTTAGACGGTGTCCATTTTGCGGTTTATAAATATTAAAATGACCGTCCTCACACGGCGCTGCACGAAACCGGCGCCGACCGAAAACTGGAATGTCGTCATGCATCTCTCAGGTGTTTGCCACCGGCAAGTGTCTTTAAAAGGGCAACTTTTCTTCCTGACAGCTAACCTGATTCTCTGAGTCTCTTCCAGACAGCTGTCACTATTTAATTCAAAGTCACAGCGTGTCTGACGGGACTTCCTGCACCTCATGAGACGCGCGACCACAAGATTCTTCCCACTTTATCTCTATACATAATTCATCCTCATTAGCTGGAGCGAAATTCAGTTCCAGCTGCAATTACTCACACACACAAACACACACGCACACACACACGCTCCAGTCCTAATCAAAGGAATCCGATGCGTCTTAGGCAGCGAGAGTTCGGTGTGTATACACACTCACATCAAGATGATTACATCGGCATAAATAAATAAATACATGTTTAATGACTACATGGCATTTACAGCAAGTGTGTGTGTGGGGGGGGGGTTAACATTAGTATTCCCTTTTCTAAAGGATGATATTCCACAAAGAATTCCCGAGCAAATCAGACTGCTGCATGTTTAATGATGTTGGAACGTGGACGGAGTGATGCACTCCAGATCTTGAATGGCAAGGAAAAAAAAAAAAAAGGCATGAAGTTGGACATTGAAGTTCCAGACTGAACATTTCACAAGCGGAGCTTTTCATCTTGGTTTCAGAACGTCGCTCACTGCCTGTCCAACGACATCTGCAGAATTTAAAAAATTCAACTTTTGATGAATGTGTTAGGTTAGAGCACACTTCCATTAAGTGAACAAGTGAAGTGAAAGTGACTATTCTTGTCATTGCGAGGTCACAGCACAGCACACATTGAACCACAATGAAACTGGAAATTTAACCCATGCAAACACCGTGCAGCAGGGGGCAGCTATGAAAGCATCCAGGGAGCAGTGATGGGGACGGTACCTTGCTCAAGGATACCTCAGGGCAACCTACTGGTAAGGGGTTTGAACCCACAATCTTACAATCCTGTGGCCAAACTCCCCAACCACTAGGCCACTGTTAAGCCCTAAATATCAAACATGGACAGGTCGTTCCCATAGTTATAGGCCACAGTAAGTCATACTGAGTCCTAAACCACTGGTCTTCAAGTGACTAGATTAGTGTTTGCTCCAAGCCCAATCGCTCCAAGCCCAATAACTCCAAGCATGCCTTTTCTGATTCACTACAACTGATCTAAGTTGAAACTTAGCTACTCTCTTCCTGTGTAGTTGTTAGTTTTCCTCTTTCCTTCCACCATTTCAGCCGCATATCCTCACCAGGGTTACAGGAAATGCGGGAGTGTATTCTGGCGCACTAAAGGCAAAAGGTAGAAGAAAACATTCCCTGGACAGGTTGCCATGCCATTGCACGGCTACTGATTATCCGAGTTTGCTTTGCTGCGAAAATAAAAAATATCGTCAGATCAAGCTTTACAAAAAGTCATGTTTATGATCACACCACTCGAAGGCTTAGCAATGAACACATGGGGAGTAGAAAATGAACTTGCCTGATGAGCCTACGAAGCCAGTATGATCATAGTGTTGAGAGAGAGAGAGAGAGAAAGCGAGAGAGATCGGCAAGTGTGAGGAGCATTGAGGCACAGACCAGAGGGAAAATTAAGAAGGGACTACAAACATAAGACTACACTCCGCTGTGCTAGTACCTTGTAGAAAAGTCTGCGAAGCACCTCCATGGCAAGGTCATGAGGCCTTGGACCAGTCCGAGGGGCTGAGAGAGAACCGGCTTCACAAGAGCTGCAGACGACTTGCAGGCCTTATTATCTGGCTTTCGTGGACCAAGAGGACATTCACACGCCCTTCCTTTTACAACGCTGGAGTGAACGACCTCAATTAGCGAATAGAGGCCTCTTCCTGCCTTGCGTGAGTATAAGAGAGATAGACTAAGTGAGAGAGATAGAGAGAGAGAGTGTGAGGGAGAGGATAAGACCCGTGTGCCCATGTGAATGTCAAGCCAGGAATTCTGAGGGATCTACAGTGTTAAAGACCTTTGAGTTGGAAGGTACAGACCTATCACGACAGTTCACGTATCTAAGTCTCTCTCCCTCCTCCCTCCCTCCATCCTCCTACAAAGTAGGAGTGGCAGGGAGCAGACTTAGTGGATTAAGGCTTTCTGAGCCTTGCTGAAGTGGGGCAAAGTGGAGAGAGCTTCTGTTCAGTTTACTCGGGGAACTTGAGGCCATTTACACCAGACATGAGCCCGTCCCGGCTGCAAAGTCCCAGTGAAATGTAGCCTTGCCAAATCATTGATAACAGAACAAATGGTCTTTTGAGGCTATTTAAAATCAGTAAAATCTGTGGTGTACCTTCATGATGGACCAAGGTGACCCTCTTTTCGAAAAAACTATTTAATCACCTCTTGAATCGTGTGCCGTCTTGCCACTAAATAAATTCTCACTCTTGAACAAACATGTATATTAACCGGTCTGGAGAGATAGGGTGAAATGCTGAGACACAAAGCTTTGAAAGGAAAAGGAAATCCAGATTGCGTCAAGAGGCAAAGTCGCACTAATTATTCTACAAGTAGACGGTCATTCGCAGGGCAGGGACACATGGATTCTTGCGAGTCCTAGAAATGTGGCGACTCATTAGCTAAAGATGAAGCTGAACAAGAAGAGGAGGTGCCAGGGGGCATGTTGACACCAATTAAAAAGGAAAAGTTTTTTCTCCTTTACCCTGAGCCTTCATGGCCCCAAGCAGTTTCATCTGCGGCTGGCACCTACACCCTCGTTCCAAAACCTGGGCATGAGGAGCTTCGGGTCACGGCCAATTACAGACTCCAAACAAACCGAGAGTAGTAAGTATGCGGAAAATCAGATTTGTTTCCGCCAAAACATGGTCAATAAGCCAATGTGCATTTCCCAAAAGTTTGCTTGTTTTACTTTTGCACTGGAGACTACCAGCAACAAGTAAACGGAGGACAACCTGTGGAGATGGGGACAGTAGTAACGCGTGGTCGGTTTTAACACCCTCGGTGTCACTATTTATAAATAAGGGGGGGATAAGGGGGAGGGTACCTCTAAGCTATAGCCCTCTTGGGCTGTCAAAAGAGCTTTCAGAGGAAAGACTCTTTGAGGCAAGCATTACATTCAAACCACAATGCAATGCATCCTCAGTGTAGCCGTGGGCAGCCATGGTGACGGGACCTTGCTCAAGGGTACCTTGGGGCAACCCTTTGGTCTGGAATTCGAACCCACAACCTTCTGATCCTGGTCCCTGGTCCCTAGTCCCTGAACATTAGGCCAACACTGCATTTGGTCTCCATTGGTCTACTAACGCAGTACAGGGTTTAAAGATTGTGGAGATACAAGGTTTTCTTCCATCAGAAATGCACATGCATGCATTTGGCTTGAAGACCTGTGCATAAATATTTTTAAAGGTTTTTTTTTTGCATGAGTAAAGAATGAAAGAAAGGCATTTAGGAAGCAGCACATCACAACACAGACCCAGTCGAGGCTCATTAGACAACCCGACACTTTTAAGATTTAACATTTTTAAGAGATGGCAGTGGCGTGCCTCCGGCTTTTGTTTCCTGCCACGTCCCGGTGTGAGCGGGCCGTCGGGACATTAAAGCAGAAAGAGATGGGAGGCGAGATGAGCAACAGCAAGCTAACAGCAGATGACAGCTTCCAAACTGCCCCCGGAACTGGACATGGAACTGGAACTGGTCTATTGCTGCTCTATTGTCGATTTGATGGAGGGGGTTTTGGAGAAAACAAAGAAGAACTCTTCTTCATCCGCATTACTTTGCCGCACTCGGAGGGGGCTTGGCAAACTTGCAGAGCTCCCAATGTTTTGGCAGAACTCTTGATGGTTACTAGTGCGTATCTCTGTTGGGATGAGATGGAGAGGGCTGAGACAGTGAGAAGAAACCTGAGAGAGAATGGAGGTGGTTGGGCCAAAGGACCCCCGTCAACTTCCATTAGCAGAAAATGTGGGACGTGCTCTCTGGACCTCCACTTCCTGTAATGAGCCCTATTGTCTGAGAGGGATCTCTCTCACACACACACACACACACACACACACACACACACACACACACACACACACACACACACAACTACAAAGCCAGACAACTTCAAACTCTCAAACATTTGAGAAGTTTTGGCAAGAGCGCCACGTTCTCCAAGATTGGTAATGTTGGAGAAAATCTCACTGGTTCTTTGGTTTGGTCTCAGGTTCTTACACACTCAAAAAGAACCGTTTTTTATGGATTCAAAGTTACTCATTTAGGGATTCCTCCTAGAACTATAAGTTTATGTTGTTGATATGAAGAAACGTAGATCTTTGTTGATTTTTTAGTTTATGTTCTTCAAGACACCAATCCCTTTTGGGTTCCATAAAGAACCACGCCCTGAAATTTCCAAGGGTGAACAACCTGTTTAGACGTTCAACACCTCTTCCACAATACACCCCTTTAATAGTTCATTCTCAAAATCTGGAGTTTTTTTTTTTTTTAAGAAACCATGGTCCAGAGAAAGAGATCTTAGCTTTGGCCATGCTGGATAAACCCAACTTTTAAGTTGGGTTTGTCCTAGTAAAAGTCGCAGGACAAAAAGGAAAAGTTCTAGTAGAAAAAAAAAAGGAAAGTCCTATTAGATGTCGCTATTTTCACAATCTATAAACAGCTACTTGTCAGGAAGGCAGTGTTAGTTATGTACAGGAAGAGATAATTCAAAAAACAAACCAGAGCTTTAAAGGGAACGACTGCCATCTGTAAGTTGTCCCCATACTCCTACAGAAAGAGAGAGCAACCTGAGAAAGCTGCATTAGCACCGGTCCAACTGGTTGTGCTAATCTGTCACGGCCGCTCGCATTAGGAAGCTGTCAGAGGACATCGGTAATCCCACCGGCTGACCTATAGCAATGCTTGGTCCCTGATCTGAGATCAGTTCTCTTATTTGGCATGTAGATATTAAAGCAATAATCAGGTACAAATCAAATGCATGCAATTCAGAGCTGCAGCCAATCCGGCAAATTTAGGTTTGGAACAACGGAAGCAATCAAATGGAAACTTCTCAACGAAGGACGCCTCAAACAGTGTCAAGCTGTCACGCAATCCCCCTGATGTGGTTTTGCATTAGTAAAAAACAAGCTCTGCAATACATTAGACTATGTCCTTCATCCTTTAAGGTCCCAAAGGACTGGGACAATGTACTTACATTTCAATCAATAGCGCATTTGAAACCTCTCAAATGTAATTAAGCAGCACAGTTTTCCATGACCGTTTCACACCAGACAAAGGAAAGGCCCCAGACACAACCGTCCGGAAATGGACACAGGGCACTCTAGATCGTTTTGGACCCTGAAGCCATATGCTTGATACGTCCATGACAATATGGCTGACGTCAGGTCAAGGAGCTTTGAGAAGGGCGGACCCTGCCCCCCCCGCCCCCCGAGGCCCCTCGACCCAGCTGGTAGTACTAGACGGGGGGTGGAGGGAGTTGCTCAATACATAACTGTCCCAGGAGCCCCAGTTCTTTTGAAAGGCAGTTTGAATGGAAGATGAGGGACCAGAGGAAGTAAGGAGAAGTGAAGGGGGCTGGGTAAAAGGAACTCGCTCTTAATCGATCCTGGAAGGTCAGCAGTGCTGCAATAATGTGTTTAAAAGGCCGCAAAGCTGACGTGGGGTCAGGTGGTCGGCACACGGAGGTCCCCAAATGGAGCACCTGTCGAAGGCATCCCATAATAGTTTAAGTAGAAATCTTTATTCATAGATTCTTACTTTGTGTTGTGAGGTAAACATGAATTTGTTGCATATATATACTTGCATATACATATGTATGTGTGTGTGTGTGTGTGTGTGTGTGTGTGTAAATTAATTCTTACTACTACATTCACATATAAATCCATGTTTTTGATTGACTATAAAAACAAAACTGTGGGAGTGTGTGTGTGTCTGTGGGAGAGGAGGTCACCATTATCATTACGAATGGAAAAGTCAACACTCTGGCTCACTGTTTGCCAGCATCTACAATATCCTGCTGTGTGTGTGTGTGTGGGTTCATGACACTTATTTTATAAAATTATGAAATTGTCAACATAATGAACCATATAGATTTATTTCCCTTTGACAGCATATATAGATCCGTATTTTGACTGATTATAAAAATAAAATCGCTTGTGTATGCCAGAGGGAGAGGAGGTCACCATTGTCATTGCTAATGGAAAAGCAAACACAGTAGCACACTGTGGGTGTGTGTGTGTGTGTGTGTGTGTGTGTGTGTGTGTAATCACACCAGAGTTCTTTGTCTGGCTGTTTTCATGGCAGAGGCAAAAATCACACTAGGCTCTCTGACACAAAACACACACACACACACACACACACACACACACACACACACACACACACACAGCAAAAAACATGTACGCACTACTGTATCCCTTCCTGCATCATGTCAGTCTCTAGCAACCTGTGTGTGTGTGTGTGTGTGTGTGTGTGGCTGGTAATTGCTGACAAAAAGTGTGAGGAAAAACAAGCCGAGATGAAAGCCGTTCCACTGTATCTGTTCACCTGCCGCCTCCTACCTGAGCCCCGGTATGTTCTTAGTTGTGGATTGTTTTTACTTTTGTTTTCTTTTTCATGCAATTAGATTTAGGACGTCCTTTCTTGGCTCCTCCTGCAGCTCAATAAACCCTGCATCAACCCAATAAACCCAGACCTCTTTGTCTCTCTCTTTTTCTCGTCTCTTAGTAAAAATTCTGAAACTTGGGGATTGCAGGCATCTCCGTGACTCTGTGAACTGACCGATCTCACACCTACTGGACGAAGGACATTTTACTGATGCCCAGAACAGAAGAAGGGAACATTGTCTTTTTGAATCAGTATTTAGATCTTTTTTTAGATCTAGATTCAATATTTAGATCTTTTCTGGCTTTACTGTTGTTCGTATCTGTATGTAGTATTTAAACAGGGGGTCTTTTTTGAACTCTTTACATCCCAATACATTCTTTAACAACTTTTTCTGTTTTAAAGACTTTTAAATTGTATTTTTATAAAGTTTGAGAAAATGGTAGTTAATGAATGTAGCTGATATTATTCTGAGGAAATGTTTGCCAGCGGCTGATGCCGCAATGTGATTTCAAATATTGCCTTTTAACTGAAGGGAGATTAATTAGTAAAAGGTATTAAAATGATCAACAACTTTATATAAAAAAAATGATTTAAAAAAAAGCAACCAAATTAAGGCAACTGATTAAATTCGGAGACAAAGCGCTTGTTGATTTGGAGCTGAAAGATGGAGACAAACAGAAATAGCATCTCAAAATGTGAACTGAATAGAACACATAAAATTTTTTTATCGAGGACCAGAAAAATGTCCCCATTTCTATGTGTTTTTTCTATCAATTTGGGCCCAAAAAGAATAGAATACAAAACTACACACACACACACACACACAGCTAGCAGAGCCTTTGCGGTCTTTGTTAGCTGGGATTGCTTCAGAGTTATCAGCCCAATCTAAAGCAGCACATTTTTCACCAGCTTCCACACACACAGACGTACAGCCAGTGTGTGTGTGTGTGTGTGTGTGTGTGTGTGTGTGTGTGTGTCTACAAACTGGGGTTTAGCTTATACGGGACAGCAAAGGATTCATTTCCACGGAAACAGAGCAATTCCATCTGCTTGTCAAATGCACAATGGCACTGTGTGTGTGTGTGTGTGTGTGTGTGTGTGTTTCTCAGATATACGGCATAAAAGAACAGAATCTTCAGTCACACTGGTCTCATTAGCATCCTGCAAAGCACAAGCTTGATCTGTACTGACAAGGGTGATTCACTCAAACAGCCCTGCGCGCACACGCACACACACACAGGTGCCAGCTGATACTGTACTTCATGAACACCCGACGAAAAGCTACCAGCCAATAAATAAAGCTTCATAAAGAGCCGCTTGACTGAGTTCTATTAGCAGTCATGTCTGACAGCAGCTGGGGGGGGGGGGGGGGGGTGTGTGTGTGTTGGGGTCATGAGAAAGCTATATCGGTCACAGCTCAGACTTGCCAAATGGGTCACTGGAGAACGTTCTGCAACAGGGCCCACTGATAGTATGCTAAGACTGTATGGCATCTCCAGTGTAACACACTGCGAGGAGATAAACGTCCTTCCTCGCTGATCTGGGACCTGTGAGGGGAGGGGGCAATAAAAAAGACAATCCTTTTACAGCATTGATGGAGAGGGACTGGGTTTGCATATTTAATGACATTCCAGGAAACATGCAATATGTGAACTTTCGAAGCATTCAAAGTTAGTTTTGTTAAAAAAGTAGCCCGAGGTTCCCTGATGGTTCTTCAGATGTGCAAAGGTGAGGAACCTTCTTGTTGCACCTCCCCAGGTTTAAAGATAAGGGACATAATCAGGGGTTCCTCTGCACTTTTGAGCATTTTCTGGCATCTTTAAAAGTCCCAAGATCAAAGTATCAAAGTGCTGGTAGATGGGTCTGGATGATCGCCTAGAGACAGGCACTCATTCAAGGGTCCCTCCCTGCACCAAGCTTCCCTCACATCTCAGACTCTACCAATCAGAAGGGCTCACTGACTGATACGAGTGACGCTGCTGCAGTGGGACATGTGGGCTTTCACTGGGCAGACACCAGCCCCCGAGGGTCCGTCCCATCCACCACCAGCACCAACACTCAACCAGCCTTTCCGGGTCACTGGCATTTGTGGAAGTGTTGGCAGCAGACGCTGTCTGGACCCTCATGCTCCACATGCCTTTAAGTATCGATCCTTATGTAGGACATGCAAGTGGATGGGCTTGACCTCCATAAATAAGCTATATTGTACATGAATTATTGGTGGAGTTTTGGTGCACCTGATTTACAATATTTAACCATCACAGCAAGGGTTCACCAAATGTGCCACAATATGTAGCATCATTTTTTATATCATGAAGAGCTTAGAGACTGCAGGTCTGCGGGCCTTGGTTTAGTATCAGGCTTTGGTCTATTTCCTAAGGAGTGATTTTTTAGTGGGGTTCACGCTAACAGGTTACAATGCTCCTAGGACTCTTGCTTGTTAATTCTTGCTAGGACAACTAGGGCTTGGTTGATTCCGAAAGAGCACGGGACCTTTACCAGGGAGTTAAGACGTGAAGTGCAGAGAGCGTGTTCATGTGCAGAACCTCTAATGTGAAACGGCAAACAAAATCACGGGGTAAGATTTCTCAAGTAACGTCACCGCTGCCCTTTCCACTGCCCATGCAGAAGCCGGCCCTGATTATTATTAGGCGAAGCCCCAGCCAGGTCCCAGATCAGCGACCACAGCAGGGTGTGTGCCTGTGTGTGTGTTTGGTGGTGGCGGCAGGCTGGGAGGGAAAGCTCGAGACGTGAGGCGATTCAATTTAAACGCAGACTTGGGCAGGTCGACGCAGACAGCAGGAACTGAGGGTAGTTGGCAGCGAGCTGCTCTGGACTGGGAGTGACCTAAACCCAGCAGTGTTGGTTTGAGGAAGGAGATACGGAGATATGCATCTCAGACATTTCCTTCGTCTCTGCCCTGGCTGCAGCTACTCGCCCACCTCGCGTCTTCTGCTAATGTCCAAACTGGCAAAAATGCATCATTCCATGTCAGGTCAGATTCCTAGAGATGTGCTCTAGGAGAAGGTTCTCCCTGTTCTTATGGTGTCCACAATTTGGGAAAAAGGCATATTATTTAAGACAACAATATACCAAAAGCTCTCTGGATGTCTTGTCTTCCTCCACAACTTAAGGTCTGTACAACCAATGCCTTTGAAAATATTGAAAAGGTCACATTTCTTTGTCACCATGTCCTAATGTCCACTTCTCTGGTGCTTTCTTAACAAATCACAAAGCTCATCTTTATTTTTGGACTACTTTTACACAGGTCTCCATGTCGACATGCCACTACCATGCCAGTGCCACTGGTTCACCACCCAGTGGTCTCCTGGTCTGTGGTTGATCAACAAATGGCACCGGAGCCTATTCTCAAACAAATACTAGCAGACCTTTGACTTAGCCACTATCCAGAAAAAGGACAAAGTGTGTCCATATAACAAAGCCAAATTTAGGAACCTCCAACAACAACAAAATAGCATCAGGTGCCAGTACCCCAGGAATGTCTCTAGTTGTGGCCGTTTCAGACTAGAAGGAGGAGGGGTCAAAGAGGTCAGAAGGGTCAGATATAGTGCGAGCAGACCGCCAGGCAACTGAGGAATCTCTGGCATGAAAGAGGTCAAGGGTCAGAGTCTGAAACTTCACACATTCAGGCCTGTCTGTTTTAAGAGGCACCTGACGACTCTCGGGTGTCACGACGCACCAGCCTCACTAAGCCTTAGAGGCTCGGCCTTTAGCAGATTAGCGTTCAGGAGTGGCTGGAATTCCCGTCCCTTGCGAGGAATATTTTGAAGCTTCTCAAAATACTCCACTACGGGGCAAATGAGGCCAATGTCCTCTTCTCCTGACCTGGACTGAAAGTTTAGTAGTGGATCCCTAGAAGGGTGGACTAAAACTCACAGCCATACTCAAAGACAAACACACAGGCATTCCTTTGATGTCCTAACGGCTTTGCCAAACAATGAGGCGGCACCGAAACAAAGGGATCAAAAAGCAGTTTGCTGTAAGGGGCCAGTGTCCAAAATTTGGGGGGGGCCATAGATGTACAAAACCTTCTATTCGCTGTTCCTTGAGAAGAAACTTTCTCCCTTCATCTCTGCATTGGCATTAGTAGAACGGTGTCTTCTCACCATGGACATGAGTGATGGGACATGTGTCAAACTAAATCAGAACCCTGTCAGAGACGGCATTCGAGCAAGGCGACCAAGGCGGTTGACATGAAACGGCAAGGTGCACCGTCGGATCTTGACACCAGGACGTCCCGAAAAGCCTATATTATCGAGTCCAACATGAACAACCAAGCCTGTGGTCTAAGGACTGGACGTGGGGGCACGTTCTTCTCTTTCAGAGATGCTTTGGAAACGGTGACCAGAACTGAGAGCGAGAGGCTTGGACATTTGGACAGAGAGATTGGTTAAGTTTCCTGAATTGAGAGCGAGACATACAGCAAGGAACTAGAGACAGAATACAGACACGAAGATTGGTGAACTGAAATGGTTTGAGTGGAAGAAAAAGATGAGGGTAAGAGAGAGGAAGAGAGACGAAAGCCCAAACAAATGCACACACTGACCTGCTTGACTTCGGCGGGCATGGCTCAAATCCTGCTTGACGAAGCCCCTCCAGACACAAAGAACCAGGACGACGTCGTCCTCGGAGCGAACTTTGAGTGTGTGTGTGTGTGTGTGTTGAATTACACTCCTAATACGAGTAGCTCCACAGACCACAGCTCAGAACGGCACAGCCATCCTTTCTTTCTGCGCACACGTATTCCACCTCTCCCTCTCTGCTCCCTCTCTCTCTCTCTAATACTCTCTCTACCCTGAAAAAAGGAAAATCGCTGCTCGACGGAGATGCTGCGAGCGACAGATCCTCTGGGTGGGTAGAGAAAGCCGTGAAAAAAAAAAAAAAAAAAAAAAACACAGGAAGGGAGAGGGTTGAAACCAAACTCACACACTTGATGTGTGAAGGGGGGGAAGAAAAAAAAAAAAAAAAAGTTTGCCGGCCCAAGGAGGACAAAACAAAGGCGCTTGGGGGTCGAACGAAAGAGGGGTGGTGTGGAAAGAGGAGGGGTGTGTGTGAAAAGAATCCTCTCTCAGAAACTACAGCGTACTAGCTCTCTGCCCCACACACACACACACACACACACACACACACACACACACTCTGCAACTGAACAGAGGACCAGGGCCAGGCGGAGAGAAAAGAGAGAAGGAGGGAGGGAGGGGGATAACGGACAGACGCAGCTGAGAGAGAGAGAAAGAGAGAGAGAGAGAGAGAGAGAGAGACAGGAGAAACACAGTGAGAGGTGAGAGAGAGAGAGGAGAAACAGAGATATAGACTGAGAGAGAAAGAGACAAAGAGCAACATAGAGGAAGGAAAGGAGACGGAGAAAGAAAGACAGTAAAAAGAGGAGAGGAATACGAGAGACAGAGAGAAATACCATGAGAAAGAGAAGAAGACAGAGGACAGAGAAGAGACATGGAGCAAGAAAGAAAGAAAAAGAGGGATAGATGATACATAAGAGAAACAGAGAGAACATGGAACAATAGTTGAGTTTTAGAATTAGATAGATAGACAGATAGATGGATAGATGTGAAGCTAAAAAAGAGAATGACTTTCAAATGAACTTTAAAATCTGTGAAAATCAGATTCAATGAAGATCCTTTTGGTCCTTCATTCCTTCATTTGTCCTTCATTCCTTGCTTTCTTACACATTTCAACAGAATTCTTCATCACTCTCTATAGAACATGTCTGAACTGGCCAGTCTGAGTAAATCAAAGCTTCTCTCTCTCTGTCTCGCTGTCTCTCTCGTTCTCGCTCAGTTCTGGGAGGGTATTTAAGGTTATGGGGGAGTGGTGGGGTGGGGGTGATGATGGTGTGGGAGGTATATGGGGGTAGTTGGTGGCTCAGGGGAGGGGGGGGATCTAGAGTGCTCTGAGTAGAGACACTTTTCAACAGGAGTGAGATGGGCCCCTCAGAGTGTGTTGGAATGCATAATAGACCAATCCTACGGTACCGGTCAGACTGTTTTTATAGAACAACGCAAACACTGCCAAACGTGTGTAGAAACTTTGACTCAGACTGAGGGAGTTAATCTGGAAGCTTGTTGAATTAACAGCTCTCCTGGGAAGGTCCTGAATGGAGCTCCATCACTTCTAGACCAACACTTGGGGGCTTCATAGCTTCAAGCCAACGCTTGGCATTGGACATTGCAAGACATCCCATTCAGTTTTCAATGCTTTTCAAAGAAACGTTCAATTGAAGATCCAATGGGTCCTTCAAGTGGTCTCCTTCATAGAGGGGCTGTCTTGATGCATTGGACGCATTAAAATTCCTAAAATGCACATTCTCAGACGTCCATATCTTCTACAGTGCACTGTGTCAGAAAGCATCTAATAAGTAAGGCTAAAGGAGAACATTTGTAGCTTGTAGGACAATCGGGTCCATTCATTTGTAGTATAACACTATGACAATGGCTCAGTTCATTCAAAGGCTATCATGTTAAAGGAGGTTAAAAGGTGAAGAAACAGCCTGGACGGGTTGCCAGTCCATCACAGTGCAGATTTCGGCCATTTCCGGTCTACTTTACTGGACCGTGAAAGGAAACCGGGGATCCTGGAGACTTGAGGAGAACCATCAAACTCTTCACAGCGAGCAACCAGCCAAGACTTGTGCCCAGATCCTTCTCGGTATGAGGCAACAACACAAACCACTGCACCATTATAACTTTGCCGTAGCCTGAACAGGTCTCAGACCTGAAACTATCCATTTCATGATGCCGTCTTTGAACCCCATTTAAACGGTAAGGGAAAGTACGGTCGTGACTGCAGAGATGCCGATTTCAAGAAAGGCCGCGGTGCGTCTGCGACGGCGTGGCAGATTTGTACTGAACTCACCCTTTTCTTAAGCATCACAAAGGCAGACCGAGGCTCATCTTTAAATAACTCTCTGAATTATTCACCCAGACGACGTCCCACTTTTAAAACGCCACTGCTAATAGCAGAGGGGCGGAGACGCCTCGGCGGAGTTTTGGCAGCTTCGTAAATAAAGGAGTTTGGGGTGCGTGGAATAGACGAAGCCCTTAGAAGTCCCAGTTATCGCCGGCATTGAGAAGAAAGGCATGGTTTCATTTTGTTCCGCTTTTGTTTCTGCACAGCTCATTAAAAATAACAAAGAACTTGGGCGGAAAGTGCTCCAAACATATTTGTGTTTATTAGCAGAGGAGTTGTTATTTATTACAAGTTTGATGAAGGTGTCGCTCTGCAGAAGGAAAGCCATTCAGTGTTGTTTCTGCTATGGATTTTGATGCTGATGTCAAAACAAAAACTAACAAACTGCAGACTGTGTGTGTCTGTTTTTAATTATGTAGAAATGTAACTTCACAGCACTGTACA
Organism: Hepsetus odoe; assembly: GCA_017165825.1. NCBI lineage: Eukaryota > Metazoa > Chordata > Actinopteri > Characiformes > Hepsetidae > Hepsetus > Hepsetus odoe. Next base: position 4,726,289 of record CM029390.1, on the reverse strand, counting down.
GTGCAACCCTGAGGTTCCCTTGAGCAAGGTACTAACCCCATCACTGCTCCCCAGGCACTTTAAATAGCTGCCCCCTGGTGCACGGTGTGTGTAGGTGAAAAGCAGAGGAAGCATTTCGTTATGTTTCACTGTGTGCACTACTGTGTAGTGCAAGTATTGTTTAGTACACCTTGAGTACAAGTAGATTATCGCAGAGAATAGTTATAGCACAACTCAGATTAGGTTTAGCACAGTAAAGTATACTGCCCTTTAAATTACAGAAGAGTTTCAGCATCATAGCTATGCAGGGCTTACTTATGGGCCCCCTATTTTTCTCTTTATACACATGTTCTATTGGCAAAACAATGTTATCTTGTGGTTTTTCATAGTCCTCATCCTCTCTGTACACTTTAGCATGGTACAGTATAGTACAGTGTAGCATAGCATAGATGGTGTAGCGTAGCATAGATCAGTAAAGTATGCATATTATCTGCTCCCCTACTTTAAGCTTCATGTTCTGCTATGCAGCAGGCCTGTGGTGACTGACACCCCTAAATTTTTATCGGGTCCCTCAGACATTCAGACTGTTCAGCCATGTCTCAGGGGAAACAATCTAATTCCATATCTCAGCAACGTCCGCTACTCACACAGCCCTGAGGTCGTTTTACCTCTCTCCATGCTGAAGCTCATCTAATGTAGTGGTAAGTAGTGTTAACCACTTTTCTTCAAAGCCCTGATATATTCAACATTCATAACTCCTACTCAGGGCAATATATGACTAATATCAATAATAGAACTGAAGTACACAAAGAAAGCACACATGAATGAAGGTATTAATCAACACAAGCTTCCATTCAATTTCTGAGCCGCTTATCCACACCAAGGTCACGGGAGCCTGTCCCAGAACGCATAGGCTGAAAAGCAGACATGAACAAGTAACCAGTCTGAGGGAGTGGGCAAGCATATTAAAATGTTATGTAACCTCTTCACCACTTCGGAATAAGGAGCCTTCTTGAGAACCTGGGCATCTGACGGCCTTGTGCCTCAAATCACTTTGCAGGGAGAATAAGAAGAGATGCATCATATTTGCTTAGGGTAGCAGTACTCTCAGGTTCAGAGTCTAATGAGTTTCATCATTAAGAGTTTTAAGAGTTGCGCTTCCGTAAAACGCGACACTCAGCAAATTAAAACGCCGCTGCCACGGACACACTGCGCTTGAACATGAAACCCTGCCAGATACGCCCACACACACACACACCACTGCAGCTCCACTCTGCTGTGTATGAAAGAAATCATCCAAGAATAAAGCAAACACAACCAGGGGCCGCTTCTATTCAGCACGCCCATGTGATTGTACAAAAACGCAGAGGTTTTCCTGCTTTAGGGTTTAAGACAAACAAGGGAAAAAAAAAACAAACAACAACAAAAGAAAAACCAAAAAACAAAAAAAAAAAAACACACACACACACATCGGTGTTTCTGTTTGCCACAAGAAACTCAACTGACAGAGAAGCTGTAAAGGAGTTCCTTTCTTGCTTTTTCGCCAAGCTTGTCCGACCTAGTGACAGTAGTTGTGGTCAGGCAAAGAAAACATTAAGAAGCACTGTTCGTGAGTTAACGACTCAAATGTCATGACTAGTATACACCCATCTGCCTAATAATGCACAAGACACCTCCGTGACCCAAAAAGCTGTGAACCATCAAAGCATGGACTCCACAAAAGTTCCAATTTGCTCCAAGATGTTAGCAGCAGGTTCTGTAAGTTGCATGGTGGGGCCTTCAGAAATCCATCTGTGGAGATCAGCTAATATGATGCTCAGTCAGATGTGGATCTGGGGATGTTCCTCAAAGCTTTGCTGAGTGGCCCAGTTAAACTGCTGAAAGAAGCCACTGGCATTAGGGAACATCATTGCCATGGCTTGACCTGAGGATTACTTTGAGAGGAGGATGTTGAAGATGGAGCTGCCAAGAAACAGGAAGAGGAAGACCAAAGAGGAGGTTTATGGATGTGGTGAAAGAGGACTTGAGAGATGTCCTCTGGGGATTACTTCATTTCTGACCAGCACCTTTACCATGCTGGCTGCAGCAGTTCATGGTCCCTAACTCTACTTTGTTCCTTAATTAATTTGTATCATTACATAAAACCTAGATTTTCATTGGGTGTGACGAGGATGGACAGTTTTAGAAATGAGTATATTAGAGGGACAGCTCAGGTTAGATGTTTTGGAGACAAAGTTAGAGAAGCAAGGTTGCTTTGGTCTGGACATGTCCAGAGGAGAGACGAGGATTACATCTGGAGAAGGATGTTGAAGATGGAGTTGCCAGGAAAGAGGAAGACCAAAGAAGAGGTTTATGGATGTGATGAGAGAGGACATGCAGGTGGTTAATTTGAAGGAGGAAGAGGCAGAGGACCAGAAGAAATGGAGCTCTGTTAACAGAGTTGCTGAGAAAAGATGCAGACCCCAGACAAAAGGTGACCAAAGGTGGCTTTTATCTCATCTTCAGCGCCTGATCTGAAATACTTGGTGAACATGCCCACAGTCGATGATCGACATGCTCATTGAACCTGTTGTGTTGAGCCTCTTAACATACACCCCTCCTCGTATTGAGTCCCTTTCGGGAAGAGTGTGTTTGGGTCACTCTGACTGCTTTTAATCTGGGGCCCCTTCCACAGGCTGATCTAGTTATCTGCGTCCCGACCCAGGGCAGGGGTCACATTCCTGATGTGACTCCTCAAAGGAGCACATAAAGCAAACGATCTTTATTTTAAACACATGAACCCTCCAGTGACAAGCTATCACTGATGACAGAGCTGCCGCAGTTCAACACGGTAGTATTTCTCAATCGCAGTTCATGCAAAACAGGAGGAGACCTGCTGTAGAAAGAGAAGACCCTAAGCTTTCCATCCTTACACCATGGGTGCCTGGAAATGGAAAAAAATAAGAAGGTGAAAGTGACAACCATGGTCATCGCGAGGTCACAGCACACAGTGAACCACAACGAAATTTGACTTCTGCATTTAACCCATGCAAACACCGTGCAGCAGTGGGCAGCTATTGAAAGCGCCCGGGGAGCAGTGACAGGGACGGTACCTTGCTCAAGGGTACCTCAGGGCAACCCACTGGGGAGGGAATCGAACCCACAATCTTCCGATTCAGGGCCAACTCCCTAACCACTAGGCCACCTAACTAGGATGCCTAAATGAGATCAGATAGATCAGAAGTTATTAACAGCAGTTTGCTGTATTAGGAAAATATCATTAATTGCCATAAGTAAATAGCTATGCCATTAATTATAGCAACATTTATAGACATATTAGTTTTGACCGGCAGCTACACTACCCTCTTCTTCTTTTGGCTGTTCTCGTTTAGAGGTCGCCACAGCGAATTATCCGTTTCCATTTCTTCATGTCTTCTGCATCTTCCTCCTTCAATCCGACCACCTGCATGTCCTCTCTCACCACGCCCATAAACCTCCTCTTTGGTCTTCCTCTTCTCCTCTTTCCTGGCAGCTCCATCTTCAACATCCTCCTCCTGATATAATCCTCATCTCTCCTCTGGACATGTCCAAACCAACGCAACCTTGCTTCTCTAACATTGTCTCCAAGATGTCTAAACTGATTTGTCGCTCTAATATACTCATTTCTAATCCTGTCCATCCTCGTCACACCCGACAAGAATCTCAGCATCAGCAGCTACACTACAGATCTACAGACAGTTATAAATACTAGTTTTGATATCACAATAAAAAAAAAGCATTTTTCCACCCAAATGAAAAGACTAACTTCCCATCAATTATAGAACATTGCTTGAAAAAAAGAAACATAATTGCTTGAGGTATCTGGATAATTTCCGCAGTATAAAAAGCCTTTCATTATATATATATTTTATAAATAGATTTACTGACCAGGGTGATTTAACTTTTGCCTTTTGTCCTCAGCCTGCCAAAAAGTGCTATTACCTTGTTTTATATTAAATCACGTTTTTGTTTTCAACTTTTAAGGGTTAATGGCTGGTAATAAAAAAAGACCAACCGGGGCCGGACAAACAAGAGACAAGGACAGTTACTATGGAATATAAATAGCTTCCAGCACAAAAGAGTCTCGTCTTGCCTGCCTCTGAATACGAGGGAATGCATGCCAGAGTGAGGACTTGAGTCTCTGGGACAGGGAAGTAGGGGGGCATGTCTCCGGAGCACAAAGGCAGGTTAAAGCAATAGATCAGCGAAAGAAAACAGTTTCACTCTATAACTTCACAGCCAGGACAGGTTTGCTTCTCGGGACGCGGCTAAAGGAAGCCAATGGAACGTGGAAGTAAACATCCATCCATCTTTTTGTTTTTCAGAGCCACTTATTCTAAAAAAACAGGGTTGCAGGGACATAGGATCCTATCCCGGCGTTCACAGGGAGAAAGATCCCAGATGTGTCACTTTTTCATGGCAGGATGGAGGTCAACAAGCTCACTAAAGTTCACTAAACACCTCAGAGTCCTGAGGAAGCTCTTCTAGGGCTGGGAAACACAAGTAGAGCTTGCACACAAAGATGGAGATGGTTTACGGGGTCAATTTTTGTGCTAGTTAGCAACTTTAGCACAATTTAGCCAAATCCAGTACTTCCGTTTATTGGATCTTCCAGGGTCATTGGATGCTACGAAGTTGGGAGGGTGAACACTGCTTAGTTTCTAAGAAGCTAATTCTGCCACTGTGGAGGAAAAGTGAAGTTGTCATTAGAATTATGGTGAAGGGGACCTTTACATTGATGGGAGAACAAATCTGCTGATTAAAGGATTTTTTAATCAATGCTGGCAAAGAATCCTGCCCACAAACCATCGATTTGATCATTTCAACTGGAGTGAAGACTTCAGATTACCTTGTTGTCTAGAGGTTGCTCAGATCAAACTAACTGCGTTTAAAACTTGACCCTTTTGCTTGAGAACTGGAACGTCCTGCAGGATGACGAGGGACGGTGTGTAGGGAATGGCTGGAAAACATTCCAGAGCAGGAATGCAAAAATGAGAACCACACCACAGTTACACGTATAGAGGAGGCAAAAAATCCCCACCACATGAAGAACCGGTGTAGAGGAATGTGTGTGTGTGTGTGTGTGTGTGTGTGTGTGTGTGAGAGGTGAAAGACTCATTGTTAAGCAGGTGATTTACGAAGCTGCGGGCCACGTAGGGTTCGTCTGTAAAGGCCATGTCCACCGAGGCTTGGCACACTAGGCGTCCATTGTGGGGAGGGGACGTGTGAAAGCCGTTGCAGAGAAAATGGCCATACATCTTTGCGTAGGACAGTCAAAGGAGCCACTGTGCTTCCCAATGTCCGAATGTAGATAGGAGACCTTTCAGACTAGAAAAACATTTAGAGCAGACATGCCTTCTGCCGCTGCCACAAGAAAACCTCCCATCAAAATTTTTACTAGCTTTTTTAAACCAGAAAAAAGTCAACTTTTATGTCCTCCACAGGCAGCTCCTAGAGAATTCTTGATCAAGCCAAGAGAGGAAAAAAGAAAAAAAAAAAAAAAAAAAAAGCTTCACACTTAAAGTTTATAAATGATTCTTGCCTTGGATGTACCGTTCAATGGAAAATTATTAACTGGTATTAGACTCTTTATTATGTGGGTTCTTTAAATATTAAATGGTTCCTATACTTTTAGATCTGAAGAGCTGAAAGGAGCTTCAGAGAAGAGAAAGGTTTTTTCTTCTGCTTCTCTTCGTCATACAGAAGTAGATAACATTGTTATATTGTGCATGTGTATTTTATTTGCACAACTGAGGTTTCAGAAAAAAAGCCAAGTGACTTTTCCTTATATGGGAAAAGGCCTAATTAACACCGTGGAAACCTCAAGCGAGAACATGATGCATTGGCCGGACAGCATAGTGGATAACACCACAGTTCTACTCTGAAGAGATCGGGTTTGAGTCCTATTCCAGCTGCAATACAGACATGATTCTAACAAAGCTTTCTTTTACCACCCAAGCTGCTCTGGATAAGAACGCACTAATAAAAAATAATGGCGAAGGCAAAGATTCAAAGTGAAAGTGACTATTATTTGTCATCCTGAAACATGGCACAGCACAAAACGAGCCACAACAAAATTTAGCCTCTGTTTTTCACCCATACACCCCGTGCAGCAGGAGGTAGCTATTTTAAGAGCCCGGGGAGCAGTGATGGGCACGGTACCTTGCTCAAGGATACCTCATGCCCCCTTTCCACCTCTGAAATACAAAAGAGACATTCGCTCGTGTTCATTTAGTGGAAATCAACCTTGCTTTTTCTCATTTTAACTGTATTTCAGCTTTTAGCAGTTTAGATTTGGCAACATTATTTTAAATCTCCAAGATTCACAGCATTTACCAAAATCAGTTCATTCTAAATGGCAGCAGTCCACTCTCAATAACTTATGTTTGGAAAGAATGCATGAATATCAATATCAGCACCGACTGAAAATAATCTTATCTACAAAAGGATGACCCTGCAGTGAAAGGTGGGGAACCAAGTAGTTAAGAGTTTCTTAAAGTAATTTTTGAAAAATTAGGAGGGTTCGCAGTTCTTTTGTGGGAGAAATCAAAGGTCCACTGATTACACCCTTAGAAGAACTCCTTTTTGTTCCTTAAATATACTCTAAATCTCCACGGAACAATCAACAGTCCAAATTCTTTTTGCTCCAACCTCACTTGTAACATCCCTGAGGACTGGCTATTGAAAAGGAAAGTATTATCCTATAGCAACCTTCTCAATCAACGAGAACAATCACACTTTTATCATAAAGTTCCTTGATTGCACCATCGATACCGTGGTTTGCCCAGCTACCCCTCATCCCAGGACAAGGTATCTGAGTGCCTTCGAACTTCTTCATTTCTGAGATTTCAAATAAGCTCCTGTTTTGACCCTTTGGCATATTGAAAGACCAACCGTGAGGACAGCTACTTTTCTCTTAGTCTGGGTCACTTCGTCAGTGTGTCTTCTCATGCCCTTGGAGGCCAGCAGCTGAGTCACACAGGCTCAGAAATCAATGGTGAGATTGAGGAAGGAAAGATGTGAGAGTTATGCCCTTTACTTGATGTTCGCTTGATCAACAAATGCTGATCCGTTTCATATAACAGGGATTTGGAGTGGGGTCAAAGTTGCCGAGGGGTGGACAGGGAGGGACATGCTCTAACCTGTACCGGATCGGTCAAACAAACCAACTGCATCAAACGTGACAAACAATAAACGAGAGATGTGTAGAGAGAGAGATGATGATTGTATACACATTTGCTATAAAGAGCTGATGAGTTCAGTCCTGCTAGTCAGGAGTCCAATCTGGCACTCACTCCCTCCATTATTCAGGGCAATGCTAGCCAAGCAAGGCATCAGTACCGGGACATCCAAGGACAATGCTTTAGAGGCTGTTTGAAAAGACGCAGTGGAGCTTTATGAGTCTTAGAGGAAGCGTTTGCAAGCCTTTCGTCTCCCAGAATGTGGGGAACATCTAGCTAGCTTGTGGGAAATGAGGAAATTCAATGATGAAGAGGTGTAGGTGTACATACACAATGTTCACCAACACATCTACTGAGTCTTGTGCAAAACAAAAACATGGAATGCTTCATCAAATTTCAGATGAAAAATCTAAACATCTCCGCAAGAAAAATTGAAGCAATTGTCTGCCCATGCTGATTCTCATCACATTTATTCATCTAAATAAACAATGGGAAAAGGTAATTTATTTAACCCATATACACAGTAAAGCGAGGGCCAGCCATATATCCAGCACCCGGGGATTAGTGTTGGGGACGGTACCTTGCTCTGGGGTACCTCAGGGGAGCCTACCAGTCTCAAACCCACAACCTTCTGAATACGGAGACCAGGAGGCCTACTGACATGTTTGAGTGAACTGTACTGAACTTGAATGAAAGTCAACTTGAATGAGTATCCTTCTTTTTTGGTCACTATTCAGTCAATGAGAAATTGGCGAGGCCTTCTATTCATCTTCAACTAACAACTTCAGCCAGGAAAGGGTGAGTCATCTTTTACAACTCACCGATTCAGGGATTCACATCCTTTCTTTGCACAAAAAAAAAATAAAATAAAATAAAATAAAAAAAATAAAAGTCACACCTCCATGTGCACAGTGACTGTGCTAATGGGCAAACACTTTAGCTTTAATCCAAAGCATTTCAGTGAAAAAGTGAAAGTGACAACCATGGTCATTGCGAGGTCACAGCACAGCACACAGTGAACCACAACGACCTCGGCATTTAACCCATACACACACGTGCAGCAGTGGGCAGCTATTGAAAGTGCCCGGGGAGCAGTGACTGGGAGAGCACCTTGCTCAAGGGTACCTCAGGGCAACCCACTGGGGAGGGAATCGAACCCACAATCTTCAGATTCAGGGCCAACTCCCTAACCACTAGGCCACCGCCGAGTGTTTAGGGAGTGTTCGGCTTTTTTGCCATTACTAATGATGAGCTGGTTTGGAGATACGTTTAGAGGATAGATTTGGGTGACTATTGACCTGTAGTTCCTGTTCTAGCAACATTGCTGATGACGCATATGTGTGACCTTGTACAACATGCTTTGCTGTAACAACATCAGCTCAGTTAGAACAAAGCCTTGGCTTGGACCAAGTCTCGATCTAATCTACTACAATGCTTGCAGGCGTGGATTAGCTCACATTTACTGTCTCGTGACCCGTGCATGAAACTTCTTGTAACTACACCCATGACACTACTTTCCAAGCTGCATAAGTCATGCATCCAAGTTGCGGTGGTGTTTATTATACCCAAGTTTAACACTCCGTGCCCAGGACAGGCCGGGGTGGGGCACGCAGCCTTGGTAGCAGCTGGCAGTCCGTTCCAGTCAATTGACCATCCGACCGAACAGGGCCCATCAATGTCTGAGTCCTGTTACATTTTAGGGGCCACATCTGAGGGACGTGGGCTAATTCATGAGCTGTCGCGTTAGACACGGCACCGCAAATCAACTGCCGGGCCTTATGAGCGAGCGAGGGTGCTGTGTGCCGCCAAACAAATAACAGCACAAAGATAGATCATCAAAGCCTGAGCGGTGACATGGGCCCAGCTCCCGCCAACGGGGATTAAATTGGTGTTCAATTTTCTCTTTATTTGTTTCAAATTGGCAGGGCATCACAGTTCACAAATCTAGCAACACCGAAGGGAAGGAAACGACTTCTGGTTAGGACTAAATGCAGATGTACGGTGATTGCAGAGGCATAAGGGAAGCTGCTGGGTGTGGGCGAGACTGTTAGCCATTTTTAAAAAGCAACCTAAATTAACAGCCACTTCAACACGCCGTTCACAGGTAACGGGTAGGCTAAGTAAGATGAAATTATGTTCATTTGAGATTGCATTTAAGGAGGGAAACAAAACCTCCCCGCTTCATCTTTCCTCACCATCATAAGCATGCTCTGCTATTACTTTTATTTTTATTCCATTCATGATGAGGCTTACTCAACCCCCTGGTGGCCAGTGCCCTGAGCTGCAGGAACGCAATTTGCTGGGCTTGATCTACAAAACCCCAATGAACAATAAAGAGAGAGGAGGCAAAATACATAATTTGCTTCAGTCCTTATTCGCTTTACCATCAAACAGAACTCGAAATGGCACCATTGGGACACCCGTAGGAGCGGCTGATCAACAGTAAAGGAAAAAAGAAATGAAACCCACTGCTAGTACATCAAAGAAGGTCTCCTGGAGGGAACAAATAGGTTCTAGGTTGATCAGACAGAAGGAAAGTTCAATGTAAGTAACATTTTTTTTTTACTTGTTAACGCTGCCGTTTATCCGCCGATTCATGACGGACATAGGTGATCAATAGACTGAGCAGCTCATCAACCAATCGCTCACTCGCTCATTTTCATAGCCGCTTGTTCTAAATAGGGCTGTTGGTGGTGCTGGAGTCTATCCCAGCTCTCACAGGGTGAAAGGACCAGTCCATTACAGGGTAGACACACAGATAAACACACTTTCACCTACAAGCGATCTATCCTTTCCAATTCACCTGACACACGTATGTCTTTGGAAGGTGCGAGGAAACCGTAGCTCTCGGAGGAGACACTAAAAACATGCAAACCAGCCAACCAGCACTTCTACTTCAACCACCAATTCTAATAACCTACTCAAATACCCATTTTCTGACACCCAATAGCACAGTGTGGCACATGCAATGGACATGAAATGGCATTATTGGTGCCGGCTCTGGATGACAAGTCTTCGTGATTGGAGCAGCAGGCATGTGACTGGCTCAGCTTACCTGCATCACCACCTGTTGCCACGGTAGGCGATCAGCACAGGGCAAGTTGGCGCGCTCCAGTTGCAGGGAAACATTGCGCCGCTCCTCCTCCAGGGCCCGGGTCAGGCGCTCAAAACGAGCCTCCTGCTCTTTGACCGAGGCCAGGATGCTGGCGGCCGAACGCACGTCGTACTCCTCCGTGGCCATGCCCCTTGAACTTTGTACATTATTTCACAATGGGATTGGCAGGGGTATAGATGAGAGGGAGCCGGGTCAGAAGACACAAGTCCTTCAGCCAAACACATTGCACCGAAACCAACACCGAATACCTGAGTCTGAGGGCACAAGTCATCATGCTTTACATGCTCCAGACAAAGCTGTATGAAAAACATGGTAACACCTGGAGCCTTCAAACAACACCGACAACCACTTTTCATCAAAACATCAAAATGACAGTTTTCCCATCCAAGTTATGTTTGGTGTCTTGCTTTAGTTTCACGCTAGAGCTATAAGGTTGATGGTGCAATTAGAGCTACCGATTACCATCATGCAGATTTCCTTCATCACTTCAGAGTCAAATTCATATTGGGGGGGGGGGTCTTTATATTTTAGTCAAGGCCAAATTCCTTCCCAGTAGCTTTCTCTCCCTCCATTACAAGGTGCTGCCAAGTAAGGCTAGGGCTAGAAGTCATATGAAGCCAAATTTTTTTTTCAAACTGGACATTATTGGAGAGCTTCAAGAAGCATGGAGGCCAACTCTCTGGGAAGAGGGGGCCACCCACCCAGAAACGCCTTGAACTCACTTGAACAATGGCGGATGGTTCCACCTCTCGGGAGCCAAAGCAAGAAGTTCGCTCATCGTGCAAAGTCTTGCCATGGTTTCAGACACTCATAGCTCCAGGGCACAACTAAAAAGGCAAACTTTGGATGGCAAGCATTCTTGGGGTGAAAGGAAACCGATTTTAATACCCTTCATTCAATGTTCACAAATGGCCAGCCACTCTCTCTCATGCGATGGAGTCACAGGTTTCTCACACTCGAACCAGACAGACACTGCACTTGAACACGGCACATGATGGGCATGCTGTACTTGTTGGCCATGCTAAGCACAGCACAAGCGCTCTCCGTTCACTCCCTTCATACCCAGCGGTGAGAAAATGACGGAAATGACAGTTTCAAGCAAGTTAAGAATCGAAAAAGTTCACGCAAAGTTCACGTTCATACACACCTAGTAGGTGGTGGAGCAGGAGCAGTTAGAGAAAGCACATTCCCTGCTACAGATAGACAGGAAGGAGAGATGCCCAATGGGGAAGAGACAGCTGCAGGGAGAAAATGGAGAGAGGAAAGAAGGAGAGAGAAAGAAGCAGTGTTAGTAACAGAGTAGAATCTGCTGCAAGAAATAGAAATATGATCTTGGGGAAAAAAAGAAAAAAAAAAAGGCACTTAACACCCAGTCGAAGCTTTTCATCATTCAGGCCAACTGGCTATTTAGTAAAAGAGTTTAGGAGGGAGAGAGATAGATAGAGAGAGGGAATGAGGGAGGGAGAGAGAGAGAGAGAGAGAGAGAGAGAGAGAGAGAGAGAGAGAGAGAGAGAGAGATACAGAGGCACTATTTGCTCCCGCCGGAACATTGGGTCAACACAACCACACAAGCTATTCTCAACGCAAGGGTAGGTAGGGGCCCATATTCCCTTTGAAGCATGGCACGGTACACAGGCTTTGATGTTTGTTTCTGGCTGATCATTTATTTATCTGGAGCAGTGCGCTGACACGGCTCTTGTGATGAAGCGCTGTGGAAGAGCCTCTTCAGAGAGTCAAGTTTCAATTGCACCTGAAATTCTGAGCTTAAGTCCAGTCTGGCTATGAGCCCAAAGTTCTTTCCCAAACCAATCATAGGCAACTTGTTGCATCCATAGGGGGACTAAAACGTGTCCGAATCTGACCCCAGCCAACAAAGTTTCATCTTTAACCCCAGTGCAGGTCATGGAATCCAACATGAACCCCACCGCAGACAACAGAACTCTGTCCGGACCTGATCGTAGGCTGAGGAAATTCAGCCAGAACCTGGCTATAGGCCAGATTGATTTCCTCAGAACGTGACCATAGCTGACAAACCTCAGTCTCAACTTTTAAGTAGGTACATGATCTGGTCTGAACTTTTGATTTTAGGGGGACATAACTCAGTCAGAACCCACCTGTATGCCAAATAAAATTTCACTCCGCACCCCACTGTAAGCATCAAAATTTAATTTGAACCTAATTGTTGGGGACAAAATAAAGCTTTAATTTGACTATAGAGTAGCATGGTATGTGAACCCAACTGTAGTATGGTATGTGAACCCAACTGTAGGATGACCATTGTATCTAAAATGGACCACGGTGGTCAAAATTCAGTGTAACCCTCATTGTGGCCATCAAAATTCAATCTGGACCCAAACTGGTCCACTACTGACACCGTGAGACATCTGAATTTGATGATAGGAGGCAATTTGATCTGAACAATCTCCGATACCAACTGTAACTAACTGTTAGATAGGGTTAGGGTCAATACCCCATCAAAAGCTGGGAGACCCCCTTTGAGAAGCCTGAACGTAGACCAGCGGATATCTGAAAAATGATGACCAGATAACCACAGCATGTCCTTTCAGGCAAACTATTTCAGGCTGTATTAAGGAGCAATTATGGTAAAGAAGGAAAGACATTCTGCGGTTTGCTCTTTTACCAAAAAATGAAGGACAACCTCTTGACTACATGTTTATTTCTTGCACAGTGTTACATAAGCTGAATTTCCATTAACATTACTGGCAAATTTGTCAGTCAAAATGGCCAGCAGCCCTGACAGCTGAATTATTTAGTGTATAAAGAGGCTGAAGACTTCAAAACGGCTCAAGAGAGGTTTGGTTCAGCCAATGGAGGAAAAATAAAATAGATCAACAACAGAGTGGCCTCTTGAGTTCTGAGTTGGGCAGGTGAGACAACTGTGGGGAGATACCACTTACCATTGTCATCATGCCAGACCGTTGAGACATCATTCACTGATGGTGTTAGGCTGGAGTTAGGCTGACTATACTGTGTTTGCGTCAAAGATTCAAGCAGTGGTATATATCAATCATCAAAAAAGGCAAAGTGAGGGCAAGAAGGGAGGAACAAAAGGCTTGTCACAAACACCTACTAGACTTATCACTAATCCTGGGCTCTTGTTGAGGCTCAAAATAGAAGTGTTTCTGAAGAATCACATGCCTCTTCCAGGGCTATGGACAGCAAGGGCTGAAAGCACGGATCCACCAAGTCCACATTCTTACAATTCATGTGATCAACAGTTTTATACCTTATTTGGGAATAACTTCCATCTGTAAGCCACTTGCTACCATTCTCCAGCAAGCTAATGTCAAGTTTAGCCCATCTGGTGATTTATGGGACAGCGGGGGTCTAGTGTTTAGGGACTAGGCTCCAGGATCAGAAGGTCATGGGTTCAAAACCTGAGGTACCCTTGCCCTAAGGTACCCTTGAGCAAAGAACCATTACCATTACTCATCAGGCACTGGATGGTGTGTGAGAATCAGACAGTGGGTCACTGCGTGCTGTGTCCACAAAGACAAAGAGTCACTTTCACTTCAATATTTTGGCCTTCTTGTCCTTCATCAGAAGTCATTTAAAACTTTGGTGGTCACATGGATATTTTCAAATCGCTCAACCCAGTAGACTGAGGAAATATTCTACAAAGTCTTTTTAAAGTTCTAATATCTTCCACTTGCATTAAACAAACACTAATTAAACTATGCTTAATTGGTTTTCAGAACTTTGTTTGTTTGGTTGATGGTAACAGATGAACAAACTTAAAGGCATCCTAAAAGCACAGCAGGTTTAAAGTAAACCAGGCTGTTTCGGGAGCTTTTCTTCGCAAGGCAGTTCTAAAAATAGCCGGCAAATAAATATACAAACACGGCATGCAATTTAAGCATGGTTTAGGCCAGATGAAATGCAGACACACTTCAAAGCTTCACCTAGAAACCTCTGCCTGATAAATCCCCAGTGGGCCGAGTAGCTGGCCTTGGGGAACCCCTATCCTAGGTCGCTGGACAATGAGGAACATTAACCTCGCTTTGGGTTTGAGTGGCAAGAAACATTGGCTGTGTTTGAGAGCTGATTCCTTTCAGTTGTTAGCAAAGCGAGTGGGAGGAATGCTTCCCTTCTCTTTAGCAATAACACTGCGGAACCCCCCCCCCAAAAAAAAAATGTGTGTTGTCATTCCTTTCACAATCTAAGAAGAGGAAACCCTCAGGTAACATAGCACAAGCTTAGAGCATCAAAGTGCAGGAGGCTGACTAGAAATCAGATTTTCACCACAAATGTGGGGGTTGGGAGATTGCTAGACACATAACTGGTAATTGAGTGGTGCCCCAGTTATGGGCGGGAACCAATTCATTAGCCCAGCCGGTCCCCTATTCACACTGATCACCTCCCTTTATCCTTCATTTCCACAATGAGGGGCTCAATCAATCCACGCCAGCCTCCACCTGAGCCCCAGTCTGGGTATGCAAGAGTCCACAGAGGACTTAACACTGACCAGGAATCATTATTTCCTCCTGTTGAGTCATGTTGGGCATTCAGGTTGAAGGCTGATTGCAGACCAGTGTAAAAGGCCCAGACTGTCTGAGCAAACAGTTGGCTTCTACTGCTATCCACCTCAGCCGGCCAGCATTGTACAATCAAACACACAGTACTTTGGAATCACCTTATTGCAAAACTTTACGCAGGTCAAACTTTATCTTTGGTATATCGAGTAGATTAAATGAAAGAATGAAAACAAATGTTTTAGTGGCTGCAAAGATGTGGCTACAAGATACAAGTTTCTAAACACTCAGTGTTCAATGAACTAATCCCCTGATCATCTGGAATCATCTGCCATGTCTTAACTTAGACTTTGTTCTGCTTGAAGGTTCATACGTAGATTACTGTGTGGATTAACCAACAACAATACTGTCCTTCAGGAAGATCTGGAGAACTGCTCAGGTACAGAGACTGGACTGAAAATGAGAGACAACAATACTGTCCTTCAGGAAGATCTGGAGAACTGCTCAGGTACAGAGACTGTACTGAAAATGAGACAAAAACACTGTCCTTCAGGAAGATCTGGAGAACTGCTCAGGTGCAGAGACTGTACTGAAAATGAGAGACAACAAACACAGCCCTTCAGGAAGATCTGGAGAACCACTCAGGTACAGAGACTGGACTGAAAATGAGACAACTACACTGTCCTTCAGGAAGATCTGGAGAACTGCTCAGGTGCAGAGACTAGACTGAAAATGAGACAAAACACTGTCCTTCAGGAAGATCTGAAGAACTGCTCAGGTGCAGAGACTGTACTGAAAATGAGAGACAACAAACATGGTCCAACAGGAAGATCTGGAGAACTGCTCAGGTGCAGAGACTGGACTGAAAATGAGACCAAACATTGTCCTTTTAGGAAGATCTGGAGAAATGTTCCTCAAGAAGTCATAAAAAAAAAAAAAAAAAAAAAACAAGAAAGAAAGCAAAATATGAAGAAATGAGGGCTCAAGATCTTTGTACAGTGCTGTTTAGCCATATTCTATTATACAGAAAAATAATAATCTGGACATTTTATCTGAATATTTAAGCATTCATTATTTCCATGAATGAGGGCTCAAGACTTGTATAGTATGTCCCATTCACAGAGAGGCAAACAAGTGCTCATTCACCTTTGTGTTTTAATGCAGTTCCACTGTGAACACACACACACACTACTACTCCAACTCCATCAGTGACTAAATTACACACATTAAGCAGCATTACTTGTACTTTGCACAAGGAGAGATTAAACCTGCTGAAAGGCTGAAGCATGCCCCGCTGTAGGTCACTGCGCTCAGCGCTGAAAGGCACTCTGGGGGATTTTCAATAATTTAACACACTCCTGTTTCCCGCACAAGGGGGTCTTCAGAGGGCAACAGATTTCTCAGAGACCCTCCAGAAAAGTGGAGAATTGCACATTTTACCAAATTAAAGAGCTGTATGTCACACAAAGAGCTCCATGTTATTTGTTAAACTGTAAGGTGGGCAGGCCAACAAGAGTGGGCAAATTACGCTCCATAATGTACGTTTGCGAAATCACAACTAAAAAATCATGAGAACGAGCAATAATGAAAGCCTAGGAGTTCTCTAGAGGACAAACCCGTCCACAGGAGGCAAATAAAAGTGTAGTATTGTTGTTCCACCATGTGTTAGCCTTTACAAGACCATCAGTTAGCAGGGCTTTTTTGCAGTCCCTCTTTAAAATTGGCCATGATTTTGGAAAGCAAGGTCAGAAATCTCCTTCCCAGAATTCACTTATTTGAAAAAGTAATTTCCACAAATGAATTAGATCATTCTTACAGTTGTTTTGCTATTTGATATGAGGGTGGCACTGTAGCGCAGTGGGTAGTGCTGTTGCCTCACAGCAAGAAGGTCCTGGGTTTTCATTCCCAGGCTGGACGGTTCGGTTGCTTTTTGCATGGAATGGACAGGTTGTCCCCGTGTCTGTGTGGGTTTCCTCCAAGAACCCTGGTTTCCAAAGACCTGGAGATGCTAGATTGCACCCTTGGTGAGTGTGTGTGTGTTTTTTTGTGTTTGTCCATGTGTCTGCCCTGCCATGGACTGGTGATCTGTCCAGGGTGTTTCCCCTAATCAGGACAAGCGGCTATGAAAATGAGTGAACGAGTGAGTGTGTGTTATGACCGTATTAGGCTTAAAGCCAACCAGAAGCCATGGACTGCAGAAGTGCACAGACTCCAGATAACCCGGGACAAAGCCTTCAAGTCGGGGGACGAGGCCACCCTAAGAACAGCGAGGGCGAACCTGTCTCGGGCCATCAGAGCAGCAAAGCGAGCTCATGCACAGAGAATCCATGGCCACTTCAGAAACACCAGTGACACGCGGTGCATGTGGCAGGACATTCAGGCCCTCACCAACTACAGGACATCTCTACCTGCCTGTGACGGTGACTCTTCCCTCCCAGATGCGCTGAACCACTTCTACGCACGGTCTGATGCTGTGAACCCCACGATAATGAGGAAGACCATGCCTCCTCCAAACGACCAGGTTCTCTGTCTGACCACGGCCGAGGTGAGAGGATCTCTACTGAGAGTCAACCCACGGAAAGCTGCTGGTCCAGACAACATACAAGGTCGTGTGCAGAACAGCTAGCAGATGTTCTCACTGACATCTTCAACATCTCTCTGAGCACCACTGTTGTTCCCAGGTGCTTCAAGACCACCAGCGTCATCCCAGTGCCAAAGAAACCATCTATCTCCTGCCTCAATGACTATCGTCCCATCACACTCACACCCATCATCATGAAGTGCTTCGAGAGGCTGGTCATGAGGCACATCAAGTCTCAAATCCCTCCCTCACTGGACCCCTGCAGTTTGCGTATCATCCCAACTGCTCAATGGACAATGCAATCTCCACCACCCTCCATCTGGCCCTTTCTCATCTGGACAGAAAGGACAGTTACGTCAGAATGCTGTTCATCGATTACAGTTCAGCATTCAACACCATCATCCCTCAGCACCTGAGTGAGAAGCTGAGGCTGCTGGGCCTGAACACCTCCCTCTGTAACTGGATCCTGGACTTCCTGACTGGGAGACACCAGTCAGTCAGGATCAGTAGCAGCACCTCCAACACCATCACACTGAGCACAGGAGCCCCCCAGGGCTGTGTGCTCCTTCCACTGCTGTTCACATTGATGATCCACGCCTGCACAGCCAAGCACAGCTCAAACCACATCATCAAATTCGCTGATGATACAACCGTGGTGTGTCTGATCAGCAGTGGTGACGAGGCAGCATACAGAGAGGAGATAGAACAGCTGACGGACTGGTGCAGAACTTTGAACATCGGCAAGACTAAAGAGATGGTTGTTGACTTCAGGAGACCACGTCGGGACCACTCTCCACTGAATATCAACACCTCACCTGTGGAGATGGTCCAGAGCACCATTTTCTCTGTGTTCACATAACCGACAATCTCACGTGGACCCTCAACACCAATTCCATCACAAAGTAAGCCCAGTAGCGTCTCTACTTCCTACGTAGACTGAGGAAAGCCCATCTTCCACCACCCTCACCATCTTCTACAGAGGAACCATCGAGAGCATGCTGAGCAGCTGCATTACTGCCTGGTACGGGAACTGCAACCTCTCAGACCGCAAGTCCCTACAACGGGTAGTGAGAACAGCTGAGAAGATCATCGGGATCTCTCTGCCCTCTGTACAGGACATTTTCATCACTCGCTGCATCCACAAAGCAACCAGCATTGTGGATGATCCCACACACCCAACCTACACTCTCTTCTCCCTCCTGCCATCCAGGAAAAGGTTCCGCAGCATACGGGCCTCCACTTCCAGGATGGGAAATAGTTTCTTCTCCCTGGCCGTCAGACTTTTGAACTGATAATCACCTTACCACTACTATTTATTTTTTGCACCCACACTTTAACCACAACATTGCTGCTCCATCACACTCCCAGCATGTGCTGCTTTGTTCTGTAACACTGCGGCTCTCAGAAGGATGAATGTACTGTCTATTGTTCTGTCTGTTGTTGTCTGCACTTGTTTGTTTGTCTTATATCGTCTTATGTATAGCACCAGGGTCCTGGAGGAACGTTATTTCGTTTCACTATGTACTGTATATATGGTTGAAATGACAATAAAAATTCCCTTGACTACCTGAAACGATATTTTAAATTTTGTTGAAGACTGACATAAAGGTGTTTTCAGATTAGAAGACCTGGTTTCTGAAATGAAAACCAAATGAAAGGTCCAATATCATCAAAATCTCTAAAGTTATCATCCTGTTTCTTGTTCTGTAACCATAGCAACTGTTTTGTCAAAAACTATTGTCAAGGCTGATGGGCCTTGATTTATAAACAGACCTCAAAAAGCATCCCTTACTGGCCTTTAATGCTGTTAATCAAACAGCTTGTTGAACATAATGTATTAAGTTTTCTTCTTTCGGCTGCTCCTGTTTAGAGGTTCATAGCGGATCATCTGTTTCTCTGCATCTTCCTCCTTCAAACCGACCACCTGCACCTCCTCTCTCACCACATAGGTCCATAAACCTCCTCTTTGGTCTTCCTCTTCTCCTCTTTCCTGGCAGCTCCATCTTCAACATCATCCTCCCAATACAATCCTCATCTCTCCTCTGGACATGTCCAAACCAGCACAACCTTGCTTCTCTAACTTTGTCTCCAAAATGCCGAACCGGAGTTGTGCCTCTAATATGCTCATTTCTAAAATGGTCCATCTTTGTCACACCCAACGAAAATCTTAGCATCTTTAACTCTGACATCTCCAGCTTCGCCTCCTGTCTTTTCGTCACCTGCTGCACGGTGTATATGGGTGAAATGCAGAGGTGTAATTTTGTTGTGGTTCACTGTGTGTTCTGCTGTGATTCACAAGAACAAGAATAGTCACTTTCACTTTTTTAATGTCTGATCTGCTACCCAACCTGTCTTTCCAATATATAAAATCCTAGCTAAATCTAGGACATTACTCTTCATGGCTCCAGCTTGGGACAGGCCCCCCAAAACATGTATGGTCTCCAAAAAAACAATCATGTCCCCATAAATCTGATGTATTATAGGTATGGTCACCAGAAAGTGGGGACGGTCCCCAAAAAGCAGTAATGGTCACCAGAAAATGGGAACATCTGGCCACCCTCTTTTACATTGTGCAACCAGATAGAGTCCAAGTTTCAGGTAACTAAAGTTCCACAGCAAAGTCAGTAAGGGTTAACTGATCAGCTAATCAAAGGAACATACCAGAAAAACAAAATGCAGGATGCACTAGTTGAAGAAAAGCAGTAAAATTGCCTTTAAATTTAAAAACACAAGAAAAAAATAAAAAAATAAAAAAGTGGGCTCTGATTTGGGATTCAAAGCAGTTCCTCTCTGGAACATTAAAGACGAGGCAAAGCCAAGAGTGGCGGCAAAAAGCGCGGGACGAGGCTGAGGGAAGCTTTGAGGGAAAGCGTGGACCCAACTGCTGATGAGAGAGAGAACCATTGTTTATCACTTGGTATTTTTTTCCATCCCTCACTTTCGATTTTGCTTTGAAGTGAGGCTGTATGAGGGAGCTTTCAGACAGTACCTGTCATGCATGTGTACACACACACACACACACCCTACACTCTTTCCAAAGAGTTTGGGGTTCATATTCATATTTTTAAACTTGAAATAGAGCTCAGATGTGCATGATTATGATGAAAAATTGTCTTCAATTGTCATTTCCTTATTTTTATTTATTTATTTATTTTTAAAACATAGACAGAGATCAAAAGAACGACACAGCAACCAGTGTACAATTTTTGATGTCATTATGCCACAAACCATCTTTCCACACACACCAGTTTATTCAGGTAATAACAGGAACCTAAAATCAGATTTCTGGTGGGATGTTTAATATCTACTGGAGAAGCTTTGACAGCCCTCAAAGCACCAAATGTTTGATCAGAGAAATGGTGGTCCATGCTTCTGGCATAGCTCCAGACTTATCCCAAGATGAGCTGAAGCTTTGCTGGCCCAATGCCTTACTAAAACACTTGATAACCACTTGATGTTGTGCAGGTCTGCTCATAACAAGCATGTTTTGCATGATAATAAATGGTGACGCATGTTAGAGCTAGGCTTAGAGTTTGCACCATAAACATCTAAACACATTAGGGAACAAAACACCTCCACCAAGCTTAGAGTACACAAAATGTCAAGAGCTCCACTCACAAGAAATCAAAATGTGTCTGGTTTTCCTAAAAGACATTGGTCCAAAAATGTTAGGATTTCAGTCCAACTCTTCAAGACCTAAATCAACAGAACTGTTCCAAAGTCCTGAGCCCCTCATTTCATAATATTTTGTTGGAAATCACCTTGTTGGTTCAAGAATGTTATTTTATTTCTGTCAAACTGTCTCACCTTTGGCATATTGAGTCGATTAAATGAAAGAAATGGGGGAAAAAAATGTTTTACGGAGAGGCTGCAAAGTGTTAAAGATACAATGTTCTAGCTAAAAGGGTTCCAACCAATCAGCATTTAGTAAAGGAATCACCTGATCATCTGCACCTGTTTCTTCACTGCTTCATGTCTTAAGTTCGACGCTTTGTTCTGTTTGAAGGTTCAGACGTAGATCACTGTGTGGATTAACCAAAAAAACTATCAAACTGCTCAAGTACAGAGACTGTACTGAAAATGAGAGACAACAACACTGTCCTTCAGGAAGATCTGGAGAACTGCTCAGGTACAGAGACTGGACTGAAAATGAGAGACAAAAACACTGTCCTTCAGGAAGATCTGGAGAACTGCTCTTCAACAAGACATTAAACATACAAAAGTTTGAAGAAATGAGGGGTTAGTTTTCAAAACTATTAAATGAAGTCAGGATTAAGAGCCGTGCTGTCCTGTCAGAGATGAAACTCACATGTCTTGGTAAAGAAAAACAAAGTGCAATTAACTGATAGTTCCACAAAGAACTCAAAAGGACAAAGGGTTCCTTCCTGATGAAAAGACTTTCCTGTAAATAAAGATACAAACTTCCACTCACAGCATGACATAGAGGGTTAACAACAAAGTGAAGTATTACTCAAATGAAAATCATATTTAGTATGTAAAGCAGGCTACAAATATTGCTGTGCTGATTGGCTGCCAGTTACCTGCGTTGTTGCCGAGTGGTGGTCAGTGGGTTAGGACGGTGGGCAGGGCTCGCTGTAGACAGGCGGGATTCAGAGCTTCCCTGGCTCTTCTTCCTGGCGACAAAAGAGACACGCCAGCACTGATGAATGGCTATCGGTCAAGGTCAACTTAAGAGATAACATTCGAACCAAAGACAGATGGCACTGCTGTTATCGGACCAAAACAAGAACGGTCAATTTCAAGAACAAGCTACTTTTGAGCTCATCTGACTGAACAAAAAGCCTGCTTTCCAAGCAAAAAAGCTGCCCTCGAACATTTCTTGCAAGTTACTTTGGTCTGTTTTGGCATATTTCTCCTCACCCATTGTTTTTTTCTAATAGCAGTAGCAAGCAGTTCCTGGAATAAATATTTCTAGGTGACAGTATTGCTAACAAATATTAGCCTGCAAGTAAAATTAAGATAACCTGTAAAGAAACCCAAATTCACTGCTGTGGAGGACATCGGTTGATCTATAGGCTGCTATCTACACGAGCAAGAACAGAAAAAGAACAGCTATGAAATCTCAAAAAGAAGTAAGGTCTGGGAGCAACATAGGATGAAGTGTGTCACATACGCATCAGCCTGATTTCGATTTAGGCAATGTTCTCTTCCTGTACATCCTGAAGTGTCAGCGCATGGAAGCCTTTCCTCCACCTATGACCATGAGGATCCACAAGTGAAGTAAACAGAAACTCCTAATAGTCTTCTGAGCCAGGCTTGGTTGTGTCCCTTTAAGGCCTAAAACTTCAGCCCCAAAGGATACTATTTGGAAGGGAATGTTTCAGTTCCAGCATTAATTCTTATTTCACATATTTCCATCCATGTGTGTCCTACAATCTGGAAACAAGTCTTATTCCACTTCAGCACCAGACTGTTGCAGCACATAGCAGCTTTTCCTCTTTTCTCTGCTCTTTCACAGGAAGCCATCGGAAATTTCTTCATTCTCGTTTGATGTGATATCCCACCTACTGGCACAACTTTCATTTTCTCCTCTTTCTTTTCCTCTACAGAGAGATGATACCAAAACACAAAGTCACATAATGCCATGGCATTTAACAAATAGAAGCTCGATTGATCAACCATTGGATTGCATCATTATTAGCAAACGAAGCGAGCACTGCAAGTAAAAGGAAAAACTCCACATTTGCCGTTCAAGGACACTGTTGGGAACGTTTCATTCAGATGAAAAGGATTTCTAACCGCAGAAAGGGGACTCCTATCAAACATCCATGCAAGAACGCAACGGATTAGGCAACATTTGCATCATGTGCTGCACACACTTTCATTTGAGGACCTCGTAGCATTGACACGCAGCATGCCATCAAGACAAAAAAGATGGCGTGCCAGAAGGAAACGACGAGTCAAGGATTTGCGAGGATGAGTGCTGGATGGAATAAATTTGTTCCAATTCTGATAATGATGCCAACTCTCAGAGCCCTTTAAAGCTCTTAAAGGTATAGTTGGCCAAAAACAGGA
Organism: Hepsetus odoe; assembly: GCA_017165825.1. Classification (NCBI taxonomy): domain Eukaryota; kingdom Metazoa; phylum Chordata; class Actinopteri; order Characiformes; family Hepsetidae; genus Hepsetus; species Hepsetus odoe. The sequence continues at coordinate 4,702,886 of CM029390.1, read as the reverse complement.
GATTTCCGACCTAAACGATCCTCTAGGACGTGTTTGCAGATTTGCTTTAGTACTAGACGGCCAAGGTTGCTAAAACTACAGCCAAATCTTTGCAGTTGGTGAAGACAAAGACAATTAGTTCATTGATTTATTACAACGTGTATGAACAAATATGTAAATCCAGTCTAGAGTTTGTAGATTCTAACCAGCTTTAAAGTCAATATTTGGTACAACCGCCGTTATTCTGCACAGCCTGAACTCTCTTAGCCGAGCTTCGTTATTTCTTTAAGTTATCTTCAGGAACACTTTTCCAGGTTTCTTGATGTTCCACAGCTCTTTTGCCTGCTGTTCCATTCTCTTTTCATTTTCATCTAGGCAGGGACTGCACTGAAACTGAGGGCCAAAAACATTGTCCTTTAGATTGTTTAAAAAAAAAAAAAAAGGTTGGCAATTTGTAAGCAAATTGTGAATAAATGAAGGTTTGGCTCAAGATTATTGCATGGCACGTCACTTTGTAATGCTGTCATCCAATCAGGACCCTTCCATATCCTCATTCCAGGGGACATGGACAGTGATGTCCGATTTCTCTTGCCCAAGCATTTTGGCGGTGCTTGACTAAAGGAGGCCGAAACGGCAACAAATGGCGCAGTCCTTAGTATTCCTTTACCTCTTCAAACGCTCTGTAATATGCAAGATAAATACGAGTGTGGGCCTATGGCACTTGGAATTAGGCCATGGCACAGATTTATGTTCAATAATAAGGGTAATGGAGCTATTGTAGAAATGCTGTCGGGGGCTCGGCTTGATTGATCTGTCTCTGCACGAGTTCTGGTAATGGAGACACATCTATCTCTGTGACGCATGGGCCAGGGCACAAGCGGCTATAGCTCTGTGCACGGAGAGAGAGAGAGAGAGAGAGAGAGAGAGAGAAAGAGAGAGAATCTTAATTAAAGCAACATTTTTGCCAAAAATCTAATGATATAGGATCTTGGGGCCTCTTCAGACCTATAGGTCGATTGCTTTGGTCTGCAGCAGGGAGGAAACCGTAACAATATCGTTTAATAAGATTTGCTCTGGTTCCATTTGCTGCAACATTATTTCTGAACGAACCCAAATCCACTAACCTTCACCGGTTATCTGGTGTTAATGCGTTAATGCGGATTACCACCTCCTCTAGTTTTACAACGGCTTCCTTACTTTCAAAAATGATCATAAATGTGGCACAGTTTGGAAAGAACGTCTCATGCATATCCCAACAAGATCCTGTGAAGCTCTGCGTCTGCAAACATCTATTAGGAGATCTTCAACATCTCTTCAGCACTCGTGAATAAAAAGGCCTCTTCCGTCGCTTGGTCCAGGATGGCTCCTGATACTTTCTCCCCAGTTGAACCACAGCAGTTTGCCAGATGATGCAGCTACTTATTTTGGTCCACTAACTGCATCCGGACCTTCGCATACAAATCAAATCAAGGGTATGAAGGTCCAATTTTCTTCAAATCTATTAATGGAGGGCAGGACCGTAGCTAATGAGGTAAAAAGTTACTTTACTTTATGGAGGTAAACAAGTTCTAGCAGAACTGAGAGAAGTTCTACACCCAGCAATGTAACCCCAGAATTTTGACAAGCATCTGGCAGATATTTCTCAATATTCACTTTGAAGGATGTTTACCTTATAAAATACAGTATTGGATTTCTTGAAATGCTAGTGGAAAACAATGAGCACCCAAGAAGGTTAATGCAATTAGTACTGTGCACTCGAATTCCTGAAGGTTTTCAGCTTTAACAGAGGGGGCATAAAACAGAAAAATTCTACAAGAGTGACTGTGCATCTGGCTGGCTGCAATTCCCAGTGCTCAGACTGGGTTCCTCTGTGGCAAGGCTGGGAGGGAAGAGAACAGAAGTGTTCCTTACCGATGCACTTTAATGTGCGACTTCAGCGTGTCGAGCCTAATTGGCAGGCTTCGCCAAAGACAGCCCGTCCCTAATGACGATAACGATCTCTCATTAGCAGGCGCTAACCTTCACAAATCCTTCAACAAAGCAAGCTTAAAACAGGCCACTTCACCATCGTCGGCAGCCAAGAGTTGGCGATAAACTGTCTGACCGTCAGCCCGGCGCAGACAACTCTCTCTCATTCTTCTTCTCTCAATCGAAGAGCTCCGGTCCAAAGAACAGATCTTAGAACATCTAACATTACGTTTACATTTACGGCAATTGGCAGACGCTTTTATCCAGACTTCCATGTCCTAATTACAGGGACAGTCCCCCCGGAGCAATTCAGGGTTATGCTCAGGGACCCAGCGGTGGTAGTGCCAGAGGTGGGATTTGAACCTGGGACCCCTTGAGCCACAGGTCTATAGACAAGTACCCTACCACTAGACCACCAAAACCCATCTTAATCCTCATGGACATTCATTTAATATTTTATGAAACTTGCATATGATGTTCAAAGTCATTTCTGGAGCAGCAAATATGCCTGAAGTTTTACCTTCCTACTCCTGGAAAAAAAAAAGCTACTTTTCAGGTACTGTTCAGGAGTTCATTCATCAAGGTACGGTGTACCCTCAAAAGGTACAAAGGGGACTAATTTTGCACCTTAAATATGTTTCTTCCAGAAAAAGAGGGTAGATTTATATGTTTTCATAAAGTAGAGGAGAAATAGAAAGAAAAAAAAAACAAAAAATCTGCTATATGTTGGAATTGTGTTCCTTGACTAAAGGTAATGAAGGCATACCCTTAAGGGGGCCACCCACGGGACACCCCAGTAGCTTTTTTGCCGAAAGCATGGAGACTCATCTTTATGCAGGTTTTACCTCCAACCCAAAATCTGTCAATCCTGTCTGAGTCGGCTGTTGTAGGCACAGGTTGTGATAATCCAATGGGGAAAACGCGGAGTTCTAAATTACTGTTCAGTAGTGGATGTTATATCCTAAATCACTCTGAAAGTGAAGAAGAGTGAAAGAGTGACAATTTGTCATTGTGAAACATGGTACACAGCGAACCACAGCGAAACCCATTCTCTGTATTTAACCCACACACACCATGTGTGATTTGGACAGCCAAATCCAGCACCCGGGGAGCAGTGATGGGAACAGTATTTTGCTCAAGGTTACCTCAGGACAACCTACCAGTTCAGGACTCAAACCCACAATATTTTGATACTGGGACCTAGTCCTAAACCTCCAGGCCACCGCTGTCCCACCACATCTAGCTTTGCCCTCTTTATCCAAGTCATATGAATGCCAAATATGGCACACTGATCTATGGCTTGTAACCGTGTGTCACTCTGATGGTCCATCATACCGCCATTAGTTCAGCTTCCTTTTGTCAAGTCATGGCTAATTAAGCATTTCTGCTATTGCAAGCTAAAAACTATTGCGAAGTGAAAGTGACTATTCTTGTCATTGCGAGGTCACAGCACAGCACACCACAACGAAATTGGATCTCTGCATTTAACCCATGCACACAAACCGTGCAGCAGGGGGCAGTTATGAAAGCGCCCGGGGAGCAGTGACAGGAACGCTACCTTGCTCAAGGTTACCTCAGGGCAACCTACTGGTAAGGGGTTTGAACCCACAATCTTCCAATCCTGTGGCCAACTCCCTAACCACTAGGCCGCCAAAAAATGTTAAAAATGTTTTTTGCTCGTCTCCATGAGCTCAGATTACTAGGGTAAAATGTTAATTTACCTCCTAAAAGATGGACACCGTACCATTTATAGATGTTCTATATTCAATATCTACAGTAAATCTTGGAAGAATGAAGCAATTGTCACCCAAAAATTCAAAATGACTGGATAGCTCACCAGAGAACCTGCCTGAATTGTTGTTTATCGATTGAAAATCCATTCTTAACCCATTTTTAATTCTGAAAACCCACTTCATGATGGATGTCCATGAAACATTTACTTCTAGTTCACCCCAAATAGTAAGGGAGTCAAGGATTCTAGTACTTTTATAAAAGTATATGCACCTTAAAGGTCAGGAACAGGTCAGTAATGCAGATTGTTAAAACGTTGTCACTTACTGTTTGAATAGGCACACTAGACGAGAAAAGTAGGCAGTCACGTGTAATCACTTCTTGCCTAAAAATATGCTTTAGATTGGTTGAGAGGGGCAGATTAGATCTAAAATTGGGTTAGAAATTGCATAAGATATGTCTCAATCCCACCATTACCAACCCTGACACCACTCTAGGGCCAATCAGGTCTCGACAAAACGAAGGTCACATCGGCATGTTTCAAAGGTCTGGAGGATCCCTCCAGACACGACCCCCAAATTGCCCTTCCGCCAGCTAGAGCGAGGTCTGGGAGGCTAACTGAAAAACCTTCCCAAAAAATGAATGCCTGCTATTACTAGACCTCTCAAAAGGCAGGTGACGTCCTCTCAAGTGCTTCAATTTGCCAGTGAAAAGCACTTCAACTACACACTGACCTTTCAGCTCCTCACTCTCCCCTCCTCATCCCTTCCCACCCCATACAAAAAGAATTTTGGAAAGTTCACCTCACTGGTCCATCAGTGTTTTCACAGGAGAAGGAAACGATGGCTTGAAAATTGCCAGGAAAAAAAATGGATTTCAGAAAAGCTTCTGGGCTTGAGAGTTTGAATGCTCCAGCAAAAGTTCTGGCCTGTTCACCAAGGGAGGAGAAGCTGAGGTGATGGTTGGATAAGCACACAGGGTTCTCCACACTTCCCACAGAGTTTCAGCCTCAGAACTCGTTATTTTGACCAGTTCCTTCGGACGTCCATTGGCTCCCTTGGCTTCCTTGGAAACCTCACAGGGCCTTCTCTAATGAGAACTAAAGAGAGATTGTTACTTCACCATGAAAGTAGAGCATGTAAGAGCATGGCATGGCATCACACTTTATCAGAGACGGAGAAAGAAACTATGAAATCTATTTTCAACCAAAGCTTAAACTGAAATTTTTGAAGGGCAGAGGCTCAATTAATTAATAGGCAGCTTCCGATGGACACTCTTCCACAGAAGTACCATCTGATATCTACTGCATGATCTGCTGGCCACATTAGTCAACAGCAGTCTGACTGGCTATCTCCATGCACCTTGATGGAAAGTGATTTTGCCAACAGTTACCTCCTATCGACTTTTGCAGCAATATTTAGTCACTGAATTTTTTTCAAAACCTGTGTGTAAAGCTCAGATCATGTCTTTAAGGTCATCAACAGCTTTATTCAAAACATTCTCAACTTAGTGGTTTCCTATCGTCTGCCAACACACATCCTTCCATTCATGTTTGTGACATGGTCCTATTTTGTAAATTACCTTGTTGTTGAGGTCTATAAAAACAATTTGTGGTGGGTAATTTTGTATGAGTCAGATGGTCCTTTCCTGTCAAATTAGCAGCTACTTCACCAAATTAAGCAAGAAAACAGACTAGACTCTCTGAGGATGCACTGTCAGAAAAGAAAGGTACCGTACAGGTAGGTGGTTTTGCTTCGAGGTACAAACAAACCATCAACCATCGCCAAGGGTCCAAGTCAAGGAAAGGTGTATGGAGACGAGGTTACTCAAAAAACCTAACTACAATGACAGATGAACAAAATGATTTCTGTTAAAGTTGGAAAAATGTTTGTTTTTCCAACTCTGTCATACTGCAGGTCACACCTGAAAACCTGGTAAAAGGTAAGGAGAAGAATTTCTCTCACCAAAAAGGTCAAAAAGGACATGCATAATACCATAAAAGAACCACTTTTGGCTACCTCGATGGACTGATGGAACCTGATGTAAAAGTGAACAATCCCTACAATACATTGAGGGTATCTACTCTTGACTGATCAAAAATGCTTCTTCTATGGCATTACCCAAAGAACCCTTAGCATTATGTTTTTAATATGTGGAGACGCATATGAACTCCAGTCCATATACTTTTGTATCCCAATTTAACTCCTAGATGCGACCAATAAGTATCCTAGATACGATACGATCAATCAGTCCTTCACTTGGGCAGCAGGACTTTGGTATTGCCAAGCTAATGACCTTGATGGAAGTAATCCACAACCCTCCAATCTCAAGCTCCAAACGTCCCAGCTTTTGATCCAGCGATTTGTCTTGGAGCTGAATCTTCCTTTAGTGTCAAAACTAACAGCTCAACTAAGACTCTTATCAGACTTCAAATAGTGTTTGATCTAGAACTCAGCCTGGGAATACAGGTACTAGATAGAGCAGGAACTATCTTTGAGTTTGGAGACTTGTCTGGACCCATGATACACTCCTTGTTTCCTGTCTGGGAGCTCAAAGAATCAGAACCTGTCTCAGCAACTTTGGATGTAAAGATCAATGTAGATATTTAGGAATATTCCTTTTCAAACCCCATCTCTGGAAGTCTACACCCAATAATGGTTCACTGGGGATCAAAGTGATAAGGATGATGAGAAGAGGAACAGACAAAAATAAAGAAAAACTAACAGACATGGAAGGTCAATCTTAGTTTCTAAAGCCTCATTGACCATAATCTAGGATGAAGAACCTGTTCATGCATAGCAGCTTCTCTGACAAAAGCAGAACTTTCCAAATATGAGTTTTAGCAGAAAGTCCAACTGAAAGAAAAGATGATGGGCATGCAGGAGAAGGAGATGCTGACACATCCATATCTTCCCTGAATGTGTGTGTAAAGAATGCTTTTGCCCATAAAACTATTAGAACTCATAGAAATAAAATCGTAAGTAGAACATTCTGTTTCCAGTAAAGTTGAGTGCCTTCTCTGGGAAAGACTGTGAAAATGGTCAAGCCACCACAAACATATCAAACCACAGCTTTCATTATTTTTTCTTTTTTCTAGTGTTATTTTTGTTTCTGGGATAAATAAATGATTACTGGTCACATAAATAATTTAGTTGATCAAATTCTCAGACTTTCACATGGCACTGTAATTATCAGTGCAACTTCTAGAGGCAATCACATGGGCAAGGCAATGGAACATGCATAATACATACATACTTAATTATGCATATTCCTGAGAACACACAGAATAAACTATTGTGTGTGTTTATATTATATACACACTTTAATTATAATTATATTTAAGTGGTTTAAGTGGTTAATAAGTGAGATTTTTTTTGTGATTTAGTTTTTTTGCTGACTTTCAGAGAAATAAAATGACAGCTACATAGAATTAATTTACATATTTAATTATTTTTCTATCTGAAAAAATTTGTATTTTTTGGAACAGTTATGAAATAAATCAGTCAGTCTATTATTAATTAACATTTACATTTTAATATGGGAAATAATTGGCAGTTAACTTTTTATTCTCATCAAAAAGGGTATAAAGAATAAAAAAAAAAATTAAAAATCAACAGCCAGAGTATAGGTAACTGTTTCTGTCAAAACATCCATCCATCCATCCATCCATGCATTTTCTGAGCTACTTATACTAGGCGGCTGGGCACTTAAACTCATTCCAGCAATTTATGTTGGAGAAACAGGCTGGACACATCAAAGGGGCAAATTAGCATCTCTATTCCTTTTGACCTGCAGGTCTTTGGACTCCAGAAACCAGAGCACCTGCAGGACAATCCAGACAGACCCGAGGAGAACAAGCAGACCCCACACAAGAACAACACCTGACACACACTTCTTATTCAAAATAATTCGTTACTAAAAAAGCTGAAATGAAAGATGCGAAGTACAAGCTGAAATACTTACACTGATCAGTACAAACAGTCTTAAGAGGAATTCATGGTGCCACCTTAAGTAAAAAATAAAAGTGGAGAAATGATATTGAAAGTGCAGCCCATTATACAATATTGTGCAAAAGTCTTGAGCCCCCTCATTTTGCTTCTAAAAAGTCTCATGGATTTTAATATATTATTGAGGAACAGTTCTCCAGATCTTTCTGAAGGACAAAGTTTTTGTTTCTCATTTTCAATCCACTCCCTGAACCTGAGAAATTCCAGAGCCCATCTGGAGCGTGTGAAATCATCTCCAAGAAGTACGGGAAACAAAAAGCAGCCGACGTCCAAAGAAGAGCTTTGGCATGTCCTTCAAGAAGCCTGGAGAACGAACTGACTGTACATGGTACTCAATCCCGGTCCCTGTAGTCTCATTTTCTTACAAAATACAGGACTGTATAAAAGTTTTAGGCAGGTGTGAAAAAATGCTGTAAACAAAGAATGCTTTCAAAAATGGAAGTGTTAATCATTTATTTTCATCAATCAACAAAATGCAGTGAATGAACAAAAGAGAAATCTAAATCAAATCAAAATTTGGTGTGACCACCCTTTGCCTTCTTGGCTGGTAGGTTGTTCCAAACATGACTGTGTTTCAACCTCCGTGTGACATTGATGGTCATCAGTACCTGTCTGGTAAAATTGGTTGATCATACACCGACTATAATGCTACAGAATCCCTGACTTTGTGCAAGTGTACCTAGAAGAACTGATGCTGGTTTGAAGGCAAAAGGTAGTAACACCAAATATTTATTTGATTTAGATTTTTCTTTTGTTCGCTCACTTTGCATTTTGTTAACTGATCAAAAAAAACCAATCATTATTTATATTTCTGAAAGTATTCTTTGTTTACAGCATTTTTTCACACCTGCCTAAAACTTGTGCACAGTACTGTATAAAGATGATAATGGAAAGAGAAGGAAAATACAGTTTAATCCAAAACTAAATGAAATTACTATGTAATTAATTATGTAATAAATTGCCTACAGCCTTGTTATTATGGTTTTATTACACTGTAATAACAGTGATAAAGAAAATTAGCAAAGCTGCTAAAATGGTGTTTTATTTTATTTTAGTGTTGTTTTTGGGTAAAAGGAGCTTGCATCAGTTTGGTCCTACTGGTTAAAGGACAGAAGAGGCAGACAGCCTGTATTTTCTGGCCTTTTCAGGCTGATGTGTGGTGAATTTTTCACCCAAGACTTCACTCTCCGTTCCCGTCTCGCTGCTCTGCGGGGTTTATTAAAAATGCCAGCTTTATCAAAAAAAGTCCTAATGCAAATCTGGAGGTAGCTCGGCGTTCAATTATGCGAGTCCCGTCCGCTGCGGCCGGCTCCAGAGAGGGGACAGGCGCGGTAATGAAATTCTTTAAAAGGAGAGCTCCAAAGAGAAGGAAGCTCTAATATAGTCTACTTTGGCCTTAGATGGAGAGGATGATTATCTCCTGCTACTCGCACGAGCTTCAGTGTTTGGTGCATCAGTTTTAGACTCCATTTGAATGTTCAGTCAAGGTTTGAAAATCAGCAGGCAAACAGCATTTTCCCCCCCACATTGTTTTTGAATTATTTTCCTGAGGCATTTGTGTATCTTAAGAATTATCCATATCTACAGCACTGTGCAAAAGTTTTAGGCAGGTGTGAAAAAATGCTGTAAACAAAGAATGCTTTCAAAAATGGAAGTTGATCAGTTATTTTCATCAATCAACAAAATGCAGTGAATGAACAAAAGAGAAATCTAATCAATATTTGGTGTGACCACCCTTTGCCTTCAAAACAGTATCAATTCTTCTAGGTACACTTGCACACAGTTTTTGAAGGAACTCGGCCGGTAGGTTGTTCCAGACATCTTGGAGAACTGACCACAGATCTTCTGTGGATGTAGGCTTCCTCCCATCCTTCTGTCTCTTCATGTAATCCCAGACACACTGGATGATGTTGAGATCAGGGCTCTGTGGGTTTTCCCCCCAAAACAACTTCAGCATCCAAACTGGTCAAATAAGAAGGCATCAGCACAGCTTCACGAAGATGGTTTAAGAGCAGCAGTGGCAGCTCATTAAACTCAAGAAGTGTGTTTTGCTGTTTAACACCTTGAACTCTTTGTATTTCCTCAAATCATTCTTAAACAGTGTAGCAGGACATTATCTTGCTGAAAGAGGACACTGCCATTAGGGGACACCGTCACCATGAAGGGGTGAACTTTGTCACCATCATGTTTAGGTGTCAATATAGTGTCTACATGAATGTAAGATTCAAGGTTTCCCAGCAGATCGTTGCCCAGAGTGTCCCGCTGCCTGTGGTGGCTTGCCTTCTTCATATAGTTCATTTCACACCTAGCTGTCCACCTGATGTTCAAGATATGATCAATTGAAGCACCGTCTTCCAAAAGCTCCAGGGTCCAGTTGAAAGTGAAAAAAGTGAAAGTGACTATTTGTGTCATTGCGAGGTCACAGCACAGCACACAGTGAACCACAACAAAATTGGATCTCTGCATTTAACCCATGCACTCAAACACCGTGCAGCAGGGGAGCAGTGACGGGGACGGTACCTTGCTTAAGGGTACCTACTGGTAAGGGGTTTGAACCCACAATCTTCCGATCCTGTTGCCAACTCCCAAACCACTAAGCCCCCGCTGCCTAGTTGTATTGTGGGAGGATAGTTGGTGGACATGGGTCAGCATGGGCACCCTGACTGGTCTGCAGCCCCATACACAGATCTCGCTCTCAAAAAAAAAATTCTAATGATTTTTTCTAAACAATGACATTTTGAAATAACTTTAGTTCCCGTTAGAAGAAAACCTCTTAGGAAAAACTCATTTATCCTACAAAATATGGAAGAAGGAAGCAAATCTTTTAAAATAATATGAAATCTAAATAAAACTGGACAGTTTGCGTCCAATAAAGACCACTTCTAAATTATTTTTCCTCTATTTTTGCAAAACCAGCCTTCCATACAAAAAGGAAACTCGAACAAACTGCCTTTAACTGTCAGTAACTGGCACCTCTTTTATTAAAGCTGCAAACCTTCATGTAAAAGTTGGGGTTTTAAGGCGCTGTTAAACAAATAACATTGATCATTTGTTCCTCAGATTTCTCCACTGGCCTGAAAAGCACTGCTGTGTCAAGTTTACACAACAACAAACCATCAGCTCAACTTCAGCATCCAGACTGGCCGAGTCAGATCAGAGCCGTCGTCTCCTTGAAGCCGTGATGATGTCTTCTTCTAAGATCGGCAGCAGCGGCTCATTAAGCTCGAAAAGGGAGTTTTGTTGTTTATGAATTAAAGATTTAGCCTCAGACAAATGTAGGTCGTTCACAAAGCAGAGGAGTTTTATTTCAAAAGAGCCTCGTTGCGGAGGCAGCTAGCCCCTAAACTGAGCTTTTGTTTTGCATAAACGCGAAATACATGGAGACGAAGCTTCAGAAACAGGCCCGTTTTCTTCTAATTAAAACATCAGTGTGCATTTTTTTATTTTTTTTTTTATCCTCACGGTTTTTTTTTTTGCATCTGCTTTCACATTCTGGGTGGGAATCTAGGTTTCCCTCTATTGATCCAACTTAATGGGGAATATCGACCAAGTTTTCAGCCACGCAATTTGGAGGAAAACACTCCAATTAATGCTACAGACAAATAACTTTAGCGTTTTGTTTTTTTTTGTAGTATTTGCATAATATGACATTCTGGACTGATATTTGTTTGGCCCAATGATTTATAAAAAGGCATGTTGATTATGATCCAGTTTGGTCCAACAGTTTCTTTAAAATATTCCAGTGTAAAATCACTTGATAGGTGCATAATAAAACATATATAGTTTAAAGAAAACACATTTTTATTCGTTGTAGGGAATTCACTACTTTACGCTTTTGTTGTAGCTTGGAGAGGAGTGGTCTGAAGAGCAATATGGGAGTTACATTTCTAGCAAAGGGGGAAGGTTGTTAAATTTTTTTTTAGGCATTTCTGCTAACAATGAAAGGAACTTTAGCACAGGGAGGGTAACAGCCAGGAGTGGACGTTGTGCAATTCAGCCTGGGACCATGTTCAAGTCAAGTTCTTCTCAGTTCGGTCAGCTGGGGCGGAAGATCTTAATCCCGACCAACCCATACGTGGTCTCTCCGGTCAGGAAGGTCTGGTCTTGCTGTTCCTTTCTGCTCAGGATCTTCATCCAAAGCGAGAACATCACAGAGCTTTATTCTCTTTCAAATCTCCATAAGAACATAAACAGCCTACATGATGCGTTGCCATAAGGCAGGGTCTCCTGCAGGCTGGGAAACAGCAGCTGTTATGAAACACTGACATAAGAACACCCTCCAAAATTCGGCTCGCACTTTCAGCCCACAAAAAAAGATAAAACTGCTGAGGCCATTTTTTTCCCCCCTCTCACATTAAAGTGGGTCAAAATACATCTTTCACGGTAATTACAGCATTAAAGCTGAGGGAGGCTCTCCGCTGTAGCTGGAGGATCTGATGCCAAGAGGGGAGAGAATGAAATTGAGAGCTAGAGCAAGAGAGAGCAGCCATTATTGATTAAAGTGCTCATGTAATGAGAATTTTCTTTGCTTTTAGGCAATAAAATTGACATACATCATAAACACGGCGCGGACGGTGTAGCTTCGTCCCGGATCACCATGCTGGTGTGTAAATATGTTTCTATCAGGCTGTTAATTCCTTCCTCCCTGATAACCGGATGTCCCATTTCAGTCTCTTGTACACTTCCATCCATACACTATATGACCGAAAGTATGTGAGCATTCCTTCTAATAAGAAACCTCAGATGTTTCAGGCACATCATCAGCTAACAGGAGTAGAAAAATCCTCTCCATAGAGACAAAACACTGGTTTGGAGAATCTGATGGATCTGTTTACCAGAAAATAAATAAATAAGATATGAATAAATACCTTGCAAAAGGCTTGAGGCAACACTCTGCAAATTTCAATTGCCAAAAGCCAGACTTTCTTCTATTTTTAATATATTTTTGAGGAACCATTCTCCAGGCTTCCTGAAAGAAAGGTTTTTGGCTTTCATTTTCAGCGCAGATGCAGAAGCGTTATCCAGAGTTTTAGAAAGTTCCTCAAGAAGCCCGGAGAACTGTTCACGAAGAAAACTTAAAGAAACAACGACGTACATGATGTGAAGTTCCGTTAGCAGGCTAGCTTGTCATTGTCCATGCAACTTTTTTCAAACTTTTTTCAAAACCAAAAGAGATAAATTCAGGCTTTCACTCATCTACATGCATGCAACAAGGAACCAGACCTTGACTCCCAAAAACTGAATACTGCTTGAATGAACTCCTGGGTGTTTAGAAGAATGATCGTTCAAGGAAGTGAAGTAACAGAGCAGTGGTTATTTCACAACATCTACCTGGTCATCAGTTAACCAGGTGGATCTGCTGAGATCCAAAGGAGGTGAAGACTGACATTTGTGATGCAGGGTGGAGGGAAAGGGTTTGACTGATGTCATTTCTTTTCCAGTGAAGTCAAACATCAGAGGTGGCACGTCAATAGATTGTGAAGGAGTACAACGACCTACAAGGTAAAACGGTGTATTTTGAGGTTTATTCCAAAAACCCAGCACACACAAACACACACACACACTCTCTAATCACTGATTCTGACCTCGCTAGCCTTCCCGACGTCTCACCCGCAGCTGTGAGTGGGACACACCGGGTGCCAGATGGCTCTGTTGATACAGTCGGATCCGATCCATGATGAAGTGGCACAAACAAACCACCGTGGCTGAAAACTGCAGCATTATTGTCTGAATGCAGGACCGACCCCTCTGGTTCATCGTTTATGGAGGCTTGCCTGCTCTTCTAGCTGCATTATTGTCAATGGTGTAGGGCTGGGACATGGTGAAATATTCCCTGGGTAAGTGAGAAAGCCTGTAAGCTTGGAGGTGCTCAAATAATCAACTTTAAATTTAAAAGATGATTTTGATATTAAGGGACAATGGACATAAAATAATCGGCATAAACGACTGAACTGAAGGTTAGTGTTGACGTTCCCAGCAGCTTTACCTTTGGCTGGTAAAGATCTAATGTATTGGACTCTGCATGCATGGGTTCCAATCCCACCTTCACGAGAGTTATTGAGGCTGCGGTGGTTTAGTGTTTAGGGGTTAGGCCCCAGGGTCTGAAGGATGTCGGTTCAAGTCCTGGACCAGCAGGTTAATCTGAGTAAGGTGCCATCCCCACCACTGCTCCCTGGATGCTGGACATGGCTGTCCACTGTAGCACGGTATGTGGGGGATTAAATGAAGAGGCTGAATTTTGATGTGGTTCACTGTGTGCTGAAAGTGACAGTCACTTTCACTTTCACTTTCACTCACTCTCAGCTTAGTTCTAAAAGCCAATTGAAATGCGACAGAAAATAAACTCACTAATACAGCAGTCATGTGACTTAATTTGATAGTAACTGCATGGTAATGAGTAGCTGATTGGATGTTGGCCCGTTATGCCATCCTTGGGCAATTCTGGCATCGGTGTGGTGTGTTTTGTCCGTTCCAACAGCAAATCATCCAACCTACAATGTTGTTTAAGATACAGGAGAACCACACGTTCTTCTCTAAAGCGCAATGCCAAGAAAAGGGCCTTGAAGCTGACCGGGGGCTCTTGTCCATCATTCGCCATGTCAACTTTACACTCGATGGTCCACACTCTTCCTTTGAAGCATTTACTCCAAACTCTTGATGGGAGAAATGTTTTAAAGCAATAAAGATATTTCAACTAAAATTGAGCTTAAGCACCATCCTGGTGTCTACATGGACTCTGGATGTGCACTAAAGTGTCTTCAGATCAGGGAAACTCCACTGCTTTTCCAAAACTCTGGTATAAGATCATCAAGATGTAAATGTCTTTGTTTTGCTCCTTCCTTCTTAAAGCTTTAATTTCTGGGTTCCTTATTTTGAAAGCAAGTTAGGAGGGAAAGAAAGTGAGAAAGAAAGAAGAGATATACAGTACTTTGCAAAGGTTTTAGGCAGGTGTGGAAAAAATGCTGTAAACAAAGAACGCTTTCAGAAATGGAAGTGTTCATTTATTTTCATCAGTCAGCAAAATGCAGTGAATGAACAAAAGAGAATCTAAATCAAATCAATATTTGGTGTGACCACCCTTTGCCTTCAAAACAGCATCAGTTCTTCTACGGAACACTCGCACACAGTTTTTGAAGGAACTCTGCTGGTAGGTTGTTCCAAACATCTTGGAGAACTGAGCACAGATCTTCTGTGGATGTAGGCTTCCTCACATCCTTCTGTCTCTTCATGTAATCCAGACACACTGGATGATGTTGAGATCAGGGCTCTGTGGGGCCAGAAGAACTGATGCTGGTTTGAAGGCAAAAGGTAGTAACACCAAATATTGATCTGATTTAGATTTTTCTTTTGTTCGCTCACTTTGCATTTTGTAAATTGATCAAAATGAACAATCATTATTTATATTTTTGAAAGTGTTCTTTGTTTACAGCATTTTATCACACCTGCCTAAAACTTTTGCACAGTACTGAACATGCTCAGTTCTTAAGGTGTCAGGATTGTTCACAGTGGTGGTGAATGGAACCAGACATCTGCCTCTGAAAGCTGAGTCACAGTGGCCAGGAAATCAAATCCAAAACCAAGAATCAACACACGCGCACACACACACACACACACACGAGGGTGGAGACACAGTTGGTTTTTATTTACACATAATGTGACACTAAGCAAACGTAAACATGTGAAAGTCTCACTCCCTCCCACCCCCTCCCTGCCTCTCAGTAAATATCACTCTTCCTCTCTCATCAAGGCCCTGTGCAGCTTTCTTCTTAAGGTAATCTCACTTTTCAGCTGCTGCCTCGGTCAGACGTTGGGGTTTTGTGAATGGACTCTCTAACTTCTTTAAAGAAGTTAAAATAATAAGAGTGAAAACAGTTCACAGGTGAAGAAACACAAAGTCCAGGAAATACCACACATACTGGGAGAGGAAAAAAGAAAAAATTAATAGCAATATTCTAGAAAAACGAGTCCCAGATTTCTGAGAGAAAGATGGAAAGAAATTAGAAAGAATGAAGTTTAAAAAAAAAGAAAAAAGGAATTAGGAACTTAAGGAACTAAGAGAGAAAAGGAAAATCAAACGATCAAAAAAAAAAAAAAAAAAAAAAAAAGTCAAGCTGAACAGTGAGTCCCACCCTGGCTGCGCTGTCGGGTAACCACTTAATTCACTCAAACCAACAGCTAATAAAGTCTTCTTTCTTCTCCACACCTTCTACTGGCAGCTGAGATCAATTCACTTCCAAAAAGATTCTCTAGAATCGAACATTTCACCCCAAACCGCTCAAACGTTTAACCAATCAAACACCAGGCAAAGCAGTGGAAACATAAGGGCCATCAGCAGAAAGAGGATGGACAGAATTAGAAACGAGTATATTAGAGGGACAGCTCAGGTTAGACGTCTTGGAGACAAAGTTAGAGAAGCAAGGTTGCGTTGGTTTGGACATGTCCAGAGGAGAGACTAGGATGATGAAGATGGAACTGCCAGGAAAGAGGAGAAGAGGAAGACCAAAGAGGAGGTTCATGGACGTGGTGAGAGAGGACATGCAGGTGGTTGGTTTGAAGGAGGAAGATGCAGAGGACCGGAAGAAATGGAGACTGTTGATCCACTGTGGCGACCTTTAATGGGAGCAGTCGGGAGAAGAAGAAGAACAGAAAGAGACATGGGGGTTGAACACCTTTGGGGCCCAACCTCAATTCCTGACCTCACAAATACCCATGTAGCTGCAATCAAATCCTTACAGCAATGTTCCAACATCTAAAGCCTTACCAGCTGGCAGGCAAACTGAATATTCTGATCTGATTGGATGCGCCGCTTCCTTTAAAAAAAAAAAAAAAAACCAATCCAGACAGAAACACTCTTTAGACCTTCTGTGTGAATGGGCGGAGCTAAACTAGACAAATTTTAAACAGGCAGAGGATTAATTTACATGATAAAGTGAAAGTGACTATTCTTGTCATTACGAGGTCACAGCACAGCACACAATGAAATCTGGACCTCTGCATTTAACCCAAGCAAACACCGTGCAGCAGGGAGGAGCTATGAACGCGCCCAGGGAGCAGTGACTGGGACGGTTACTCGGTTAATGTACTTAAGTACAGATTTCATGTATCTGTTCAGTAGGTTCAGTATTTTTCTTTTGACCAAAGGCTTTTGGTCAAAGTTTACTGTGTTTCAGAACCTGTATTTGTACTTCATAAAAGTGAAAGTGAAAAGTACAGGTTAAGAGGTTTACTTTTACTCTTATTATTATTATTTTTTTAAACTCAAATGTAGATTTGGGAGTTTGTACTTTTTAGTTTCACTTTTATTAGTCTCAAAGCCTGTATTTTCTACTTCTACTTTTACACTCTGATTACATTTGAGAGCCTAGACTTTCTACTTTTATTCTCCATTTCAGTGCCTGTACTTTTTCCTTTTACTTTTATACTCAAGTACATCTCAAAGCCTGTCCTTTTCATTTTAAAATCTGCACTTCAGAGCCTTTTCATTTCAGCTGATCTGAGCCAGACATTTTATTTAAAGTGAAAAAAATCAAAACATAAAATTAAATAAAATGTTAAAAATGAAAGGATACATTTTAAAATGTAACATTTTTTACTCAAGTAAATATAAAAATATATATAATTTTACCTTTGGTCACATGGTCCAACTGCACCACTACTGCCACTTGTTTAGCATCAGGCTGTTTGTTGTGACCGTCTGCAGGCAAGCTGCTGGTAAACACTGCTGGCGAGAGTCAGGCGAGCCAACTGTAGCTGCGGCCGTGGCTCAGCTTTGCTCGTTCATCTGATCTAATGCTTTCGAAATTAATTGGCAGCCTCGTTCTGATGAGGCTTGCAGTTGCTTGTTGCGCCATTTGCTTGCGACTAATTGGTGGAAGAAATATGGAGTGCTGTGTGTGTCCCCTTGTTGACAGGCCTGGAGCCAAAAATAAAGACTTCTATTCCATCTGTTTTGTCACATTCAGTCGACAAATGATTCTTGGCAATGGGCTCGGCGGCAGCACGCCCGTCCATAGCGGCAGCAGTAAGAAAGCAGGACCGATTACTAACAGGTAATTAGCAAACATCCAGAGAAATGAGAGAAAAGAAGGAGGCGGGGAAGAAAGAACTATGAAGAGTGAATCAGATGCCAATGAATGAAGCTCCAGGCTCCTGTCAAGAAGAGGTTTTGAAGTTGGACAGATCCGTGAAAACAACGCTGCATATTTGCATCCACAGAAAAGTTGCTGCAGCTTGGGCGTGCAGAAGTGCTGGACGTTCTCACAAACGACCGGCCACACCTGGACAATCGGACACATCGGTGTGCTCAGAGTCTACGGCAGGGGTGGAGCTACCCAGAGTTCTTCTTAATCAGTTTCCGTTAAACGCGTGATTTTTAGATTTTCAGTTTATCCATTGATCACATTTTTTAATGCAATTTAAAAGAGCAGCTGGTGTTTTCAATTTGAGTGAAAAAAATAAAACGAAAGAAAAATGGACATACAAGATTTTCCATTAATAATTTTTTAAAAAATATTCATTTTTAGCATTCTTCCCAAAATGGCTTAACTCAGTTTCAGCACACTTGCAGGAGAACTCTAACTTCTAATTTCGTCTCACCAGATTTAACAGATTTTTTTTTAATTTTTTTTTTAATATAAATACAGCCCTTTATTTTTCAGGAAATAAATTTGTACATTTTTCAGTTCTCAAACACTGGGGGAAATTATATTTTCATTCATAAATAAAACAAAATCTCTTAATTGTCTTTTATACTTCTGTCTGGTTAAAAAAAAATTTTTCTAAATTTCCGCATATATTTTAAAATAATTTCAACATGGTAATGCAGCATATTAAAATATTCTAATAAGTATAACTCTGCCATCTTATCAAAATATATAAATCTCATCTGGATTAATCCCATAGATCCCCTTAACTAGAACAACCTTAAAATAAAGATTCAACAGTTACAATCATTTAAAACACTCTTTTTGATAAAGAGTGCGTGAGCATAATAATCAATTATCTATTTACACGAGTGAACTTATTCATTTCATCGAATGGTTGGCATGGTGACAAACCTGGGGGGGGGGGGGGGGGAGGGAGAGGTTCATTCAGGTGTAACCAAACATTTGACTTTGTTCAGGATCCCCCTTCGTGCGACCCTTGTATCTCCTGTCTCATCAGACTGGCCTCTGCCTGCAAGCTATTCATAACATTCACATTAAAGCAGGCCTACTTTCCACATCCTTGCCTTTCTACCCCCACTGAGTGTGTCCCCGCAGGGAATGTCCTACTGCTGCTGTCGGATCCTCAGTGCATGTGGTTACAGCTGCCCATGAACCCAAAATGATACATAAATAACTAATAACTTACCTGACCTGCCTGCCGTTTCTCCGTTAGACATGCTAATTACAGAAGTGCTGCGTCGTGCCATGTGTTTGTGGGTATAAACCCCTGCAGGAGCATCTTCTCGGTAAAACAAGCGTGACGCCGTCGCTGCCTGACTTTTAAATAAACTCTGGAGTTAATCCGAGGTTAAGAAACTCTCCTGCAACTCTGTGCAGACAGAAGTGCTTCAGAAGTAGTTGCAAAACAAAAAAAAAAAACAAAAAAAAAAAAAAAAACAAAAGCAAAAAGAACCGCAATGGGAGTGTTCGGTAGACACCCTTGACCACAGAACAGTAGACCCGTCCAGTACCTGTCCAATAAAAACCACTCTGGACAACAAGAAGCCACTAAGGCAGGTAGAACAAACAGATCTTGATCCATAACCAACGGTTCAATGATTTTATTTACCATCGGAGATCGGCTACAACTTGGTGTTGGTGAAGTTTTAATGCGCAAGAGTCTGGAATAAGAAACACCTTTGGTTGATAAGGCTATTGCCAAGGGACTGGTCCATGAAGAAACCTTGTTTTGGATCTTTGGAAACTGTGGATGAATCTGGGCTGATAGCCAATATTTTTCTAATAAAAATGTAGAAACTGTGACTTTAGGGAGACCAGGCCACAGGATCTGAAAGTCACGGGTTTGAATCCTGGACTAGCAGGTTTCCCTGAGAGAGCCTCGAGCAAGGTACTGTCCCCATCACTGCTCTCCGGGAGCTGGATATGGCTGCCCACTGCTGTGTGATGAGTGTAGGTTCAAAAGAAGTTTTATGTTAATTAATGTCCCTTCTTTTTTTCATTTTTTGACATTGAAACAAGCAGAATTTCTTTCAGCAAGACATCAGCCGTCTGGACCAACAGTCTGAACCTTTGACCCGAGAGAGCTAATTCCAAAACACATGAAATAAAAATCCTGCCCTGCAGCATGTGCAGGCAGATGGATGGACAGCCAGATAAAACGCCAGAGAGATAGGCTGAACGGCTGAGCTGAAAATGACTTTGCGTGGTGTCCCGCTGTGATCTAAAGGGCTTGGCACTCATAGCTTTTGGGGCACACAGGAGACCGAGCACCAGCAGGCAGGAGGGTCACCGAATCCAGGACATTTCTCCCCTCTCTGGATGGGTAGTCCACAACAGGGGCCCCAACATCAAGCCACTGGAGTGGGAAATTGCTATCTGCCTCAAGACGTCAACGAAGTGATCCAACTGCTATAAAGCTTGTGCAGCAAGGAAAGAAGGGAACAAAGAGATGAGGAGAGGGGGAAAAAAAGATTTCAAAATGACTGCCCATCTGTAAATCATACTATCTGACAAAAGGATGCACAAAGAGGCCCACTGGGATCCCAACATGATTGCGATAGTTACCAAAATCAAACCCTTGACTAACATTTCCGATAAAATACTGCAAATGGTTCTAAGTATGATCAGCAAATGCTGGAGGCATTTTAACCAGTTTCCTACTCAAGGTCTAACCCATCAGTGCTTTCAGATTTGTACTAGTTAGGAGGTCAAGTGCCGACAATCACTAGAAGTCCAAGGTCACCCCCAGATAAAGTCAGAACCCCAGAACCACTGGTGTTTTGCTACAGGGATTTGTTCAGAGGAGTGAGGGCCCAAATTGTTGCCTGTCGTTGCTGCCCTGGACATCAGTCTCCTTAGCCAATGTCTAGAAACACCCTGTCCAAAACTTCTCTCAACCTGCACAAATGGTGGAGTCGATAGTACAACTTACTTTGAGCAGGAAAAGTGAACATAGACTATCAAGAATCACATTACTACCAGTGGTGGTGTTTTAGTGGTGGGATACTCCAAGAGGTAGACCAAGGGGTTGCAGGTTCAAACTGATCTCCAGCACTACCACCACTGGGTTCCTGAGCTAAACCCTTAAACCCAAGTTGCTCCAGGGAGACTGTCCCAGAAATCAGGACCTGGAAATGACTCTGAATAAGAGTGCCTGCTAAATGCTGTAAATGTATCTAGCTTGCTCCACTTGTGCTGCAATTATGAAAGTGGAAGTGAAAGTGTCATTGTGAATAAACAGCACATAGTGAACCACTGTGCATTTAACCCACACACAGTGTTAGGGATGTTGCCTTGCGCAAAGGTACCGCAGGGCAACCTACTGGTCAAACCCTAGATCTCCCAATTCTGGAGCCTAGTCCCTAAACACTATGGTTATGAATGTAGGCTAGAACTTAAGGGACGTTAGGAACACATTCAGGCACCAGACATTCTTCTCATTGTGAGATTTGTCATAGGAATATTTAACAAATGTTAATTCATTGTTTCCCAAGGTGAATTTCTTGCATTTAACAGGGAGAATTTAATAATTTAATAATCCCCCCACGCCAAAAAAGTGGGATCAAAAAAGGAGTTATGGCTACGGGCTAACTCATCACTACGTAACTACCATCATCACGCTTTGGCTCCTGCTGCTTGTTATGCACCTGTGCCGATCGATCGAGCATCAGAGTAGCTGGCCTGCCATGACCTCTGGCATAGGCCAGCCCAAATCAAAGGAGATTATCGACGAGGATACCCGTGAGTCAAGACCAGGGTAGGAGTGTGTTTGGGTTTCAGGATGTTCTTATTTCATTGTTTGGATCAAAGTTATTGCCTTCTGCAACGTTTTTCTACTCTGTGATGTTGTAAAATAGTCTCTCTTCCCTGAAGGCAGTGTTCATAAGACTATATAATGTCAAAAATATAAGCCTTAAATGAAAAACAACATCATGACCACCTGCTTTACTTTTAGGAATCCAAAGGAGACCTCTGTAGATGTGCTTTGGTTAAGATATTCTTTAACTTCTATAGTTTGGTAAAGCCACAAGAGATACTTTCCAGCTTCACAGGAATTGAGATCTGGGGAATCTGTGGCCAGAACACCACCTTAGAGTCTCTTCCTAAGTTGCTCAAGCCATTCCTGAACACATGTTGCACTTTATTCTTCTGAAAGTGGTTACAGTCTTCAAGAAATACAACTGCCATGAAGGGACATCCCTGGTCCTTAACAGTGTTTAGATTGGTAGCAAACTGACTCAACATAAATGCCTAGTCTCAAGATTTCCCATCAGCCTCCCACTGAGGTTAAAAAGGGGGACCACTCAGGAACCAGGGGACCTTTTTGCTATGCTCCATGGTCTAGTTCTGACACATGTTCCCACTGTTGGTGGATCTCAAGTCCTGGGAGCAACCCTTAAGCACTAACTCATGAATCAAATGTCAAGGCAAGAGGTCACTAAAAGGGATTTATGTCTCAAAAATAAAGGGTTGCTTGGTGCAGTGTCCCCGAAGACAACCTTACAGTTCCTTGTGTTCCCAGTGTTCAAGATCTCATTTCCTGAACTAGCAATAAACTGATAGTAGTCTACAAAATTTCTGTTGGACTGAGACAGTTGGGATGGGCTTTTTTACTTGCAAATTGATGAGCCGTTTGTCCAAAATATGCCGTCACTGGTTCATAGTTTCAGACTGTCCATAGGTGTTCACCATTGCTGACTGAGATACTTCAACACGGTCATCTGATCATACCAGTTTGGCCTTTGTCAAAGTCATCCAGGCCTTTATGACTGCCCATCCTCCAGTATCCAACACAGGCAGTGGTTGTCTAGTGCTTCGGGAGTTGGCCCCAAGATTGGAAAGTCATGGGCTCAAATCCCAGACCAGTAGGTTGCCCTGATGTTCCCTTGAGCAAGGTACCATCCTCCCCACCATTGCTCCCCGGGCGCTTTAAATAGCTGCCCCTTGCTGCACGGTATGCAGAGGTTGCATTTTGTTGTGTCTCACTGTGTGCCGTGCTGTGATTCCCAAAGGCAATTAGTCACTTTCACTTTCACAATCCAAACCCTTACATGCAGAGGAGTAAGGAGAACATTTGTGTAGTTCTAAATGCTCTGTGTTTTTCCTCATTGGTGTAACTGTTATGAAAGGCTTGTTTCAGCAAGTGTCAAGAGTTCTGACTGAGGCAAAGTGACGTCCAGGTTTATAATAAAAACTCCCCTTGGGGACTTTTCCCTCAGGCACAAATTCAGTATGACGAGGTTTGAAATGGGGCAGTTTTACTTTTCCCTCTGCTTTGTACATCAAAGAAGGTGGCCCAAAAAGAGCTGTGGCTTTCCAATTCCGAGTTACATCAAACGCGAGCCATCATAGGTGACCATGTTGTTCATTTCCAACAGTACGACTAAATAACGTTCCCCGGCTCTTCAAACAGGCTCGTTCCCTCTTTAAGGTGTACCGCCTCACAACAACCTGCACCATCTACACCCGTGCATGGCCCATATCTGGGGCCGGAACATGATAAGAAAAGCCCTTGGAAACTGAACCGTTCTTATGCTGCATATTAATGCAAAGACGCTTCAGGCCTAAAATACACTGTGCTGAGTTCATTTATGCCATAATTCTCCTTCACCGGAGGCTGAGAAACACAAATGAAAGAGGGGAAAAAAGACAGACATCCCCAGTGAGATACACAACAAAACGGCACCTTACACTCAAAGCAAATGCAACAGAGTTTGGTCAGCTCAAGTTCCTGTATTAACTGTGCAAATCTCAAGGATTCCTGACAACAAGCATGGGAACTCGTTGGGAAACGTTTCACCCCAATTACCATATTTTCAGAAGAATCATCTAATCAGTTTGAAATACTGTAAATACAATCCTATTTCAGGCCCTTCTCCCCCAACATGTGGCAGGCGCTAATTAGAACATCAAGCATAGAAACGACTACACAAAGCATCGGACGCCGATTCAGACGCGAGGAGACAAGGTGACCGGAATCTTTCCATGTTAATCAGAAACAAATGGCGCTGGCATAATGTGACCGCGGTAATAAAAGACATCTTATTTTCTCGGGGATTGTCCGGCACGTCGGAGATTAGCCATAAAAGGTTTTTTCAGAAGATTGAGAGCAAAGGGCTTTTAAAAAAGTAATTTCTTAGACCTTCATCGTCACGTTTGCTTATTAAATCACACTCTGAAGTCCTGGGCTGGTGGCTCAGAGCGGCCCTTAAGAACCAGCTCATGAAACAATGTCAAGGCAAGAGGTCGCTAAAAGGGATTTGCTGGACCGAACTTGCATGTGTTGTCTGGAGCGATGCCCCCAAAGAAACCCTTACAGATCCCTGAAGGACCTTCTAGTAGAAAGTGCACTTTTATAAACTAGGAAGAACATCTACAAAAAAAAGTAATAAGGGCCTACAGCAAGTCAGTTATAGCAACTGCTCCCAAAAATGGGTGGCTGGTGAACCTTTTGGGATGAAAGTGATGGATTGTCAAGATGTAGTAGAATTCAACAGATGATAACTGAGAAGTTGTGAAGAGTGGTACATTTAGTTTCAATATTAAAAAAAAAAAAAAAAACTGCTCAAACTGTTAAGGTAAGTTGCCTCCTCTAACCCGGATCCTTTCTGTAGCACGCTTTTCTTTTAAAAAAAATGAGATATATTTTCTTATTAGCTTTCTGTTGCTTATCCTCTCTTCTGTTGACAACACGTCTTTGAATCCAGCGGTTCTTCTGCAAACTAGAAATGTGGGCCAGACAGCACCACGGTTCTAAGAAGCTTTAACGTAATATCGGTTCCACTTCAACCATTTCATTGTTCACTGCAAAATGGCAGCAGCTGTAAGGCTGTGTTAGGGAGGGTTCATTGCATATTTTCTGTTGAAAAAGAAAAAAATGTATTAGTTTTTTGGTGGGTTCAAGGTCGCACTCCCTGATTCAGCTGCTGTCGTTCAGATTTGTACGGAGTATAAAAGTGAGACGTGTCTCCTCTGAAGGACGTTTGCAGTGTCTGTTTGGGCTGAAAGTGAATTGAATCTCACTCCATATTAATAGTATTCAAAATTTACATTTACGACATTTAGCAGATGCTCTTATCCAGAGCGACTTACATGTCCTAATTACAGGGACAGTCCCCCTTGGAGACACTTGGGGTTAAGGGTCTCGCTCAGGGACCCAGTGGTGGTAGTGCTGGAGGTGGGATTCGAACCGGGGACCTCTTGATCCAGAGGTCCGTAGGCAAGTACCCTACCACTAGACCACCGCCACCAAAAGACTATTAAAGTCCTACTAGTTCTTCTAGGTTCATGGGGTAGTAGTACTAGTCCTACCAGGGTTTTTGCCCATTTAGGCATTGGCTCTTGGGAAAGTGTTAGAAAAACAAAATGTAGAGTTCCTTCAAATGCGTTCAGACTAAAGTGGGGAGTCTGTTCTTGAAATGGAATAGAATGGAGAATGAAAGCACAGATAATTGGGTTCAAATGTAGGGAGTAGAAAATAGCAAGAGATATTTTTCAAAGATACTTTTCAACGGTCATGTACAGTTACGAAGAATTTGTACTTCGTTGCTTCTCATGTCTGAAATAGAGCTTTTAGATTCAAATTCTTATGAACCAGGATCTTCTTTCTGGAGAAGATCACCGGCAACCTTTACAAGAGCAGGGTCACCATTTTGAACGAATCATCTTGGGGATTATACAGCCGAGAAGCGTCACGGTGGACGAGTGCGAAGAAAAGGCTTCTCTCGTTGCACTTGGCTAACCGAGGACAGCAGTGGCAGATATGCTTCACACTGCAGGTGTAGCGGAGAACAGCTGGGCCATGAAGAATGATGAAAGTAATAAGTGTTACTGAGTACGGGCAGGCAGGCGAGCTAGTGCTCGGTACTGTGAGTCACACTTCTGTGCCCATTTTAAAACAGATCTTCTGTCATTTGTGCAGAACTTTCCAAAAGAAGGCTCCAAACTGGTGCTGACCTTCTTTACAAAACTTGCTTTCAAGCTGTGCCCATTAGGAGCCCACGGGAGGTGCCTTGCTACAAAGGAAAGAACTTCAACCATTTTTAAGACATCTTATAATAATTGAATCATTTTCTCAAATTCAAGGTCACTTTACGGATACGTAGACACAGAAGCATCCATCACAGGTTACAGATATAGAACAAAATCAGGTTTCCCACTCAAATTCCCAGACTAAAAAGCTGAAATTTCATTACGCCTGCTGACCTTTGGTCAAAAATCAGCCACAGGATTTTGAACTCATAGCTCTGTCTTTACTTCTAAACATACAAAGTTAGAGATATTATAGGATTACACTTCCTTAAACACTGGCATGAAGTTAAACGTGAAGAATTCCATGCTTTGGATGAACATTAAACACACGGCTCTGAGAAAGCAGGCTCAACAACAAAGCAGGACGTTGTAAGAACTTCAGGCATTTGGCTAAACTTCACCTGAAATTCATGCAAACATCTCGCCTTTTGGAAACTACAAATTCTGTTTACAACACTGGTGTTTTTTTGTTTCTTTAACGACGCCAACTTATCTAAGACAGAACTAAAACTTTCTGAACCTAAAATGAAATTTTAACAATCAAACCCCAAAAACTAACCCATGATCAAAATGCTTCTGGCCTGAATCTGCTGTTGTAAAATTGTCCAGACGGATATTACTGAGAGATCTCTGAAATGGTGGTGTTGGTCTGGAGGTAGGATACTTGCCTTTGGACCAAGAGGTCACAAGATTAAATCCCACCTCCATCACCACCAGTATTGGTTTCTGGGGCAAATCCCTTAAACCCAAATTACACCAGGGAGACCGTCCCTGTAATTAGGGTAGGAATGTCACCCCAGACAAGCTACAGCAGCTCAGTCCTCAAAACATGCAAACAATCCAGAGGCGTGAAGCAGTGAAAATAGTCACTGAGGATATTTTATGGAGATTCTGAAGCATTTTGAGGTTTAGCACCTAAATAATCTGCAAAAGTTCAAAACTGTGCAAAAAGGCTTGAGCAGCCCCTTAAATTAAGATAGTAAATCTCCTTGTTGGTGCCAAACTACCATTTTATTTCTGTCAAGTGCTTTAGTACTCCAGACTGCAGAGTGTCTAAAGATACAAGGTTCTAGATAAAGGGGTTCAAACCACTCAGCATCAGCAGTAAACAAATCACCTGATCAGCTGGAATCATCTGCACCTTTTTCCCCCCCACTGATTCATACTTTTGCAAAGCAATATCTCTCTGGGAAAAGTTCCAACTGGCCTAATGCAATAAGCGAGTTGGGACTCCATGTAGAGGTCGTGGGCAGCAGCTTGGACTAAATATGGTATAAAGCAGGTTCATTGGTGTCGTTAACTGAGAATGGGCATTTTCAGATCTTCTGGTCTTGCGTAACAGAGCTTGATGGAGCTTTCAGAGGCAGATGTCTGGTTCCATTCACCATCATTGCTACTTGGTAAGTTTTGAAGAATGGAAAACTTTCAACCCAACGGCTCAAATCGAGCTTATATCTTGACCGTTAGATTAACTAGGAAGAATTCCCCTCTAACCTCTGGAACAAAAAAAAAAAAAAAAAAAAAATCTAAATAAACATGGTTAGTCTGGGCTACAGAGAAAGCTAAAATCCCTTTATTGGCCTATTGTTGTAAAGACTGCTCAGTGTTTTGGTAAGCAGGATCTTCTGAGGCTAATTGAGGGGAATTACGGTCTATATTCTACGTGCATGGAAAACAGGAGATGGTTCAGCCACATTAGAGCTATTGTTGATAATTAAGCTAATTAGAAGCGTTGGGAAGGCCAGCCGCAGAAGTGCTCCGCTGAGGAATGGTCCACACATTCTACAGAAATGCACAAACGTGTGCAGTCTTTTCTATTTTTTGACTTATTTGCGTGGTTTTATGCATCATTTGTGAGTGACCTCGTTGAATGAGAACAGACTAATCTATGTAAAGGAGCTTAGCCCTGATTGGCTGTCATACTACTTGGATATGGTCATTTTTGGGGGGTTCCTGGCCTCATCATGAAACCTGGCCTCTAAGGCAAAGATTTAATGCCAGAAGGCTACGTTCCAGGTGATTTTAAAATGAAAATGCACTCGGTGCCCACAACATGAAAACTGCCTCCAGCAACCTAAAATATGCATATCTGACCTTTAATGGCCCGCTAGCCGGGGGAACCAAAATAAAAATGTATTCGTCCTTTTGTTCAAGCTCGTTTTGGCCTTAAATAAAGTTGCCCATGCCAATGGTTGATTCAGGAGATCGTTTGAAGCGAACTGAAGAGCTCTTTAGTGCAACATTACTCACTTTTTTAGGGGTTAATCTGCTCATTCTATATATATTGGAGAGTTGACATCTTTCTATTGCTGCTTTACTCTGATAAAACAGAATGAGCCCCACTTCATTTGCTAACACAATCAGCCCCAGTTAGTTTGTAATGATGAATAAGCACCACCCCCTTTGATTTTACAAGCTCAAGCCCCACCTTCCATCTATTTTTAAGTGACGCCCCCTTTTAATTACACTCAAGATATGCCTTAACACTATTTCTCACAATAAGCCCCACCCCTCCCTCTTCCCATTTGATAATAACAGAAAAGGCCCCTCCTTCTTTTACATTACTAGGACTACATCAAGCCCAACAGTCTTCTCATTTCACTACGACAGAATAAGTCCCACCCTCTATCCACTGATTGGATCAAGCCCCACCCTTATTTATTTTGTTCTGATAGCTAGAACCACATCATTCTTTTTTTTAAAACTCACAATAAGCCCCACCCCCAGTTAGTTTACTACAGATAAATAAACCACACCTACCCCTCCCTTCTTTTTTTCCAATGATAACCTTGGCATTTTTTAAATTTTTTTATTTTGGACTTAGAAATAGCCCCACCCCATTTTAATTATACTAATGATTGTCCCCACCCCTCCCTACTTATTGTTTTCAGATAAACCCCACCCCTTTCTTATTACCTTCTGCTAGAATAAACCCCACCCCTTTTACTTTACTCAGGATAAGCCCCGCCCTCTTATTTCACAGCTTTTTAACACTGTAAAGAACAATTTGCGCCCTTTTGATTCACCGCAGTCGTCATTTAAAGGTTCCTGGCTCATCAGTATGACAGGTCACTTCCTCCCAGTCGGAAGGACTCCCAGTTGTGGGGTGTGATGCGCGTTGATTACCGAAATGCTGGAGGGGGAAAGGCGGGGTGGCATTTCATCACTGAGGCATGAAGGACAGCCAGAGTCTGGCACAGATTGCACAGGAGATCCCAGGATTAGTCACACTCGCCCAGCTCTCCCTCGCTGCGTCCTATCCATCAGCACCTCCAAGAAAGGTCACCGTAAACACACCGCAGGCCGAGCATACGCATTTCCTCTTTACCATGCGTCTGAACAAGCATGCTAAAAATAGCACAGCAACATTAAGTCATCTATGGCGATTCCCCGGAGTATCACAAAGTTCTGCAATGCGGAGCATGGAATAAATCGCCACCAAGACAACAACCTAGTTTTGAAAAACAGCCATTAAGGAAAAGCAAAAATGAGGCCTGGAGACTCTGCAAGAGACGTAGTTTGGGAAGATCTTTCATTTACGCCCATCGGCTGAGACATGTTTGATGTCTCACTTTGTTTTGCTTCCTCTGAAGCTGCCTGGTCACTGTAATAAGAGCTAGCAACTAACAAGACCAAGGCTGCAATATTTTGGAATCCATCAAGAAACACACCAAAGTACCGTGGCTGGAGACGGACGAAAAAGAGAAACAAAAACTCGGACGATTCTGTTGTGTTTCCTTTGTAAAGCTGGGAAAGTCACTGAAGCTCTGCTGCACGCTGTAGCTTAATGAAGAGCTGGCACGTTTCTGTCTCACTTTTTCAACCAGAAACAGCATCATTTTCTTGCTATCAAGCCGTCAGGGAATCGTTTATATTTAAATTAGTGAAAGAGGTGCGTTACATAAAACATTACAGTTTATTATGTCTATATGTTAATGGTGATTTCATTTAAAGGAAATTAGGGCTCCTGACTATTGAGTTTTCGGGTCAGTTTAAAACATTCTCCTCTTTGGAGTTTGGAAAATTGCCAAATTTGTACCTTTTAAAAACATGGTTTCATCCAGAAACGTACAGCACTGTGCATAAGTCTTGGCACGTCAGTCTTGGCAAGTCTTTATTAATTTAACTAACTTTGTTGGTGCAGAACGACTATTTTATGTCTGACGAACTTTATCTTTGGCATATCGAGTAGATTCTGATGTTAGATGCGGGAAAAAGTGTTTTAGTGCTCCAGGCTGCAAAGTTTCTAAATATACAAGGTTCTAGATAAAGGGGTTTTAACCACTCAGCGTTCAGCATCGGCAGTAAACGAATCACCTGATCTGGAATCATCTGCAGCTGTTTCTTCACTGCTTCGTGTCTTATGTGAGACGCTTTGTTCTGCTTGAAGGTTCAGACGTAGATCACTGTGTGGATTAACCAACACAATACTATCAAACTGCTCAGGTACAGAGACTGGACTGAAAATGAGAGACAACCACACTGTCCTTCAGGAAGATCTGGAGAACTGCTCAGGTACAGAGACTGGACTGACAATCAGAGACAACAACACTGTCCTTCAGGAAGATCTGGAGAACTGCTCAGGTACAGAGACTGGACTGACAATGAGAGACAACAACACTGTCCTTCAGGAAGATCTGTTCTTCAACAAGACATTAAAAATACAAGAAATTCTTGCTCTTTGCAAGCAAAACATGAAGAAATGAGGGATTTCGCACAAACCTCTGTTAGTTCGATTTTTCTGCAAAGCTGTAGTCACGAATGTATTTGCAGATTTTGTAGGATATTCAACTTTTAGGACTTTTTTTTTTTTTTTTTTGCTCAACCTGCCAACTCTCACCTGACAGGAACCTCACTTGCTTACGTACCTGCTTCAATCATGAGTATTTCCATGGCTCTCACCGTACAAGGTCAGTTTAGTCAAAACGGACAGTTATGTTCCAGCGATGGCCTGAACAACATCATTGCGGGTGATGCAGGCGCCGGAGCCGGACTTCATTGCTAGTCGTTGCTAAGAGACGATGCTGGTCAGATGTTGCAGCTCACCAAATCAAGCTGTGATAGTTGAAGCTCTCGGGCGAGAAAAACACGTCAGACGAGAAAAGTACGGCATCCCGAGAAGAAACCTGAGAGGGCTAGAAGTTATCGGTCCAAATCAGAAAACACAGAGGTGGGCTGAAAACTTCACTGGGTAAATTTACTTTTGGATAGAACACACATCCCCCATTTTTAATTCTGATTACCGTTGAAAGGCTCTAGTATTATTTCTTTATTTATCCGTTTCATAAAATGCAATGCACTTACACTAGGAATGGCGTTCTCCTGAAAAGCTCCTTTTTTGTGCAGGAGTTCAGCACATTTAAAACTGCACCAAACAGAAAACCTTCAAAAAGGGACATCTTTTCCCCCTAGCTGAGCAAAAGGTTCATGAGGATGAGAGGACCTAGGGATGATTTTGTCTTCTAAGTTTTATGGAACGTAAAAGAACGCGTCCAAAAGTTATGTTCCAGTCAAATGAGCCTTCTGAGCATTTTCCCAAAATGTTTACTTTCACGTTATTGCAAATAGGTAGAAATTATGCAAAAATAGCAAATTAAGTGTTTGTCAAGTCCTTAAAAAAAAACATTAATCAAAATAAGTTTTTATGATAATTAAATCTACTTGGAGGTCATTTTTTTGCCAGAAAAGTCTGACACTATATCCCTATACCCAACACTAGACTGGACCAGGCTCTGTTTCTCAAATTTAAATGGAAATGAAGTATTATTGCCGGTTGCATCATGGTGACGGCTGTGCACAGGGAAGTATCCTGATGCATAAAAATGAGTCGTTGGGGAAGGTAACCATCCTTATAAAGGCGAAAGTCAGGCAGTCTGCAAACGTCAGGGCCCAACTGCAGCTTAGCCTTTTGATTATTTCAGCTGTCTACCATTTTTCTGACCTGAAGTGGCAAAAGCAATGGGCTAGCCACATTAGAATGGAAGAGCTCTACACTGATACAGGTCAGTCCTCACTGATTTTGTGACTTACGAGCTTTACCATAAGTGTGCATTCCATTTCCAAAGCCCCCCGAAGCATAAATTTTTACAACCAGACGTGCTCCACTTCCAGATTCATTCCAGTGCGCCACTGAATATACACAACCTGGAGTTCAATTCCAGACTAATGGACTCCTAATGCTAACACCATGAACAAATACTGGTAGAGCTGCTGGGTCTGGAAGGCATGGGCGACTCATTATTCCGCCTTCATGTGCTATTGATAGGTTTCAGTCACATGACCAGCACAGAATGGGGGCAAAATCCCGTAGAACCGCAGTACGTGCCACTAATTTTTCCCTCTGTTCCAAGCAACGAGTATTTAAACCACCAATCCACAAAAGAAGAAGGACTGTAGGTTTGGGAGATTCCGAAACAGCACTCAATGCTGTATTTTAGTCATTAAAGACACTGTTGTCTCTGCCAGAGCGCCGCCGTCTGCATCTATCTTGTGGAAAATCCCTCCACCTTACTGTGAAAGCTCATTTGACAAGCGATTAGCTACTATTAGCTACTCCGTTCTTTCCAAATATCAGCTGTTAAGACTGAAAATGAACCTTTCCTTTGATCTACATAACATTAACAGTTAGCTAACAATAACAGTCCAATCCGCTAGCATAACTCGCCAAGGCAACCGCGTTGGTCCACGAAAACAAACTGTGCCAAAACGTTGTGGTTAAGATAAAACCTTAAAACTGGAGCTTGTGATGAGATTTTTGCTGCAAAGGCGAGCAGACTACTGGTCCGTTCTCTCCCCAGAGACATCCAACGGTGTAAAATCCGCCATCTCTTCCTCTCTGTTTCGGTTCCTTAGTAGCTCAACCACCATCGATTTGTGCATCCAATTAAACGGTCTTGCAATTTGATGAAACCAAACCAAAACAAGGTTTGTTTTGCCTTCCAGGTGGGTGATCGCTTACGTCCTTTACTTCACATGAAAACGATGACTCCTGAATCTCCAGACTTGTTCAGGCACATGTGCATGAGGTGCCATCCTTACGGCATCGGATTGCACAATGGTTGCCATCCATTTCGGCGACATGATCAGCTTTGAGAAAGGTGCTTGTGGATCAGCTTGGTTTAAGCAAGCTTCGCTAGCAGAGACATGGATGAAAGTGAAGCAGTGAAGCTCATCGTTCCTCATTTTCAGTAGCTTTCACTGGAGCTTTAATAGCCTTTGAATTAAACCTGCATGAGTTTTTTCCACTTTGCACACAAATCGCTGCTAGAAATGTTCACCAACGGATGTTTTACCTTTATACTCCGAGTACAGTGCCTGTACATCACTTGTACTGAGTAAAGTGTCAGTACTTCTACTTAAGTAAAGAGCTTGTTGACTTCTGATACTTCTGTCTAGAAGGAAACACTGTCCGCTGAGCATGTAATGTTAGCATAGACTGAGTAACTAAGCCCGGTGGTGTGAAAGAAAATGCTAACTCAATCCACTTCACTTCAAGTAGAGTTTGACATGGTAAGGCTTTCAAAACACGGACGGTGTTAATGCGAAAGGATTGTCCTATCAGTTGCGCTTGTCTGAAATGTGTAGTTGGGCCTATAAAACCATTATCGGGGTGTTAGCATTCAAATAAGTGCTCAGGTTCTTCCAGGTACAGCACTGAATAGAACTCTCCATGCATGAGAGAGAGAGGGAGTGAGAGAGAGAAAGAAATAAAGGCAAGGGGGATTGAAATTGCCTGGCCTATCCACAGAAATGACCGTGTCTAACCTTCAGCGTGGCAACAGTCTTCCATCCACCATAATCTAAAAGATCAGCAGGAACAACAGTACCACTAACCACTGGTGCGAGGGGGAAAAAAAAAAAAAAAAAAAAAAAAAGTACAGGACTTCATGCTTCACGTCTGACGAGCCTTACGAAACAGCAGGCCATCCATCATCTTTTAGTCGACGCGAGTTGGTAAATGAGCCCCCCCAGAAACACTGGCTGGCACTTCGAATGGAGAATAATAGATTTCATTAAGCGCAGCAGTGTTATTGTGGGCTTTGATTGAGCAACACCAACCATTCAACTTCTGCTCATTTGTACATTCCTTAAATAATTTCCAACTAGGCCACTGGCTTCAGCAGTGGCCTGGCTTTGGTACATATTAGCCTAATGAAAATCAACGACGACTCTCAAACAACAAACACACAGCCAAGTGTTTAAAGAGAGCCAGACTCCACTCAGCAAGCCGCTACAGGAAAAACACTGGTTTTAGCAAAAAGGCGGCATAGAAATAAGAACAGGAAGCAGGTATGGTGAACCTGCTCAGATATGAGGAAAATACTTTCCCACATTCTAGTTATTTGTTGAGTTTCGGGGACAAAAAGAGCAGAAAATGTCAAAGATACCGCAACTTTGTGCTGTAAACATTCTGGGATTGATTTTTCTCCCCAAGCCGGAAACAAAGAACTAAATGTCTTCTGGCAGTGGTGACCCTGAGCGACCATGCTCCCAAACAGTTCCTCCAACAGGTAGCCATTAGCGGCCTAACCTTTGAGTCCAACCTCTCGCCGGAGATGGATATGGCAGTATCAGAGACTTTTTCTAGCGTTCACACACAGCGTGTTGTGATTTATAGACACAATTGTTAAAATGTCCTTATATTCTAGCTTTCAATCATTAAGGTCTACTTCTTCTCAAAGTTCAACGACCTTGTCTTCTGCACCTCTGGTTTACCAGAAAAGCTGGCTTTCCAGTTCTCCACTCTCTTTGAAGTTCTTCTGGCAGGTTCCTCCTGCTGCAGAGGTTTTGATCCCCCCCCCCCCAATCATTTGGTTATGTAATCTGAGGTTCCTCTCACAGAGCCAGGAGTGTGTAAATGCCTTTTGTGGAGCACATCTAACTTTGCATGGAAGGGAGGGGGGAAGAAAAAAAAAAAAAAAAAAAAAAAGAAAAACACAACCACCAATGATCTCTCACTACAGGAGTGGTTACATAATTCAACAGGTGTAGCTCTCTGCTGCCTTAACAAGCTACCAGGAGCGAGTCTGAATGAGGTTTTTTTTTTTTTTTTTATCTTTTGCTGTAAAGGAGAAGCCATTAGCATGAAGATGCCCTCCATTTCGCTTCAGCAAACAGCTTCATTGCGGATCTGAAAGACGAACGAAACTAGAGTTTACGACAGTAGCAAGAGAAGCTGCAAAGCGTACAAGTCACCTTCCTTCTCCTTGCGAGCCTGACTGTAAATCCATTAAAACGAGCTCACAGCTGCAAAATCATCCAAGTTATGGCTGTAAGCAAATGGATTTTTGAGGCTCTGCTCTCTTTCACATACCTCTCCTCTTTAATTCCCATTTTTACCTCAGTGTGTTAACTGTGGAGATCGGCATGAAGCTTCGCCAAATAGCAGCTTTACTGACTAGGCTGGCTAAAAGGTCTTGAATGCAAGGATATCTTCCTATGGATGATCTGCCATTTTGGCAGGGTTGAGAATTCTCTGCTGGTAATTAAATAAAACCTCATTTGCTTCATTCAATTCTACCTAGAGTGTTGATCCTGACCAGGCCGGATAAAATTAAGAAATAAAAAAAGCAATTAGTCAACTATGCAGACACAAATCTCATCGGAAGCATCCCAATGAGAACACTGATAAATGTAGTTTTTAAAATCATATAGATGTAACAGAAAAAAGCAAGATAATTTAGTTGGTGTTTTATGCTTGCTGTGTCTCTGTCGAATGGTAAAATGGTGAAATGTTAACATACGCTTATGCTAATTAACAAGAATTTGTCTATCCTTTACTGTTTTTTCAACATAAAACTCCAATGATCTAGAATTGATTTTTTTTTTACAACACTAGAGCCAGGTTAGCGCTGTTCACTAAAAGTATTTCCTAAAAGTCATCGTGAGCACACTGCACAGCACTCTGTGAACCACAGTAAAAAGAGTGAGCAGTGATGGGGATGGTACCTTGATCAAGGGTCGTCTTCTTCCTTTTCTTTCGGCTGCTCCCATTTAGGGGTCGCCACAGTGAATCATCCGTTTCCATTTCTTGCGGCCCTCTGCATCTTCCTCCTTCAAACCAACCACCTGCATGTCCTCTCCCACCACGTGTATTTGTTGTATTTAAGCTTCTCCACCTTTGTCACCTCTACTCCTCCATCCTCACCCCTCCACTTTCCTCCCTTTCATTCACACTCATGTATTCTGTCTTTGACCTACTCACATTCATTCCTCTCCTCTCTAGAGCTGCAAGCTGATCACAATATCAGCAAACATCATCGTCCACGGAGACTCCTGTCTAACCTTGTCCGTCAACCTGTCCATTACAACTGCAAACAAAAAATGGGCTCAGCGCTAATCCTCTATGTAATCCAACCTCTACCTTAAATGCATCCTTCATGCCTACAACAGATCTCACCACTGTCACACTGCCCTCATACATATCCTGAACTACTCTCACATGATTTAGTATGAGGAAGTCAGGTGTTACAGAGAAGTATAACTCCTTCCCTATGCCTTGCTCAAGAGCACCTCAGGGCAACTTTTTGCTCTGGGATTCCAACCGATCCCCCGCTGCCCCCAAATTGATACACATTGATAAATATGAGAGAAATATGCTAGTAATTGTGGTAAATATGCTAGTACCTCAGTAAAATATGCTAATAAGATAAATATGCTAGTGTCTGAGTGAAAAATGGTAGTAACTGAGGTAACATACTCATGTTTATGTGAAATGTAAGGTAAACATGCTAATGGCTGAGTGAAGCTTGTTACCTTATTTTGTGGGCTACTAAAATATGCTAGCATTAGAGGGAAATTTGGCTACCTGCTCACAGCATTGATACTTTTGTACGCCACTGAACGTGAATTCAGTGTTATTGGTACGCAGAGTCATATTCGTAGTTAAAATAAAGCACACCCCTTCAAATAGCTAATTTAGCTCTTCGGGGTCACATTTTTTGTTCAAGACAAGTTAGCATTTTTATGCATTTAGCTTGGGCAAGTATGTGTAAACCTACAAACTAGTAAAGTGAAGAAGTTGAAGAACAGAAACAGTGAATGAGTTAAAATAATGAATAAACTGAAAATAAGGGCAAACGGTCCTTTGTGTTTAAAAGCCAGGATGATTTTCAGGATGATAAAATGGTGGCGCCTCCTTATCGTGAGGGCATCTTGTGAATGACACAGGTTATCGACAGTATGCGAATGACCCTTTTCTGAACGAAGCGAAACAGATCAAGACCATTTTCTACACTGCTGAACACCCACTCAGCTGATCAATTCACCATCTGCTAAGGAATGCACAGCAGGCCCTGATAACTATTATAAAGGACTGCCTAAAGTGAATTTGGATAAGAGTGCATATCGATCCCCCCCAGCCTGGTCTTTGCTTGGCGCATCACTCGGCTAATCTGATTTAGACACATAAGATAGCATTTTGTCATGGTGCATTCAGTGCATTATGTACAAGCAATTACTCTTCTCATGTCAGGCTTATCCTTTCTGAAGCAATGATGAAGATCAACCGTTCCATTTCTCTCAACTGCTTAATGATGGTAATCCTGACTTCAGTGGAGCGCCCAAGCAACTTTTGGGCAACCACTGTTTAAGTGGCGTTTTAATGCCTCTCATAACACAGAAGGCAAGGAATGCTTAACAAAAGAAATGGTAGGAATACTGCACACCAGAAACAGGTTTGGATTCCCCACCACAAGGTTTTTACCAGCCATTTGTTGCAGACATACGATTCTTTAACCACTGAGAAAGGTGAATAGCATAAAAAAAAAAAAAAGAACTAAGCAGGTGAACGTTCAATTGGAGTTTAATCTCACTTACCTTATCGTAAAGAGAAAACTCAGATCCTCGTCAAAGCCATCAGCCCACAACCTTGAACATGATACACCTGAAATACAAAAATGACATAGATGTTGTTTCATGCTGGTGATGACACAATGAATGGAATAACGTTGACTTAAACAAGGTCAGCTCGATGTTCAACACAGTCTTCATGAAGCAAAAAACCCAACTTGGGACTTTTCTGCTCATTAGTATAACTTGCCATTGAGATGGTACATGATCAATCACCAGAAACATCTACTGATTGGGTGTTTATTGGAAACACCCACCCTGAGCTTCTGCTCAGTGCTCGCTTTATGGGAAACATCTCCCATGGGTTTCCACGCACCGTCTACATGAGAAAGACCCTTTCCATTTACTCCTACACAAATAGTTAGACCAAGGTCAAACTGCAAGGTAAAGCTCCAAGTTTGGGGTTTCCAATAAAGTGGCCAGAGCATGTACAAGTTTTTAAAAAGCAATAGATGACCCTGGATCAGTTGTACGACTCAGACTATTAGGTACTGAAGGCAGTCATCGCACCGATGATTAAGCTAAGGCAGGATTAATGTCCTGACGTTGCGGGATTTAATTCGGCCTGTGTTACTTCTGCAGAGACACTTCAGAGCGAGAGCCTCCTTTATGGAAGGAGGAGCGGGTGATGAATGAGCTGCGAAATGAAGAGGCTTCCCCTCCCTCCCGCCGTCGCCCTCTTGTGCTCCCTCCTCCTGTTTATAAACACTTTTGAAGTGGAGCAGTAACTGAGATGTATGAGGCTCCATATTAATAACACTATTTACCAGGCCTACTGAAGGAGCGCCACGAACACAGCAGGCCTCCTTCCTGTAAATAATGAGACATGGATGGGGTCACCTGACCGGCCGCACTGACGGCACAACTGGGAAATGTTAGCAAAGTTTAGCGCGTGTTATTATCAGACCTGCTGGCAGCCAACTCCCTCTCGTAACCACCACAGTAACTCAGCAAATGGAGCAGCTTTCATAGCATGTACTACTAGAAGGTATGCCTGAGTGTAAGCAGGGTAATAAAATACAGCTGAAAGGACGCTATAAGAACACGTGTGACCCAAAGACAATTGGTTTGGACTCAGACATCAAGAGATAGGCTGTAAATAAACTTAAATTCATGTATAAAACATATACAGCACCTTGATTCTTTTTTATTTCCAAATTTTTGCTTCCAAGTTAAACTATCTGGACAGAATTTCAGATGCTCTTGTCCAGAACGAATTCCAATTTTTAACCATAGGGACAGTCTGGGACCCCTAGAGCAGCTTGAGGGTTTTGCTCAGGATCCCAAATGGTGGTAGTGACATTTTAACATACGACCCCTTGGTCCATATGAGAGTATCCTACCACTAGACCACCACCACCAAAGTATTGTTGAGAAGCAGTTCTCCAGATCTTCCTGAAGGACAGTGTTGTCTCTAGTTTTCAGTCCAGTCTCTGTACCTGAGCAGTTCTCCAGATCTTCCTGAAGGACAGTGTTGTCTCTCATTTTCAGTCCAGTCTCTGCACCTGAGCAGTTTGTACCTCTGTACCTGCTGATACTCAACACTGATTGGTTGGAATCCCCTTTATCGAACCTTTAAAGCCTTTTGCAGTACATTTGTTCCATTTTCTTTGGATTAAATTTACTCAATATACAGTGGTACCTTGACTAACGAGTTTCCTAACTAAAGTTTTTTTGAAATGCAACTCGTCTCTCGGCTGTTTTTTTCATTGAGTTGAAGCTAAAATTCAGGTTACAAGCCAGCTTCAGATACCCACCGCTAAATGGTGCAGTGAACGCCTCAACATCCGCCCAGCATCCCATGTCTCACTCGTTCATCTAAGCGGGTCGCTCGCAGTGGAAGCATCAGCGTTGTGCTCGCATTTGTGCTTGCAGTTATTTTGCAAAACTTAGCTTTTCCAACCACGTGTCCAAAGAAAGTGAGTGCGAAGGAAAGTGCTGAGAAGAAGAATAAGATGATGAGCATTGAATTAATGAAAGAAATGATCGAACAACATGACCAAGGTGTGCGTGTAGTCGATTTGGCGAAGCAGTACGAGCGCAGCACTTCTACAATCTGCACCTGAAACAGACCACGTTGGGCAGGTTTTTATTGAAAACCCCGCTCATGAAAGTGAGGAAAGCGCTATGACACGGGCAGGAATCAGTGAATAAGATTCGGTTATTCAGCCTTTCTCCTCCACCTTCATCAGCATCTCAAGGCAAATGCTGTACATTATACTTAATAAAACCAGTTTATTGTAGTACATTCTATTGTATTGTGTTTTTATACAATATTCCAGAAAGGATTAATGGCATTTCAGTTCATTTCAATGGGGAAAATTTGACACGCGAGTAATCTGAGTTATGAGCTCCGACACGGAACGAATTAAACTCACCAGTCAAGGCGCCACTGTACTTCAATTAAGACAAAAATTTGTATTTTTCCACCAAATATTCACCAAGTGATTCCCAAGCAAAATATATGGAAATGCTCTTTGGCTCAAGAAATTTGTAAAGCACTGTATGACACATTACGGCCTAAATGCATTATAATAATAGATGCCATGAGTATTTTGTACAGATGTATGTAATTCTATATACACACACAGTGAAATCACATCAGAAAGTCTTGTACGTAAGCCCCGTTATTCTCTCATTTCCCATGAAGACGTTTTAGTTTATATCTTTAGCAAGATATAAAGTTACCAACTCGTTTACTCACAATGAGGACTGACATGTGGGCCGTTAAACTTTAACACCTCATAACATCCTCTGGAGGATACACAAGAAATCAAAGTCCAGATCCTTTGATCTCCATTCCTCTTTTCTGACGTCAAACCAAACAGGGCTGCTAAAGACGGTAATGAAAAAAAAACAAAACAAAACAAAAAAAAAAAAAGACAAAAACTCATTGACGGCCAGTAAAACACTGCCTTGTTTTAAAGGGTGGTGACATTTAGAGCTCCAGTGGGAGCTGCGAAAGCTAACAGTTAGCATTAGAGGCCTCATTCGACACACCGTGTACTACGCAGCCAGGGACCGAATGGATTTTCCACGCTGGAAGATGAACACGCTGTGATTTGGGATGCAGCCCGTGTCTTTATCCGACTGACTTCTCCATCAGGTTTCCTCATTTCATGCTTCTATTGGGTTGATGAAGGAAAATGTGCACACAGCTCGTAGAGTGTTGTGGCGTTAGCAGGTCCGCAGGGACCACGGCTTTCCTTTCAGAAAAACCGAGGACTATTTTAGTCCAGAAGCAGAGGATACAAAAAAAAAAAACGTTTCCTGTCTGGAGCTTTCGGTTTAGCGTTCCAAGTAGCAATTGAGGTGCCTTAGAGGGTAAATGAGAGGCTTTAGTGCACCAGAGTGTCCAAAAATGGGCCTAATCCTCAAGCAGGGCACTGTTCACCACTGAATTGCAGCTTTACATTGAGATTCCACAGAGACATTCCAAAAGTTCAAAATGATTTGACGGTAAAGAGTCATTCAGAGGGAAATGGTCCGTTCCGGAGAGGTACTTTTCTCAGTGGTGGCGAATGGAACCAGATGTCTACCTCTAAAAAGCTCCCTTGTAGACTTGAAATGGTTGTGACGACGCTGTCTGAGAATCTGGAAAAGCTTTAGGACAAAAACTGTGCTTTTCAATATTTTAATTTTTTTCTTTTATGACTATTCCAAATAAACACCTAGAAGAAACACTCAGCTTCATTAGTGAGGTGGTGGAGGTCTAGTGGTAGGAACTTGACAATGGCCCAAAATTCTGCCTCCAGCACTACCACCACTGGGTTCCTGAGCAAGACCCTTAACCCCCAAGTTGCTCCAGGGGCGACTGTCCCTGTAATCAGGAATTGGAAATCACTCTGGATAAGAGTGTCTGATAAATGCTGTAAATGTAGTGAGGACAGGGAATAAATTAAAGATCAAGTAAATTAATCAATTCGGTGTCTGTCAATTGCATTTCGAAGGAGGAACATGTTGCTTTAGAGCTCCTGTGATCTACAACATCTCTGAAAGTGTGAACTGCTTTGTCTTGGTCAGTTGTTTCCTATGAAGATTCTAGCCATGGAAATGGGTGATGGGTGCACTTTAAAGAGTAAGTAGTAAAAGAAAGTAGGTTGGCTTTGGAAAGCAGCCCTCCAGCACCAAGGCTCAGACACAAAGGGCTGGTGTGTAACTACACTTGGTTCCTCTGCGTTTTGAAGCAAAAGTACAACACGTTTCCAGAAATAATTCTCCAAATCACATGTGGGGAAAGCTTCCTAAAATAGGAGTCCATGCAGAAGGAGACTGGTGTGGAAGTGCAGAGGTAGCATTGGAGTAAAGACTGAGGTGGGGGTTGTGTGAGAAACCACAGAAGAGCCTGAAAAATCCCAGAGAATTTTCCTTTAAAGCACTCTTTTGAACAATGTCTAACACGCAGTCCGCGCAACGGAGGAAGAGTCTCTAATTTGGGCTGGTTTTGTCCATCAGCGGGCGAGCGTTTCATGAAGGACAGAACGACTGAACAAGCTTAGGAGTTCCAATAAAGTCTAAGTGTGTGTGTTTGTGTGTCAGTTACCAGCAGCAATATCGCACTCATACGCTTCCACACTCTTCCAACAGTAAATGAAAAAGAGTCGAGAGAGACAGATGGATGGACAGACAGTCGGACAGACGCAAGACAACGAATGTAAGCCTTTGGAAGGGTGAAAAGCACAGCCAGAGGCAGCGAGAGAGACAGCGAGAGATTGGAAACAAAAAGAGGCAGCAAGAGAGAGGCCTGGAGAGTCGGGAGACAGACAGAAAGAGAGGCAGTAAAAAGAGGCAGTGAACTAGAGACCAACCGTGAGAGAGGCCTTGAGGGAAATCGAGAGAGACAGAGAGTGAGACAGACACGGAGAGAGGCCCTGAGGGAAAGCAAGAAAGGCAGTGAGAAAGAAAGATCTAGCAAAACAGAGAATTAGCTGATATGATGGAGAGAAGGACGGTTGATATTTTGTGAGAGAGACTAGATGGAAGGGTAGTAAGGCCAGGTGTTGGAGGAGGGTTTAAATTGTTTTACCATGGAGTGGATGGAAGGAGGAATGGAGGAGGTGTTATCCTGAAGGAAGAGTATGTGAAGAGTGTGTCGAAAGAAGAAGATCGAAAGTTTAGGACAAACCAACCTCACAGCACTGGATCACCCCCACCTAAATACACAGCTTTGAAAGGCTTTGGGACACATGCAGTCTGCAGAGTCAAAACCGTCCCCAAATAGTGACCCTATTCTGTCCCGCGTGAACACTCCAACACTTGTGTTGGAGACGTCTGGTCCCATTCACTAAA
Organism: Hepsetus odoe; assembly: GCA_017165825.1. Lineage (NCBI taxonomy): Eukaryota > Metazoa > Chordata > Actinopteri > Characiformes > Hepsetidae > Hepsetus > Hepsetus odoe. Next base: position 4,659,865 of record CM029390.1, on the reverse strand, counting down.
ATTCTAACCAAACCCAACCTTTAGGGAAAACCAGTTTAAGTGTGTGCGTTGTTACGGAGCAGATTTCGGGCAGAACTGGGGGTTTAATTTGGGCTGTCCGAGGAGTGATGTCCTCAGTCCCATGCAGGAGGCAAGGCAGTAATTATCATGCGCAGGACGTCGTCCCACAGAAAGAGGGTGTCTTTCTGTATGTGATGAACAGCTGGAGCCGGTAATGGCCAACGTCGGACGTTAATGGGATATTGTTCGCGTTTTATCACGCCAAAGTGTGTGTGAGTGTGTGTGTATATGTCTGTGTTTCAGATTAGTGTCTCATACACACAGAGTTGTGCTTGGTACCACACCACAGTGGATGTAACAAACCAAACACACCAACACTGAAAGAAGTTCAGTGAATTCATTCTAGTTATCTATCCATTGTTCCATCCATTCCTCTATCCACCCATCCATTGTCTTGTTCACCAGTTAATCCATTAACTGTCATCCCAATCATTTATCTATTCATCCTTCGATCTATTCATCTATTTGTCCTTTTCTCCATGCTTCTAATGACTCCGTTTCATGACCTTTCCAACATTCCATCCATTGCTCCATCATCTATTTATCAGCCTGTCCATCTGTCTCTCCACCAGTTTATCCATTTCTTGACCTATCCATCATTCAGTCATTCTATCCATTGTTCTATCTGTACATCGTTCCATCCATCTTTCCATTAGATGCTTTTATCTCTCCATCTTCCTGTCCATTCCATCATTTTTCATCCCCATTCTCTCTGTTCACCATTTCACTCATCTATTTACTGACCCATCGTTCTGTTGTTATCCTATATATTCATCATTCCATCCATCTATCCGTCCTTTGTTCAATCTGTCATTCTATTTATTCTTCAATCAGTCCATTCTTCCAATTATCTACCCAAAGTCCTATGGACTATTCCATATGTCCATGTCATTCTTTTCATCTGCCTCTAGCTTTTAATCTATCCATCCATGTATCTATCTATCCATTTATCAAACTGGTTAATCTTTGTTTTTCCCCCCCAAATCACATCATCCACCTAACTTTTACTCCTTATCTTTTAATTCATTCATCCAGCCAACGTCTTTGTCTTTGCCTGTTAATTAATACATACAAATTTTTTTCTCGTTACTATTCATTCACTTTTTCTCTTTATCTATTCATTAATTCATCCATCATTCTCTAAACCCTCTTTAGTACTGCATTCAGTTTGTGGTGTAACGGATGGAAACAACCTTCCGCTTTCTGAAAACACTAAAAGCCGTCCACACCTTTTGTAGAGCGGCACTTGGATCTCGCTGGTCTTATGCAAGCCTGATGAAACGGAGTGATAACGATCTTCCCGTCTGACGGAGTGCTAGGCTACGCCGCGTAGCCGTGCTTTCTGAATGGAATACAAGATGATTATTTTTAAAGAAAAGCTTCTTTTCAGTGCAGCAATCGTAATGAAGGCTCTTTCAGACAGAAGAGGGACATGAGGGACTTATTAGAATCCAGTCCCGTCTGGCACAAGGCATCAGGATATGACCTGCTGGAGATAAAAAAATAAAAAATAATAATAATAATAATAATCCGATTATTATGGGGGTATCAGGGTATTGATGATGACGAGGAGTTGATCAGTTGCAATCTGGAAAAGAAGAAAGTAACGACTGTAGAGTGATTTTCAGTCCAGTAAGAATTTGCAGTGTGTGAAATCATTTTTGTTGTTGGGTATTGCTCTATCTATCTATGGGTTGGTCTATCCATCCAGCCATCCATCCATCGTTTTAAGCTTAGTAAGCAATGACTAAAGATCCATTTCTGTTCAATATTATCATGCTCCAATATGGGAAACCTCATTCCTTAAAAGTGTAATCAAGTCTTCCAGTGTAGGGAATAGTGATCAGGGTGATCGGCGATCGTTTCTGTTCCCTATATTAGCGTTCTAGTCTTCAAATGTAGGGATTAGGGGTCCTTGATCCCTATTTGCTTTATAATGTTCCATTGTAGGAAATGGTGATTATAATAGCTTTCTTGTGCTCCAATGTAGGGAATAGGGGACCATTTTTGTTCCCTAGAAATGTTTTCTAGTGCTCCAACACAGGGAATAGTGACGAGGTGAACTTTTCTGTTCCCTAAAGTGGTTTTCTCATGATTTGGTTTAGGGAACAGTGATTAGAGGAGCCAGTTTCCTGGAATAGGGTACTATAAAGGGGTCAAGTATAAGGAACAGTGAACTCCATTTCCTATGATTGGGTTCTAATGTTACGATATAGGAAATTGTGGTTAGGCGCTCTGTTAAGGGTCCCAAAATAAAATTCAGAGTTTAGAGAACAGAAAATAATATATACAATAATGTTCTTTATAGTGTTCTAATAGTGTTCCCCTGGTTAAAGTGAAAGTGACAACCCTGGTCATTGCAAGGTCACAGCACAGCACACAGTGAACCACAACGAAAATTGGACCTCTGCATTTAACCCATGCAAACACCGTGCAGCAGTGGGCAGCTATTGAAAGTGCCTGGGGAGCAGTGACTGGGACGGTACCTCAGGGCAACCTACTGGTGAGGGAATCGAACCCACAATCTTTTGATGCAGGGGCAACTCTTATTTTCACTTATAAAGTCTTCTAGTGCTCCCGTGTATCGCTGTACCCTTTCTGCTCCCTGTATTAGTTTTCTCGGCTTCTTCTCCTTTAAGCTGTGAACTGAGTCAACAGGAGAACAGGAGAGGAGAAACATGATACACTACAATGCCACAAGCTACTGGGATTATTTTTCTTCTCCTCAGAAAATGAAGAAAGCACCAAAAACCAAAATAAAAGCCAGAGAGTGTAAGATCACTTCGCCGTGCAACACAAACAATAGCTATTCTTGAACATGACCTTAACACACAGCTCATCGCCACAAAGCCAGGCGGCATGCAGGGTCTTCAAAACACAACCTTCACGCCACAGGTCCAAAGCACCAGGCCTCGGTTATACACTAAAAGAGACAAACCGCTGGGATATGAGGAATTTTTCTCATTTCTCAAACAAAAGTTACTCAAAACAGCTCAAACTCCGTTCCTGGAAAACACGAAACCACTTCTTGAAAATAAAGGTCCCTGGGAAATTCCGCGGACTGAAATACTTCATGTTCTGCTGCTCTACAAAGGAACGTTATTCCTGAATGTGTCTGCTTGGAGCGGAACATTGGGGTATTGTTTGGAATTGAATGGAGCACAAACTGAAGGTCTGTTGATGAATTAAGCATTGGTGAAGTGTGACTATTAGAGCAAGGCCTTTGGTTCAGGCCATACAGAACGAAAACAACCATGAGGATGCACCTAGTGGTGTGTTAACAGTAGACTTTTGTTGACTTGTCTAGTGTTTTCTGAAGTTTGGAATATTTATGCGAGATTATGTAGCTTTTCCACAGTTACTCCTTCAGTAAAGAGTCCATAGAGTGGCTGGTGTTTACTAATAAGCCTAGAACTTCCAAGAGGAGGGATGTTTACCCCTCACAATGTTGACCACACCACCTATAAATCAGTATGTTGAATCCTTTCATATTTTGGACACTTCATTCCAGCTTCTGAAGGCCTGACTAATGGGAAAGCTTGCCTGGCTGTGTCTAACTGGCTGAAAGGTAAAAATTAAACCTGAAAAATGACTGATCACTTCATAATTATCTTTAGAAAATACACTACTAAAGTGGGACCATCAGCTAGGATTAGAAATAAAAATCAATTTAAAAACATATATACATAAATTTTTTTAAGATGCAGACATAATTTAGGATAACAGCAAACAATTATTTTCAGACAATGAAAAATATAAAGCCTCAGGCCGGATTCATAGTTATTTAGGTGAAGAAAGGAAGCATATTTTATCTATTCATTACTTTTTTGGCAGAATACTTTTCTTTAAAAAGCCCTCAGAGTGGTTAGATCCTTCTCATCGCTTCTCACTGGGCAGCATATTTTGTTTAATTTCACTAAAAAAGGGTAAATTAAAGCAAAGTCTTCTTATTTCGACTGCTGCCATTTAGGGGTCGCCACACCGGATCAACTGTCTTCATTTCTTCCAGTCCTCTGCATCTTCCTGCTTCAAACCAACCACCTGCATGTCCTCTCTCACCACATCCATAAACCTCCTATTTGGTCTTCCTCTTTTCTGGCAGCTCCATCTTCATCATCCTGCCAATATAATCCTCATCTCTCCTCTGCACATGTCCAAACCAACGCAACCTTGCTTCTCTAACTTTTGGTAAATTAAAGCAAAGTAAAAAGAATAATTTCTGCAATTGTGAAACCTACATTAATAATAATAAAAATGCAACATTCATCTTCATTGTAAAATCTTCATTGTAACCCAGTCCGTTGTTAGGGACACGAACACAAGGCAGACAGGCGTTGGAAGTGGTGAGGAATGAGCCTGTGGATGGTGGATATTCTTATCCAGTAATAGAGTGATCCCTTAATATTGCTCCCTCTTTTGTGCCATTAAGGATCAGTCTTATTTGTCTACATTTGACCCTAAAGAAATATTTCTTCCAATGATGTTTTGTTCTACTCAGCTTGTGTGTTCTCGAGAAGAACTGGAGCTTCCACTGTGGCTATTACTTTTGTTGGTTTGCTGCTCATTGACGCAGTCACAGGGCGCCACCCGGCGCTACAATGTTCACTCTAAAAGTTGTACTTTGAGAGGTCTGGTGAAAAATCCCCCCTTTACAAGAACAAAAAAGGCAAAAACTGAGTCTCGGGCAGTTTTATCGGGGAGATCGAAACACACTGAGGAAACTGCACAGCTCAATCTCGACAAATCATTTCTTCCACCCGGATTTTAAACCATCCTGCCAGAGCAGAGTGTTCTTTCCCCATCAAGGTTGTCTTCCCCCTTATCTACTTTCCATTCTTTCAAAGTTCCTTCACTCCTAAAACATTCTTACCCGTTCATTATTTTCTGCACGTAGGGCCCTTTAATCAGTCAGGCAGTCTTCTCAAAAACATTAGAGAATACACCCTGGTTACATTTCATTATAGCTCAGATTTTACCTGGAAACTGGCCAAAAGGAAAACAATATTTTTCACACATGATTCTCCTGCATCCATCCATGGGGGGTTGCTGTAGTCTACCCTGGCTGCACAATTATTAGGCAGGTGAGTATTTTGAGGATTCTAATTTTACCATCTCGCTTGTTTATTTTTCTCTGTTAAAGTGAGAATAATAAACGACTGAAAATGTTTGACATTTCAAAAATAAAATAAATCAGTGACCAGTATAGCTGCCCTTCTTTTCAATAACTTCCCTTCATGGAGTCCGTTTCTTGATCAACTTTTTGTGCAGCAGCAGAAGCACAGCTTCCCTGACTCTGTTCAGAGAGGTGGACTGTTCTCCTTCTCCTGTTTAAGAAGGTCCAAAAGTTCTCAATAGGGTTTAGTTCAGGTGAGGAAGGGGGCGTGTCGTTATTCTTCCATCTTTAAGGTATTGGCCACACAGTGGAGAACTTCCCTGCATGTGATGGAGCACTGTCCTGCATAAAAATCATGATCTTGTTTAAAAAGATCAGACTTTTTCCTGAACCACTGCTTGAAGAAAGTGCTTTCTAAAAACTGGCAGTAGGTTTGGGAGTTGATTTGGAGTCCATCTTCAACCCAAAAAGGTCCATTTAGCTCATCTTTCATAATACCAGCCCATACCAGTACACCTCCACCTTGCTGGAATAGAACTGGAGCTCTGTGCCGGTTACTGATCCAGCTACAGGCCAATCCAGTTGGTCCGTCAAGAGTTCCTGAACTCATCAGTCCATAAAACCTTTAAAAAAAAAAAGTAAATAAATATCTAATCTTGAGATGTTTCTTGGTCTAGTTTTGATGTTTCAGCTGATGCGTCTTGTTTAGTGGTGGTGGGGTTTCAGTCTTCCTTACCTTGGCTGTGTCTCTGAGCACTTAACACCTTGTACTTCTGGACACCCCAGGTAGGTCCAGTTCTGAAATATGACAGCACTGGAGGATCATGGGTTCCTGCGTTCGTTGCAGTTTGTTTGCAACGAATTGTTGGATGGTTCTGAGATCACGCCCCAGTATTTCAGCAATTTCAAGAGTGCTGCATGCCTCTGAAAGACTTTTTACCATTTTTGACTTTTCATAGTCAGTTTTCTCTCTTTTTTGGTCCATTCTGCCTGAGGAGGAAAAGAAGCTGCAAATAATTCTGCACACCTTGATACAGAGTGTTGATCACCTGATCTGCTTAAATGCAATCAGCCCAATCCATGTTTTCACAGCTTGGAGTTGGAATACATGCATAAAAACGATGTTCCACTTTGAAAGAAATGTTCTCAGCTCATCTAAATGTCAAGCTCTGCATAGTACAGTAGCGAATGCTGGACGCCAAACACGTCATGGCTGATCAGCCACATCGTGGGCTAGCGTTAAATTGTGTAAACGAAGTAGGGTACAATGACATTTATGATGAGGATTCTTCATTAGCAATTCTCTTTAAGCACTCTCCAGCCAGAAACTGACCCAATGTGAAGTGGTCCTCTGCCTGACCTTGAGTAAAGTGGAGAAAATCAACACCCACTAAACGCCCGGTGCTTGGAAGGAGACCATGTAACCCCAACGTTTGCAGAATTCCATCTGTGTGACTTCATTTAGTCGGTGGATAAAAGGTGACCAAGATTTAATTGTGTTTGTCTCTGGCTTTCTGCTCCCGTGCTGATGGCCCTGGGTCGAGTCTGCCAGTCCCGCATACCTCTTGCCGTTGACATGGAAACACTAAAAGCCCCGTGAATAAAAGTGCAAGAAAGCTAAAGGGCCGTGAAAACGGCAGCGCTATGAGTGCCAGAAAGCTAATCCAAATGAACTCCGGCGAGCCTCTGGTCCACCTGTCCGCTCGGCAAACGCTGCCAAGTGTTCCAATAACAGCGCTTCTGAAAGAACAGGGGACCGTTTTCATTCATCTGTGAAACGTTTGAAGAGAAGAACACTTCAAAAACTGGCCTCGAGTCGGTCAGCACTTTCTGCGACAAAAAAACCAAACCAAAAGAAAACAAAAAACAAGTACGACAAGGGAGCACCCAGTCGCTGAAATGCTGGAATTTCTGGTAGTTCAGAGGATCATAGCCATGAGTGGAGAAGCAGCTTTTGAAAGAATGATTCATGAGTCTTGAGAATAATAGAAGAAAAAAAAAAAAGAAAAAGGCAACTATAAACAGATCTTTAATGGCCCCACAAACCACCAGTGTCTACAACGCTGCCTCTGCTTTTGCCTCTTCCTCAACAGATGCATTATTATCATGGGTTCGAGTTCCAAATCGGTAGGTTGCCCTGAGGTAGCCCTTGAGCAAGGTACCATCCCCATCACTGCTCCCTGGGCGCTGGATTGGCTGCCCACTGCTGCGTGGCTTTCTTGGGTGATAGCACAGCAAACCACAATGAAATGCAGCATTTCACAATGACAAAATAGTCACTTGCACTTTCCCTCAACCACTGCCACGTTTGTCATCCGAAACCTCTGCCCTCTGGTGGCCGTAGAGCTTAACATTCACACCGACAAAGAAAGCACCCAATGACCTTTTATGTGAAGAGGTCTTTGCAGCCAATCAGCGCCACTGATCAAAGTATCGAATTTATTTCTGTGAAAATCCACAGAATTGAAAAAAGCTGTGAAAACACTGAACCATGAACGTGCTCGTCTTTCATGTCGGAGAAATTTGGATGCAAATGAGAGGTTTCAGCTAACAGGGTTGGGAGGAAAGCGCAACGGTGCATTAAGCTGAGAGAACGTCTCTCCGTGCGAAGGCTCTTCTGTAATCCACGTCAGAAGCTCAGAGATGCAGATAAAACCAAGTCTGCGAGGTGGGTGGAGATCAGCCGTTCACATTCAGCATCCATTGCCTGATTCTGGTTATTACAAGCCCACATATCTACAGCTACACAGGAGTCTGGGGACAGGTCTGGATCCGGCTACGACCAAAACCCTGAAAAAGCAATAATAAGGATTCTGTCATGGTGGACCTTGGTCTCAAGCAAGCCTCATGGACATGAGGACTTCTTTCAGTCCGGCCTGACATTAATACACGGTCATGATGTTGCTACATTGGAGACCATAAAGTATAAACTCGGAACGGCTAGTAGTGTCCCATACCTCCTACAGTAGGATTGGATTACAGCGTCCTATACTTGCAGTGAGGTTGGACAGCGGTGTCCCATACCTTCCTACGCTATGACTGGCTAGTAGTGTCTGAGATTTCCTACATGGAGATTAATTAATAAATGAATGGAGCAGCAATGGCCTAATGTTTAGAGAGTAGGTTCCAGGGTCAGAAGGTCATGGGTTTGAATCTCAGACCAGTGGGTTGCATTAAGATGGACAAATATTGTCCACCATGTCCTACACAAGGACTGCAAAGCCTTCCTACACAATTATCAGCTATTAGTGACATATACATTCTATGCTAGGACTGGTTGGTAGTATCCTACAGCTTTCTGCACTTGGAACATCCGTTAACGTCCTACCTTTCTGCTCCAGTAGCATCCAGGAGTGCCCTAAACCTCCAGTCCCTTGATTGGTTGTAAATAATGTTGCTCTTCATTAGAACTGGCTAACAGGGTCCTGGCTCCTGCATCAAGATGGTAATCAAGATGGTTCACAAATCCTGCCCTTGGACTGCTTAGCAAAATCTCAATTCTTCTGCTAAAACTGCTAAGCACAAAAATCCCAAATCTAGTTTTCAGAATGGCAAGGAAAATCGCAAATCCTGTGCTAGAACTGGGACTGGCTAGAAAAGTCTGACCTCCTGGCCTCGCTCGGATCCATTACCGGTCTTTTGTTTTTGTCCCAAAGACTGTTCCAATTATGAGTTGGGGAGTGTGTGTGTGTGGGTGGGGGGGGGGTGTAGAATGTCTGACCACCGTCTGTCTTCTATCGACTCTAATAAGTGCACGGCGACCATCTAATGGCATTATAAAAAGGTTCACTCGCTCAGAGTTGGGGTAGCTGTGAATAATTCACAGCCCCCAAAGGATTCTGTCATTGGAGAGTAATGCAAGTGGAGTTATGGGTATTTGGGTCGGTGGGTTTGTGTGCCTGACGCCGATGGCTGACCGCCCTTTGGACTAGATTTCAACCCCAGCGCTGCCACTATTGCGAGCCGTGGCCTACAAACGGAGACAGTGGACTAAAGAAAAGACCCTTGAGACAAGGGTTGGACTAACAGCCACACACACAGAGAGAGAGATCTGCTGTTAAGCAAATGCTTTGTTATAAATACCAATGCGAAAATTTTTTGCTACTTTCAGCAACCCCAAGCATATCACAATCTTCTACTACTACTTCTTCCGGCCACAGCAGAACATCCGTTTCCATTTCTTCATGTCCCCTGCAGCTTCCTCCTTCAAACCGACCACCTGCATGTCCTCTCTCACCACATCCACAAACCTCCTCTTTGTCCATCCCCTTTTCTTCTTTCCTAGCAGCTCCATCTTCAACATCCTTCTTCTGATAGCTCCTGTCTTGCTTCTCCAAGTTCGTCTCCAAAACGTCCATCTTATTTCTAATCCTGTCCATCCTCCCAATGAAAAACTCATCTTGAACTCTGCTGCCTTTGTCATCGCTCCATATAGCAAAGCTGGTCTCACTACAGTCCTGTAAACTTTTCCTTTCATTCTTGCCGGTACCCTCCTGTCACAAGCATCTTGCTATGCTGTGCATGAAATAAGTTGAATATTTACAAGGAGTAAAGGAATTGTTACAGCCATAACTATCCCGCAGGAACGGATTTCAACACTATTAAATGATGTATGTGCATGATCTCCACATCTGTTAAAAAAAAAAAAAAGATGAATTCTGCCCACAAACCCACAATTCATGCTGTAGTTCATCTGGACTCCTGACTGACCTCCGTGTGAAGTCAGGCAGTGATCCGATTGCAGCCGTGGATTAATACACCCCACAGAGCTGGACCTGAGCTTTGTGTGCACGGTTTGGGCCACCATTTATTTCTGGTTGTTTTGGTCATTCCACCGAAAGCAGCCGTTTACATTACAGAACAGGATGTTTTGATATCAGAACTGGACGATTAAACTGTCCCTTCCATGGCTTTGAAGATGATGTCATTTGCACAGGAAGCTGAACGCTGAAGGAAGGGCTTGGCACAAATGAGCTCTAATTACAGCCTGTCCACTGAAGATGACAACAAAAAGAGATAGGTACTGCTCATACCAAGCAGACGCATGGTTTCCTGCTCCAGCTCCAGGCAGAATGAAATATAGCTGGGAGTAACCATAAACACCCTATATGTTATGCCCTATGGATTACAAATATAGAAGTAACTATATGTAATAATAATAATTCACACCATCTGTGTGTAATGTCAGGGCAGTGGTGGCCTAGACAGTAAGGGCAATGTCCCAGGATCAGAAGGTCATGGGTTCAAATCCCACACCAGTAGGTTGCCCTGAGGTGCCCTTGAGAAAGGTACCATCACTGCTCCCCGAGCGCTGGATATGGCTGCCCATTACTGCACGGTGTGTGTGGGTTAAATACAGAGAAAGAATTTTGTTGCGTTTCACAATGAAACGTAGTCACTTTCATGTCAATGCCCCGCATGGAAGTATATTTATGCAGGAATATTCTGGACCATAGTGTTGATCTGTCCCTTCCTCTGGATGGGAACTACATAATCAGAGCATTTTTGTCCTGAAAATATAAAGAAACGAGTGTTCGGGCACACATCCCGAGCAAGTTTGTGGTAGATCATCAGCTGATGGCTCTGAGGGAGAGAAAAACAATAAATAAATAAATAAATAAATTCCTCCGATAGAATGCAAATCAAATTAATGGAAAAATAAGAATGACACGCTTCATGTACAGAGCGCGTACATGGCTAATGCTGAGCTCCGTTACTGGAAAATTCCCTTTCAGCGCTGAAGCGCAAGAGCCTTCGTCCTCAAAGGGACCTTCTCAGTCAGCCATGTGGGCCAACGTCCTCACGTGGGAGTAAAGGGAAGGAACGTCGCTATTAAATCCGCTCTCCAGAAGCTGGACGGAGTCTAATCGACTGCGGGGAACAGCTCTGATTTGGACGCATTCACTAATCACCCTTTTCCTCCAGATCAAATGTGCTGCAGAGTGAAAACGTCCCCTGAGGAGGGGTGGGTGGGAAAAAAATGACTTCGGACACGGCGTTAATTGGACATCCCTTCAGGTCATCAGAGGCTGGGAGGGAGCTGAATAAAGCTGAGGGGGATCGAGTATGGGGTGGGGTCTTGGATGTTGGCTACTTTGTATCTGGAGCTACCCAGCGGTCCTCATTATAGAAGTAGGACCAATGAGAAGAACGCTACACCACAACACCGCTGTAAGGATGTCACCGTTGTGTAGATGCCCAAAAGACAGCTTTGGAAGCAAACTGTAAAGAAATGGTGGATTTTTGCACTGGACTTGATTGAGTTGCAGTTCTCAAATAGTCAAACTTTCTTGTATTTTTAATGTCTTAACATTAAAAGACATTAAAACAGTTCTGAGTCATCTGAGCAGTTCTCCAGATCTTCCTGAAGGACAGTGTTTTTGTCTCTCATGTTCAGTAGTCTCTGTACCTGAGCAGTTTGACGTTGATTAATCCACACAGTGATCTACATATGAACCTTCAAGCAGAATGAAGCCAGCTTTGGAATGTTCAAGAAACCTGGAGAACCATTCCTGAAGATGACTTAAAGAAATTAGAAGAAAGCTCATCTAAGAGAAGAGTATTTTTTTTTTTCTGAGAGAATCTGAGCACAGTAACTCCAGCTCCATACACACCAATGGACAGCAGAAAACAAGGATAGACAAAGAGAGAACCTTAGAAAGAGAGCAAGCGAGAAAGAGAGAGAGTGGGATGAAAAGAATGATGAAAAAAGTCGTAATTAGAAGGAGAAAAATGTAAAGAAAAATAAAGATGGTTAAAGAAATTAGGAAAGAGAAACAGAGACATGGAAAAGGAATGATGCCATTTATCTATCAATGTGTACCATATGAATCATTGTCATCTCTATTGCTCTCACACACACACACACACACACACACACACACACAGTGCTTAAGTCTAGTGTTGAATTCAACTAATTTTTAAAGGAAGAATCCCCTGCGACAGCACGATTAAAGTCCAAAAATAGGCCTAATCTCTGTCCGGAAACTCAGCCCATGAAAAATTTAATCTCCTAAAAAGACACACTCGTGGGAGATTGTTGAAGCCCAAGAGGGAGGAGGAGGGGGAGGAACGAGTGAGTGAAAAAATGAAAACAAACTAAAAGGCAGAAAAAAAAAAACAGTTAGACAGAGTTATTTGATTAAGATTGCAGAAGTCTGGTCTTCAGATGGAGTTAATCCAGGATGGTGCTTAGATTATTTAATATTTTGAGTCGTTTTAACTTGTATCAAGATTTTTTTTTTTTTTTTTTTTTTGCACCAAGATCATATATGCAAAGAAAGAATAACAGAAGCAAAAATGAAGGCGTAAGTTAGCCTAGTATAAACTAACCAGGCTGGTTTAGTCAAGCCCACGTTTAGCTCAGTCATTGTCATTTCTGTCCAATAGTAGTAAAGATTATCTTAGTTATATCCTGGTTTAACCCCAGTCTGGTGTAGTTTGGACAAAACTGGACTGTGACTGAAATAATAAGGCTAAAGTTGGGTTCTAGCTTGGTTTCAAAGTGAAAGTGGCTATGTGTCATTGTGAAACACAACAAAATTCAACCTCTGTGTTTAACCCACGCAAACCATGCAGCAGGGGGGCAGTCATTTAAAGCACCCGGGGTTAGCAGTGGTGGGGGCGGTACTTTGCTCAAGGGTACCTCAGGGCAACCTACTGGTGTGAGATTCGAACGCATGACCATCCAATCCTACGGCCAGCTCTCTAATCACTAGGCCACCACTGCCCCTGGATTTAGGTTTAGCTTGGACATAGCCAGGTTATTTCAGTCACAGTCCAGTTTAGCTTGGTTCTAGCCTGGTTTAGATTGAACTAAACCCTGCAATGCCCAGTTAGTCAGGTTTAGCTTGTTTAAAGTCTGATTTAGCGTAGTTGTAGCCACGTTAGTTCAGTCGTAGTCATGTTTAGCCAAGTTATAGCCAGGTTTAGCACGGTTATATCCAGGATCAGCTCAGTAATAGCCTGGTTTAGCTCTATCAGAGCCAGGCGTAGCGCTGTAAGAGATGATTTTTGCTCATAGCCAGGTTTAGTCCAGTCAAAGATGGATTTAGCCTAGTCATAATTGATGATACTCAAACTTGTGGGCCATCATTAGGGTGCAGCAACAGTTTAAACAAGCACTTAAAGCCATGATCTCCCATGCCTCTGTTCTCCATTCCCCATCTGATCTCCATGCCACCAATGGTGGCATTTTTTACTCCACATTGGAGGGTTTTATTCATTTGCTAATACAATCATCAATTGTGGACGAACACAAACCCTTAGCCGATTGCTGGGTTGATGCGACTCGTTTGAAACCCTGGAGCAAACCCAAAATGTGGAAGAAAACCTGATTCGTCTTGGTTCACTTCCAGATGAAGAGTGGTGCAAATGAGAACCAAGATGAAATGCTGAGAGCCATCCAATATTATGAATATTTAATCGATATTGAAAACAGATTCCCCTATTTAGGGCATCTTCATTGTTTTAACACTGATGTTCAAGTGACCTGTGAAGGAGGGCACTCTGAAGTGTCTGATCAGCTTGTAGTAGACACGATTAAAGAAAAACTGAAGGTTCAAAGCTGTCTACTTACATGGTAGCATAAAAACTGACTGATGCCCCGAACCAAAAACTGTGCTTGGAAAATGTATACTTTCCCCATGAACACCACCATCTCTTCATCACTGAACTTTTTATTTTCTGTTTTGTCTTATATTTGCCTCGGACAGCTGCGATTTTGTGCGATTTAGAGTGCAATTTGTGTGATGAACTACTTCTCTTCAGAAACCCATCCTATGAACCTCGACAAAGTAAATTTACTTCCGCTTAAATAAAGACACATTAGATGCTTTTAGTTTTAGAAAAACTGCAGAATGTAACCTTAGAAACCAACCAAAAACTTTTTTTTTTTTTTTTTTTTTTTTTTTTTACAATCAGCCACAAACTGCCTTGATCTTAACAACTTAACCCATTGAGCACATCTTGGTCATTAAAAGATCAAATTTAAACGCTGTGGTTTGATATAGATCACACTCTCTTCCTGCCAAAAAATAAGAACACAAATAATAAATAAATAAATACAGAAGCTGCAGATCTGTCCCCTTACGAACTGAGGATCTTCTAGCTCTGCATGTCCTTTTGATCTTGGTGTCACTTTCATTACAGCATGAGGTAATTGGGGTCGCATCACTTGTCAAATACTTTAATTACTTTCTGATCCACTTCCTGAAGATCAAAAACAGAGCAGGCGGAATGGCTGTGCGCCGACCGGGCGAGCGTCGGAAGGAAAAGGCCACTCTGAGAAAACGTTTGCCCCCAGAAAATATGATGGAACGAGCAGGACGCTTTCAAAAAAAAAAAAAAAAAAAAAAAAAAAAAGTCAGGACGGGTAGAGATGTAAATTAATGCAGTCTTGCCTTGAGGTGAGCAAGGTGTCGCATTCAAATGAAAATCACCATATTCTACTTTCCCTCACTTTGGACACTTTTCCCCCTCAAAGAGCCTAGCAAAGGAGATTCTGGTGAAAGATAATCTGAAAGATGAGAAGAGTTGGCACGGAAAAACGTGTCCTGTGTTCTCGTCTATCTTTCCCTTCACAGTGGCCTTTTGAAAAACAAAACGGTAGAATAAGGAACAGGTCGACAGAAACAGCAGCTGCTGAAAAACTATTTAAGCTTTTAATGAGCTGTTTCTTCTCTATGCCTTTACCGGAGTATAATCTTCAGACAACACCCACCGCAGATCAAATCCGGACTCGTTCCCTTCTTCTGAGAACTCTTCGTGTTCCTAGGACATTTCCGAGAGTGCCAAAAGCTTGATGGGGTGAGTTAATTAGCGAGAAAGAAGGATATTCTCGATGTTATTCCACCTGACTGCCCTCGCACTTATAGTTCACCTTCAGCATGATGAGTCAGTCCATTTACGTCTGCACAGATTGAAGGTAAACATCCCTCAACAAGGCATGAATCGTGACCAAGCTCTGGTGTCGCCACTGAAATGGAAAACACACAATTGCATGTAATTAAACTGTATAATATTACAGACCATTTCTGAGAACTGCATCGGGTTCATCTTCAAAAATCTCCAATAAATTGAGAGAACCTTGTTTAGAACAGAATCCTGGAGAAACATCTCACATGATCACAAGATGACCAGCAGCCAGTGTCAAGCAGCAGCAAAGAATGGCCGTACCAATTCCTGTTTCCAGAACACGTTATAAGGAGGCATGTGGTTCAAAAATTAGCACCTTTATTTGAAGACCTCCCATTACGGACTCCTAGGGACATAATGGTCGAGCTCTGAGAACATTCAAAGTCTTCAATTTGGGTCTTTGATTTTAAGCAAAGCAAACGGAGCAGCGGAAGCCTAATGGTGAGGGAGTTGGCTCCAGGATCGGCAGGTTACGGGTTCGAATCCCAGAGCAGTGGGTTGTCCTGAGGTACCGTCCCCATCACTGCTCCCCAGGCACTTTAAATAGCTGAGGTTGAATTTCGGTGTGGCTCACGGTGCGCCGTGTTTCACAATGACAGAAAATCGTCACTTTCAGCAACCTGCAGAAACAGATCCAACTAGAGACACAAGTGTTCGGCTGCTAAAGAAAGGTGTTGGTTTGTATTGACAAGGCTGTTAGGTGAAGGATAGAATGCATTGAGCAGATCTTGAGAGCTACACTTTCCTTGAGATCCTGGTTACTGCAGAGGAGGGTTTTCTAAAAGCAAGAAAGAATTTCTTTAGCCCAGGATTCCTTAAATTCAAATTCATATCAGATGGGAGTTTGTTCGCCATCAGTAACATTCAGTCTCACCAGGATTTCATTCTGTTCCTTTAAACCCACAGCCTCAGTACTGACAAGCAAGCTGGATGGCGTGAACATAGCAAATGAGTGTCAAATTACCAAAAAGCTGAAATTTTTCTTCAATTACCACTGCCTCCATGTCACCCAGTGACAATTTTTTCCATCATCTCGGCCTGACAGGGTGTAACGCATCTGATAATGCGTTCATCACAGGAGATGGGAGGCTTCACGCTGGCTTCCCTCAAAACAGGATGAGGGGTTTAATGCCACGTTCTGTCCGTTTAGATGGAAAGTCACCTATTTGTGTCTATATTCATATTTGGTTTTAACACATTAGTCACTCAGGAGGTGTTTGGAAGGCACAAGCGGAGTGTGAGCGCAGTAATGACTGCATAATCTACTTAAGGTGAAAGTGACCGTTTGACATGGTGTACATCATACGACATTTACGACGCGACGCTTCTAGTCATTTGACCCAGAACACCGTGCGGCCATATCTAGCGACCGGGGACTGGGACTGGGACAGTACCTTGCTAAAGGGGGTAGGAACTCAACCTCGCGAGCTTCAGATTATAAGGCCTAGTCCGAACTACTGGGCCACCACGGAGCCTAAGAAAATCTTGCTGACCAAGGTGGGATTTGAACCCACACAATGGATCCTTCCATCACCTTCATCTTTCGGCCACCTCATCTACAGGACACTTTCTTTGAGTGCTTGAACAGAGATATGGATCCTTTGTCTAAAAAATGCTGGATAAAGACAAATTAATAAATGAAAATCTGAATGAAGAGTAGAAACGACCACATAGATTTAATGGATGAACTAACTCTCAGAGAAGACTTGAAAAGTAGTTACAAACAGCAAACAAACCTGGATGGATGGGCGCAAATCTGCTCAAAAAAACACCTTGAGAAGCTTGTCCACTTCTACACAAGGGCTTCCAGACGAGAATGCACATTGTTTTTAGGATTCATCAGTCCAGTTACTTATGGTCACCTGAGATGCATCAAAAGACGGTGTATAAAACATGTTGCTATTCCAGTGTGGTCTACCTGAAAGGGGAAAAAAACTTTTTTTTAACCACTGCTGCATTTTCAATTGACGGAGCCAAAACAACAAGTCTGTGTCCGGTTAGTTTTAGCCCGCGCCGTATGTGTACGGTTGCATCATAAAATCTATGGACTGGAAAACTCGCTACAGCCTGTGTTTACAGCTGTAACAGCTGAGATTACTCTCCGCTCATACCCCTGGGCCACCACTGCATTTGGACACACAAAGAGCAGCATTCTTGCCCCACTTATGCACAGCAAAGATGTCCATTCACAAATGGTGACACCATCTGCTGGCTTCAGAGAGTGAGCTCGTGCGCTTGCGTGTGTGTGTTGGACAAAGCCATTTCTACGGCTTGCCTGGCTGGCTCACCACACTGAAATGGAATCACTTTTCCTGCAATTCTGCACCAAAGGCCAACACATGGGCCCTAAATGGTGGAAACCTGAGAATGAAAGGATGTGGCAGGAACGAAGGCGGATCTTGACGTATTATCCAGAGAGGTCTGCTGGTGACAGACCCTTAGCAACTGAATCAACATGGTGTTTGGTGTCCACCATTTTCAAAAGGCAGGGCTGCTTCTTCAGGAAGAAGGTAAGGGTGGGTCAGATGTTTCCCAAAAAAGTACCATGAAATGGAAAGTTCTGATTCAGCTGGGAAGAAAATAACCAAAAGATGAGAGGGAAGCAAAAGCTGGCCGACATGCTGCTTTCATCAGTTCATCTCAAAAGCCAGCATCCTCCATTTTGAAGGAAGGGAAACATTTTGTCCATTTTTCAATTAGATCATTCAAACAGAATCAGACTTATGCAACGACTGCGTTAGTCAAACTTTAAGGATAATAAATAAATAGAAAAGAAAAAAACGAAGGCAGAAGAATTCCACTGCACCGAGTACAAATATACTAAATATATATTTAAAAATATATTTTTTGTTTGATTAAAACCACTGATTCCCATCTTTTAATTGTTAGTGTTTGAGCTTTTTGAAAAGGAAGAAATGAAAAGATTGTTATGGCCTGTTTTTGCAGCTTCCTGCCCTTGGCTTTAAAAATACAACAACGTTGTTCATTCAATCACTCAAGGTCGATCGTTTGCATCCTCACGTACTTCGCGGCACCTTAAAATGAAATCAGGAGATCTGGGACGACATCGTGTGTACTGTCAGAAAGCTTCGGGAATTAGCCACGGTTACTTTGAAGAAGATGATTGGTTTGTTTTTGGATATGTGGGACCTTTCAATCACCACCTGTATGAATTGAGCAAAAATGTTGATGTAGTGCATTTAACAAAGTCCTGGGCAATGGTCTAGAGTTTAGGGACTAGGCCTTGGGTTGGAAGGTTGTGGGTTTGAATCCCAGAGCAGTAAGCGATCCTTGAGTAAAGGTACCGTCCCAGTCACTGCCCCCTGCTGCACGATATGTATGGGTGAAAAACAGAGACTGAATTTCGTTGTGTTTTGCATTGACAATTAGTCACTTTCATGTCACTAAACAAACACAGGAAAAGTTGCCCAGAAACCTACTTCGCCACAGGCAGACATCTTTCAACCTGGACCAGGTATGGGGGGTGGGGGCGCAACACTCTTACCCAGCAACCCCAGGACTGGAGTGCGGGGGAACATCTCTCCAGCAAACACCTTAACCCATGAGATGAAGTTTCTTAGCCATTCTTTAGCAGCGAGAGAGAACATCTTGAGTAGAAGGTCAGGAAACACCTTGGACCTTGGGGAAGTCTCTCCCGGAGAGAGAGCCTCTGGGCCAGGAAAGTCCTCTACGCTAGCAGCCCTAGAAACAGTAGGTAGGGATTTGACGGTTAGCTGTGGCAAACTCCTCGAAAAGAAAGTTGAAAATATACTCCAAACAGAAGACAGGAGGAAATCAATATGGAGAGTGAGGGGCAGGCACATGTAGACAGTGTACTAATGATGGAAATGACAACACGAGCACACACACAGGGAGGATTAGCAGATCATCTCGGGGACTCAGGAGGCAGGAACGAAATTCTGCCCTTGAATCTCAGGCAACCCCACCACCCCCCAGCTCCAAGAGCATGATGAAATCAATGCCTGCTCCCATGATACCAAACCTACCTCCCCCTCTCACTCAACTAGCTTGCTATCATTTCCTCTCTCTCTTTTTCCCTTTCTCCTTCACCCTGTCAATTCATCTCTGTCAGCCTTGCCTCTTTCACTCTTCTGTCATCATCCCTTCTACCGCTGCTACTACCTAACCGCTCTCTCTCGCTCTTCTTTAAAACTCATTCCCTCAATCTCCATCACTCTCCTCCTATGTCGGTTGATTCTTATTCTTTCCGTCCCCTTCGATCTCTTGGCCTTTCTTTTGTCAGGTCGTTCTCTCTCCGTTTTGATCATCACTTCTGCCCACTTCCTTCTGACCACTTTGCAGTTCCTCTCGCCACCATTTAAGTCATCCGCTGGATACCCGTTCTCTCGAACGTCTTCCATTTCATTCTTTTTTGCAGCCTTTCACAACCCCATCTCTGTCCTCCATAATCATGCTTATGTTTTTTCCTTCTCATTCCATATGTTGACCTCATGTATTCCTCCTCAAATCCTTCCAACAAGTCACTCTCACTCTCTGATCTTGAGCTCCATTCCTCCATCTTTCCTCTCTTCCATGATCCTATTTGTTACGTCACCATATCATTATCCACTGTTCCACCACAGGTTCCTCCATTTCTCTCAGCCATCCCTTAATTCTTCTCAGATTGTTGATCTTTCCACCCTTCTCCATCTCTTTCTCTTTCATGAGTTGCCCCGTTTCATTTCATTGACCCTCATCCTTTCCATCTTTCTTTTGTCTCGGTTTCACCTTCCCTCATCATGCACTTTCCCTCTTCCCCACCGTTGCCTCCTTGTTCGCACATTCTTTCTGCATTCCACCATCTCTCTTCTCCCTCTCTTTCCATCATATCTTCCCCTCTCTGTCCCACTATTACTAGACACACAGCATGAGAAGCCTCCCACTGGGACCGTACAGATGGATGAGTGAGTGTCTGATGGAGAGGTTTTCCTCCTTTCCTTCCTATTTCCTCTCCTCTCTCGCTTTCCTCTGTAAAATTGCCCTCTCTCTCACTTCCATCAACATATTTGCCCCCTCCCCTCCCCCATGCACAGACATAAACCGCTGTGAATAAACACTGCGGTGTTTCCTGCTCGTCTCTGCACTATACCGAGTTCGAGCACAGAGCGGAGAAAGTGCAGACATTAGCATGCTAGTGGATCAATATCATGCTCGGTGGGCTTTGGTGGATGGGGTTACAGAACTCCTCCTGCATTTCAACCACAACACTGTTATAGGGAATCGAAATGGGCCCATCACTATTCCTAAAATTGCTAAATGAGAAGCCTGACGGATTTTATTTCCTACATTGGGTTTATCAGGTTCACCTCCTAGTATAATATGTAGTTCGACACATTTAGTTCTCTCCTTCACATCATTCTGTTCGTTGAAAAATAGTAAGGGTATAAATGGGGTAGAGCCCTCAAGGGAACCTTTGGAGAGGAGTTCAACCTTTTAAAATAGTCTTGTTAATAAAAGGTACTAATAGAAACTGTACGTCGCGGTGAGGGAGGACATGCAGGTGGTTAGTTTGAAGGAGAAAGATGCAGAGGATCGGAAGAAATGGAAACGGTCGCTCTGCTGTGGTGACACCAAACATGAGCAGCCAAAAGAAAATGACGACAACAACCAATAGATTCATATAAACCTGACAATGCTCTAAAATGTCAGGCATACTAAACAGCACACTTGCCAAGTTAAAAAAAAAAAAAAGTCATCTTTTTGGTCAATGCCTCTGTCCATGTGAAGTGCAGATCTAGGATACATCATCCGTGCTGGCCTGACGCGCTGCACTGCGAGACAAGCGCCTGCTTAATGAGTTTTGCATTTTGTTACAGAAAATGCAAATAAATGTGGCGTCTAATTATGAGTGATGCCTTTGGAAGGAGGCCAGCGTTCCTCAGCGGGAATCTTCCTCTTTCAGAAACAGAAGACACAGATTATCCATTTAGGAAACATTCTGGTAATTATCGGGCTGCTTGGGGTGTGAGAAGAAAGGAGACGTTGTCTTCAGGCCCGTATGTTCAATGCAGTATCAAGTCACGATGGCTTCCGATCAGCCACTGAAACAGGGTGGAAGAAGGGTTGTGCGCGGTTTTCCTTTATTTCCATTGCTGCAGAAGCAAAATCTTTATCCCCGCCTTCAGGAGCCCCAAAAGAAAAATAAAATAAATAAATAAAAACCTGAAACTTTGTTGTTTCTCTGCAGTGTCTGCAGAACGGTGCTACAATGCATCTCCTGGCAGGGAAAGTAGCCACTCTGGACCTGTTTCCTCCTGGATTCTGGCACCCTGCTGCCGCTCTGGAAACATCCAACATGGTCAGGTTGTGCTGCCACCTGCTGTCGTGAGAATTGTGTGTGTGCGCTTCACTGCTTTTCCCCCACTTTGGCAACACATGGTGCATTTAGAGACAGCCATCAAACCGTGAGCATATTTCAGGCATGTCCATTAAACCGGAAACTCAGCAGAAAGTAAAAGAGGAATGTGCAAGCTGGTACTCTGCACATTTGCAGCACATGCAGTGCTGCAACAGCAGATTGTATTTCAGACATGCGATCCCTGCACAGGTCCCCGGTGCTGCTGTGCTCTCTCTCCCTCGCGTAAACCTGACCTTCTAACCTTGCATAGCTCAGTGGCAGCCAAAATCAATTTTGATCACCGCCACTGTATTAACAGCAGTACAACTTCAGCTCCGATGGCTCAGTAATCTTTCCCAGGTTGTAAATCTGCACCAGCAGTTAAGCGGGAAAGGCTTATGATCGTGTACAGCCACTTCTGTGAGCGTCCCAGCAGCTCAAAGACGTCGAAGCGACGAGAAACAAGGAGATGCTCGTTTGCGCCCATCGGCCCAAACATTAAGATCAATGGCCTAATATGCAAAATTAAGCGTGAAACTGCGCACCAAGACATGCGACTCATCAGATCAGGTCAATACGGAGTCAATGCTGAGTCAATTCTGATGCTCACGTGGCCAGCGTGGACAAATATGCTGGTAGACGGGGGTCAGCACGGGCGCTCTGACATCTTTCCATCATGGCTTCCTGACTTCCCACGGATCCCAATGAGTTTGTGGCACTCATGACCCCGTTACCAGCTCACTAGTTCCCCTTCGTTGGATTAGATACGAACCACTGCATACTGGGAACACCCATTATGCCATATCTTGTTTTCAGCTTCCAAACCTTTAACAACTGACCAATCACATGGTGCCTTATACATCTCAAAGCTTTTCACCGATTTAACAAGATAATCAATGTTATTATTGGCTTTAATGCTGTATCTGTCTGGTGAAGTCTGGCAATTTGATCCCGCTTTCTTTCAGGACTGGGGGGGGGGGGGGGGGGGCCCAACCGCCGGG